>JARYHS010008074.1:228455856-228492828 GCA_031002005.1 Vandiemenella viatica
GGAATTTCTCCTGTTTCATAACTTTTTGATATCAGCTTGAATAATCTTTCGATTCCTTCCTCTCCTAGAGATTTAAGAAGTTCTGCAGGGATCTCATCAATTCCAACTGCCTTATTTGCTTTCAAGTCATTCAGAGCTTTATTAAATTCTGTCCTCAAAACAGCATCTCCTAAGTCATCCATGTCGACATCGCCTTCCTTTTCCAATACACTATTGTTCAAGTCGTCCCCAACATACAGTTTCTCAATGTATTCCTTCCATCTGTTAGCTCTATCTTCTGACCTTAAAAGAGGTTTCCCATCGGCAGCTTTAATGTTCATACCTCTTTTCTTCATTTCTCCAATATTCTGTTTAATCTTTCTGTAGGCAACATCTACTTTTCCAGCGACCATTTCCTTTTCTACTTCTTCACACTTTTCTTGTAGCCATTTTTCTTTTGCTATTTTGCATTTCCTATTTATTTGATTTCTAAATTGCCTGTACTGCTCCCTTCCTGCTTCATCCTGAGCATTTTTGTACCTTCTCCTCTGATCCATCAGCTCCAAAATTTCTTCTGGTGATCCAAGGTTTTCGGGCAGCTTGTTCCCTAAAGCCTAATGTTTCTTTGCCAGCTTTCATTATTTCGGTCTTTAATGCATTCCATTCGTCCTCGGTAGAGCTCCTTTCACAGTTACTTCTTAGACCTAAGTCTACCATTTCTGCAAATTTTTCTCTTGTGTTAGATTGTTTCAGTTATTCACTTCCAGTCTGTTCTGCTTATGCTGCTTCCTTATTCGCTTGAATTTCAGCCTGCACTTCATTACTATCAAATTATGGTCCGAGTCTATGTCTGCTCCTGGGTACGCTTTACAGTCCAGAACTTGATTCCTGAATCTCTGTTTGACCATGATATAATCTAGCTGATATCTGCCTGTATCCCCAGGACGTTTCCAGGTGTATATTCTTCTTGAATGGTTCTTAAACAGTGAGTTCGCCACTACTAGCTTATATCTTTGACAAAATTCTAGCAACCTGCTTCCTCGCTCATTTCTTTCTCCTAGACCTAAAACTTCCTGCAGTATTCCCCTCTTTTCCTTCTCCCACTACTGCATTCCAATCACCCATGATTATTAAATTTTCCTCCCATTTTACATATTGGATTAATTCTTCAATTTCAGCGTATATTTTTTCTATTTCTTCGTCATCTTCTTGTGAAGTTGACATATATACTTGTACTAATGTGGTTGGTACGGGCTTAGTTTCTAACCTCATCAAAATAATCATGTCACTAAACTGTTCATAATAACTAAACTGTTCATAATAACTCACCCGTTTCCCTACTTTCTTGTTCATTACAAATCCTACACCAGTGACTCCATTGACAGCTTGTGTGCTAATTATCCTGTGTTCCCCAGACCAGAAATCTTGTGAGTCCTTCCATTTAATCTCACTAATCCCAACAACATCTAACTTAAGTTGTTCCATTTCCCTTTTTAAGTTTTCTAACCTACCTGCCCTATTCAGACTTCTAACATTCCACTCTCCGACTCGTAGAATGTTTCTATCCATTTTGATGACTCCTCCCTGAGCAGTCCCCACCCGGAGATCCGATTGGGGGACTATTTTACCTCCGGAATATTTTTACCCAGGACGAAGCCATCATGATATATGTAATTTGAGAGGATTACATGTCCTCGGGATACCCTTTGGGTCTTTAATGCAGTGGTTTCCCGTTGCCTTCTGCATCCCCATGCCGTTGATCATTTCTGATTCATCCGTTAGGGGCCGTTTCCAACCCCAAGGGCAAGAGGGTGCCCTGAACCGCTCCCTGCTCTTCCGCCCTCCTTTCGGAGGCCGTTGGCAAGCAGTGGGTGACTCCTTATACCGGGAATCTTTCAGTCGCCAGAGCCTCGTCCGTGCAAACAGGGTGCACCACGTGAAGGAGAGGTTGACATTTGGTTGGAAAAGACTAGTATAGTCTCTCCCAAACCCTTATACCCCTGAATTCCGTTACCACTCTTCAATCACGCAGCTACCCGGACACTACTTCTTAGTTGCCTTCTGTTTATGTTAATGGTAAACAATTAAACATCACAGTGTCTTCGTGTGAGATGAAGTGAAACGAGGTAGGTAAATGAATAAACAAACAAATTCAGTTTAGTTGACAAAAAAATAAAATCTTTTATCCATAATATTTTATCTGCAATTAAGAAAAATGGCCCTCAACATCCAGTTGTTCCGTTCGTGGTGGGTGAGCGGTTAACGCTCTGGCCTCGCAGTCGGGATGACGTGCACAGTGTGATATTTTCTAAATCGAGGGACAAAAGTCAATTTTGACACTAGTCTACTCAGGCAAAACAGTCATGGGTGTCTGAAAGATAATACACAAAAAAAGATTAAGAAATAAAATTTTTGTTCTGTTTGAATAATAACTTCAGGCGTCTAGGTTGTTTTCCATATTTGTCCAACACCTTATCAATAAAACCAGTGTCCTACGTACTATTAAATGACCATTCAATGCTACATGGTGTCGCTGGAACAGTTAGGCCAATCTTGATTGCCTCGCATACCGCTGGGGTTAAACGGGGTGGTCCATGCAATCAAATCTGTGTATTCAATAAGGATTCATTTATGGCCGCGTCACTCACTTCGCCTGTTTTTAACCTTCTCGTACTACGGATCGAGTATGGTGGGTGAGCGGTTAACGGCTCTGGCCTCGCATTTGGGAGGATGGCGCGGCGGTTCGAATCCCCGTCCACGCATCCAGATTTGGGTTTTCCATAGTTTCCCCAAATCACTTCAGGTGAATACCAGGATGATTCCTCCAAAAGGCCATGCCGAAATTCCTTCCCGTTTCGATGAGGCGTAAAGGCATTAGTAAAAAAAAAAAAAAAAAAAAAAAAAAAAAAAAAAAAAAAAAAAAAAAAAGAATCGTACCACGTGGTAGGCTCGGCAATAAAACATCAATAAAAATTGTGTATATTTTCTACCATGGCTAAAACTGGTTTGTCCCTATTTTTTTATGGATGTAGCTATAAAAACGATAATGATTTTTTTATGTGTAGAAGAAAATCGTATTCTCAGAGAAGAAATGATGGAGTCTAAATATGGAATCAGGATAGATATTCTGAAGAAATGTTCTGTATTTTCAGATGGTTGATTTAATCAGTAGGTCCGATTTGTCACTATTTGAGGATGTTTAAATTCATTATTCACTTCTTCGCAATTTTTTCAAGCTTTCAGGAAATAACAGCGAATGCCATTGTCGCATTATAACGGTGATAATTTATTTATGTGATCGTGTATTGTTTTTGTATTCATATTTACTTGTAATTGGTTGCACTGGCAAACGAGGTCACGTTTGGTGGAATAGGCAGCAATAACAATGAATGTCTGAGTTGTAGCAGTCGTGTGGAGCTGATATGCTTTGGTTTTCGCTATCGATTTTAGTGTCTTGTGCGAAAGCTCTTCTAAAACTCGTACAATAGTAATAAGGTTTGTAGAAAATTTTCTTATACTCTTGTACTTTTCTGTTGACAGAAGGGAGGTCACCTTGGAATTTTATTTCGCCCCAGTGTACTCTCTCTAAATAAATTATTATGTTCTTTGTCGTCCCAGCAGCATTTCTCACTTAACTGACATCGTTCAGGTCATTGATGATAAGATTTAATATTTGCTTGCACAACTACACGACTAGCCATTGCAGTACAGCCGATCCTCGAACAACAAGTTTATTAACATCAAAATTACTACCTTTTAGAAAGTGAATAATAGTACCCGAAATGTTTTTCGTGTTCAACTCTTTTAGCGTCATATATTACAGGAAATCTTCACGATTTATGAGGTTTTTAGTATCTCTATCACAACGTAGATAAGAACTCCAATCTATAATTGCTCTGTACCACTAATATTCGCAGTCTCATCAGCTAACACCGAAAACGCCGAAGCATGCTTCACCTCCTCAGTTACTTTGCTTTTCAGAACATCACAACAAATCTGTATCATTTCATTTTGATGCTGATATGATACATACAAAGCATTTTCTGCTTCAGACTCTTAATTTTTTTCAAAATATAATTCCCAGAATCAATTCGAAAACGTAGCACATCTGTGAAAACAGAACCATCGTCAACTTTTCCGCGAAGTGGAAGATCATGCTGCCCGCAAAATAAAAATGTTGATACAACTGATCAAAGTTTCACAAGATTTTCTTCAATTTCCTTGTGATATGTCGTTTCCAAAGATTCATGAACACTCAGTTCCCTTCTGTCCATGATCTTTTCAAAATAATTTTTGAAGAAGGCATCGCGTCAAAATGCCACTTACTTGTCGTATGAGACTGTGCAGTTTCATAAAACTTTTGATATTTAAGGCAAGGAGAAACTATAAACTGTCCTTGTAGATCACACTACACTTGAGGCCGAAACAAAACGTATATTCGACGTAAAGGACCCTTTGCTTTAGCTGAGTAGAACAACCAGAGGTAGACTGTAAATCATTCAGATTGAAAGGTTCTTTTAGCTTCAAGGTTTACGTCATTTTTTAAATTGTATGTTTCAGTAGGATATCTCAGCAATGTCAAACGTAGTTCGTCATCAATTTGATAATCAAAATTTAATCTCATACCAACATCCAATAATGAATTAGTTGTGCTCCTGCTCGTAGAATCGATTGATACATGTTGTTGGAGGTAGAACTGGTGCCTATAAACAAAAAAAGAGATTTTAAATTAAAAACAGAAGATTTCAAGAGTAAGAAATATGCACGGAAGAAAACGGGCCGAAGAATAATTCTTAAAAAATTATAAGAATAAGCGACCTACTTGACCTGCCTCATCTTTATTAGATGTTTCCCGCGACACCGTTCGCGTTTATAAAAAGTATCCTATATGTTATTCCAAGACCATTATCATTTTTTAAATTTTTTTAATAGTTCTTTCATCCGTTCAAAGGTGATTAAAGGACAAACATTCAAACAAACATACTTTCACATTAATAATATAACATTAGTAACATCAGCCAGATAATAGGTAAGATGGTGTGGCCTGGGAGAAGTTATATCCAGCAAAGGACTTATGGTTGGTAGTGAATGTATTTAAATTGTAACGAGTGTAATGTTAAAATAATTTTTAGTCATAAATTTTTAATGTAAAATTTGGGTACAAACATAACATATGGGACTGAGTATCGTAATATGAAGTGTATCATCATCAGACTTATAACACCAGCCTTGCGCTTATGTCTTTCATAATTTGAACAAAAGTCCACATGTAGGAACACTCACTCCTCTTATGGCATTGTTGGCTGTGGCCAACAGTTTAATTTAATTGCAATGGAGCACACACTAATTTAATTTAATTTAATTTAATTGCAATGGAGCACAGGCTCCGGTGGCAATTTCCCTACACACCCATCTTCCCCCTATCCTGCACCCACCTACATTTGACCTCTACAAATTTTATCTTTAAATTCCTTCAAAGTTTTCGGTAAATTATTCATCATTTCTCTTGGTAACTCATTCCAATCCCTGACACCCTTACCTAAAAAAGAGAATCTTCCCACACCCTTGTGCCTGAAATCGAGTGCCAGCTTGTGGTCATGTCATCTTTTCCCTTCCATGCACTACTTTTCATACCTATTGCAATATCTTTTCATGCCTCATCACTAGTATATGCCCATCCTCCTTGGCAACTTCTCTAAACACCCAAGTTCCCATTTTCCTGCACCCACCTACATATGCCCTTTAAAAATTTTGACTTGAAATTCTTTAAAAAATTTTGGTAAATTATTCATCATTTCCCTTGGAAACTTATTCCTGACACCCTCATCTAAAAAAGTGAATCTTCCCACACCCTTGTGCCTAAAATCTAGTACCAGCTTGTGGTCATGGCCATCTTTTCACTTTCATGCACTACTTTCCATACCTACACCAATATCTTACCATGCCTCATCACCAGTATACGCCTTGTAAACTCCCATGACCCTCATCACCCTCCTCCTGTCTTGCAATGAATCCCATTCCAGCTCTTTTATGATATCTGTTACTAATTGCATTACAGAAACAAATCTAGCATCCCTTTTTTGCACCCTCTCCAATTCATGTATTTGATGCTCAAAATGTGGGTCCCACACTACACTACCATACCAGTATATGAGTAATGGTCTGATGAAAGTTTTGTAAACCAATTCCTTTACTTCCCTCGTACATCCCCTCATCACTCTCTCCAACAAGTGCAGAATTCTGAAACCTTTTCCTACCACCTGTCCAATTTGTCCTGTTCAGTTAAGCTTGTTATCATATGTAATGCCAAGATATATACTACATTTCAAGTTTTCAGCAAGCAATTCTTTCCACACCTTATAATCATAATCAATCTTTTTTATTATTATTTGTGTATCTAGTAAGCTGACTCTTCTTTGCATTAACTTCATCCCATTTTTACCAACCCAACTAGATATCCTGTCCAAATAACCCTGCAACTGTTTACAGTCCTCCACCGTTTTGATCCTTTTATATAGCATTATGTCATCTGTAAACAATCAAATTTCTGATAGTAAACAATCAACATAATTATTCATTAGAATAATGAATAGCAATGGTCCCAATTTCTTGCCCTGCGGCACTCCCATTTTTACTTCCATACTGCATTTACTACCCGAACTTTCTGTTTTCTACATTTTAAAAATTCTTGTAATCTTGGTTGTCCGGGTTGAACCGCGTCAATTTGTTGAAACCTAACGTTTGTGGCCTTCTTCAGAGTACAGTACTCTGAAGAAGGCCACAAAATGATGGCCGAAACGTTAGGTTTCAACAAATTGACGCGGCTCAACCCGGACAACCAAGATTACATTGACAACGACCGCGGAAGTCTGCGCACCCATTTAAAAATTCTTCTTCATAGAAAATCACTTTCTCACCCTATATAGTAGTTTTTAACTTATTTACTACCATTTTATGGCTGTTAAAAGCCTTTGGCAGATCTAGTGTTACTTTATCAATTTGGCCTCACTTGTCCATTTCATCTGAAATATCTTGCATATTCCCACCAACTGAGATTCACATGAATATCCTTGCCTATAGCCATGTTACCTACTTGAAAACCACTTACGTTCCTCACATATATTTCTGATGTGGTTGTATATCAATCTCTCCATTAATTTACCTACCACTGATGTCAAACTGATTGGCCTATAATTTTCGACTTTATTTCTCACCCCTCCTTTATGTACTGGCACTATTATTGCACTTTTCCAGTCCAGTGGTAAACAGCAAGTATCTAGACTCAATTTAAATAATATTTCAAGATAAGGTACAATGTCAAATCATCCATCTTTGAGATATCTATAGTAATATTATGTACACTAGCCCCTTGATGTTTTTTACTTCTTGATTTCCTCAGGATGTATTTCAAATTCTTTGATATATTCATTTCTAATTATGTTGTTAAGCTCCCATTTCTGATTCATTGTCCCTAATGCTCTCACTAAACCAGTAACTTAAAATCTCTGTATTTTTCAAATCCTTAGTAACGTCTTCTCCATCCTTATCTATATTTGTCTCAACACCCTCCCTTCTTTTCAGTTTTCTAACATAGCCATTGAAATTTCTAGATGAATTACTCAATGGTCCCCCTGCACTGACAATACTCTTCATAAACCCATGTTTAGCCACCTTCTTAGCTATTATTAAGACCTTGTTCAGTTGTTTTAAATATTCCCTACAACCCTGTTGTCTCTTAACTCTGTTATGTTCTCTTCTTACCAACCTCTTTAACCTCCTCACCTCTCTATTATAGTACACAGGTTCTCTACTTCTCTTTATTTTCTGTTTTTGAATAAATTTTTCTTCCCGCTTTCTTATTATCTCCTTGAACTCTTCCCACCTTGAGTCTATTGCACTAGTGCCTTCCTTCCATTTGCTGAAACGTTCTCTGATATATCTCTGCAAATTCTAAATTTGTGCCTTTTTATAGTTGTACCTATTCCCCCTTCAAGTTTGGATGGTGGTTTACTGAATCCTCTAATATCCATCATCATCACTTATTCCTTTGGTTACTTGATACCCCACAAGGTTATCATCGGGCTTTATTATGAATATATGTAAAAATATTGTGTTCCCTAGTATTATGCTCTACCACTTGTGTAAATCCTCCTTCCCATATTAGGGTATTTGCAAATCTTTGTTCCCTTGTGTTATTAATCTTATTTCCTACCAAGTTTACACCTGACAAATTTAAATCTCCACCAATAATGACCATTCTATTCTCACCTCTGAAATCTGAGTATGAATTCAATTTCTTCCCAATGGTCTCATCTTCATTTGTCATTCTTCCACTGCGGTATGCAGCTAACACGCTGATTTTTCTTTTTTATTACCCCAGAAATCTATCCCAAGTAACTCATGACCTTGATCTATGAACATCAGTGAACAGTGGTAGTTTTTGTTAACTAGTATGAAAACTCCTCCACCAATTGCTCCTCTTTTTTGCAGTACATTCTGTAACTATCGGGAAAAATCTTACAGTCTAGTACTTCTTCTTTTAACCAACTCTCTACCCCAGTTATTACTTGTGGTTAGTGTATCTCTATTAAGTTTGCAAATTCGATTACTTTGTTCATTATACTTCTACAGCTCGCCATTAATACCCTTATTACTGGCTTTATATTTTCAGCATTGACCGCCTCTTTCCCAGTTTTACACAAGTCAGTTACTGTATCAGCAACTTCATCTATTTATTTAACATCTCTGATTTTGCCCATTGTGAATCTGCAATCAGTATATCTTTGATCATCTATTTCTGTCCCTCCACCAGTAGCCCCTAACCTAAAAAAGGCACAGTGCTGAACCCATCAACACTGGAAATTGGCTCCCTTACTGCTTTAGATAATAACTCAGAATGTACACCATGGCCCATACTATTTAGGCGTAGGCCATGCTTAGTGAAACCCAACCTACCAATGGTGTTCACAGGCACAACTCCCCAGATGGAACTAATGCCTTTCCCAAGTAGCACTTCCATTTCCATATTTACCATCCTCACATTATAGTTATTTGTAGCCAGTCATGGTGACTTAGGATTTGCGTGAGTTCCACCCTGGTATGCTTTGCCTCCTTCACCACCTTACTCAGGTCATTCTCTATACTATAAATCGCGTTTCTATCAATACTATTCCCCGCAGCTCCCACTATCACTACTCTCTCGTCCTTAGTGAAACTCATACAAATCGAACCTATATCCTCTATTACGTGACCTAATGTTGTACTAGGTTTGAAAAACCTTGTGAGCTGGTAACTGGTACCTAACTGATCCTGAAGTAGAGGGCCTTCAACTCTCCCATGGCTACTACCTAGCAGCTGAACCCTTCTTTTCCTATTCTTGCCTTGTACTCCCTTATTCCTAAAGGTCTGCTGCATCTTACCTACTCCTACAGTTACATGAGGCTCTTCTCCTCTTGCCTCCAGCAACAGGTCAAACCTATTTTCCCCACAATTACTAACGAGTCTGGCTTCTTCATACTATTAATCATATTTCTCCTTCGACCTGTTACCAGCTCCCACCCATCCTTCTCAACTTCCTCCAACCCAGTATCTCTACTTTCTGCCTCTATAGCATTAGCCTTGACAATCTCAGATTCCGCAGGCTGTGCCTCCACAGGCTGTGCCTCCAGGGGTTTATCCTCCACAGGCTGAGCTCCCACAGGTGGAACCACCACAGGCCACGCCTCAACAAGCTGAGTCTCCACAGGACGACACTCAAGAACCCTGATCCTTTCACGCAACTCCATGATCGTTTCGCCCATCTCCCTCATCCTATCATCCCTAAGACAAAGTGAACAAAATCATGTGAGAGTGTCATTAATTTTCTACGTTTCCTGTTCCCTACATGCCCAATAAAACCACCAACTACAACTCAACCCCTTCGCAACGTACTTCCGACAGGCGCCACACTTTCCAGTCATGATTTTTCACAAATACTTGAAGCACCTTCTAAACAGATCTTATTTTTTTTGATAAAGTAGTCTAATAAAGTTTATACTATGTTTTTAACGTTTTTATTATATATGCCAGGCGCTTTACTCCTCTATCAAGTTATTGTAATTAATAGAAAGATAAAAATACTTTAATAAAATTCTTAAGTTGTTTTTGTTAAGAAGTTTCTATTTGAAGCTCTATTACTGGGTGAAAAATGTTTTTATTTCGCCGCACTAAAAATAATCCTAACTATTTACTTTATAATCGAAAGCTTTAAACTAATTTAGATGGTAAAAAGTAGCTGATGAAGTTATTTCAGGTTTAGTGCACAGCAGTTCACAACCCCAACCAGTGCTCAATTGACCAAAAATTAACTTATGCTTGTAGATTTCTGAACTCAACTGACTGTTAATTTTTTTATATATATATAATTAGATTGCAGCTTTTTAAGTAACAACTTGGTAACAAAAGTACTTAAGAACCAAATAATAAATCTTACGTTCATAAATTTCAAAATAAACTTAAGATGGAAAGTTGATACTATTTAGTGCAAGTATGTATAAGAACCAAATAGTTACTTACCAATTATTATTTTTAAAGCTAGGAAGTTTTTATTTTAATGTATTAGATAGCAATTAGAGACAATTATATCTACAGGCAGAGCAGGTTAATTACTTTAACGTCTGCTTTTGTTTTTCTGCGAAATTTTAAATATCGATTGTGGAATTTAGGATAACGATACTGTATGATCTATTGGGAACAAATAGATGCTAATTAGAAATAATTATTTTTTTATGATTTACTGTCACCAAGTTGTTATATTGCTGATCCAGAACTAATTAAAAACAAATCTTATCTTAATCCGAACAGTCTAAATATGGGACGATAATAAAAACTTAGCAATTGAAGTTCTAACTATTGATTTGAATGAGTTATGACAAATAAGAAATTAAAACTGTTAAATAACCTACATTACAAAGATTACCTACGCTGTAGTATTCTGATTAAACTAACTACTAAGCTTATGCTATATATAATTCAAAGAAACTTGCAATAACTAGAAAAGGGACTTGTGTGCTTGTACGTGCGGGTGAGGGTCCCACCCCTATCGTAAGACACGTGAGACAGCCAGCAAAGATATGTTCCAGAGACGCAAATTAAAACCGGGTGACATGAATTTGACATTAATTTAATTGACATGACGATAATGGTTAATTTTATATTCCTGCCTATAATTGTAAGGATGTCTTGTATTTAGTTATAGTACCTGGGTGACCGATCTTCGCTCGGCATCTTTCGATTTCTATTTAATATCCAAGATTTCGAGTAAAGTTTGATTAAAGTAAAAGGCTTGAAGACTTCCTAGGCGTTTTGAGGTGCACAGTTAACCAAAGAGAAACTTCACTAACATCATTAGGCTTACTGGTACCTGAACCTTCTACGTAATGAGGTTAGAGCCGTTTTCGAAAAACCAAATACAAAAATTGCAACTTTTTTTTTTTTTTTTGAATCGTGTTAAAAAACTTGAATAGCAAAACGTTATCTACATATGAAATTTCATCCAAATCGTTAGATCCATTTGCTAGACCGCCTCATAAATTGCTTTCAAAGAAAAATGCTAGTATTATGTTAAACAGAAATCTTAATGCCAGTCAGGGATTGATTAACGCTGCGAGATTTGTGTTAATTCAGGGCATTCTACGAAAACCCTTGATGATGGATTCTTATGTACCTCGACGAGAAAATTTAAAGTACAAAATATTTTTAAATTTATATATCTCGCTTAGTTCTCGAGATATCATATCGCAAAATTGACGTGGTTGGTTGAAATGCGACCTGGACCAGAAGATAAATTTCGTCACAGCCAAGTTTGATGATGAATTCGTATGAAACTCGTCGAGAAAAATCGAAATAAAGAATTTATTTTTCTGATACCTCAAGTGAAGAGGTTAGGATTAGATCCGACCTGGCAGAAAAAGAATCCACCAAAATCACTATGTCGATACGGTGGAAATGTACTTTTAATGTTTTATTTTGTTCCAAATGGTTGTTGTTAGGTTGAAATACAGCATGGACCAGAAGAAACGTCGCCAAAAGCACAAGGAACTATACCTATAACTGATTTTTGACATGTTATATCTCGTAAACCAAGCGAGATATCAAGAACATTTATTCTTTATTTTCGATATGTTTCGTCGCGTTCTATAAGAATTCATCATCAGATTGTGACGTCACGGTAGTGATAGAACATTATCAGTGCTAAATCAATTCACTCCGCTAAAACTATGCTCATACCTCGCGTGTAGTATTTAATGACAAACTAACAACCACTTTTTACGGTCAAAAAGTAAACGGTGATTAGTTTATAACTGGTACCGGTAATATTATTTTCAAAGAAGTTTGTCACCTCTGACATTTTTAATTATCTTCCTTTTTAAATGTTTTACAATTAAACTTGCAATGTTACTATTTCCACGCCTCAGCCAGTATACAAGAAACTGTTCGTAATATTCTTTGAAATCAGAGAGAATCTATTTGTAGGCTTTCTGGTACCTGAATTGTCTACGAGATGGCGCTAGTGCCGTTTTCGAGATATCAAGTGAAAAAATTGTTTGTATTTTGCAAACTCGCTTTTTTGTACGGAAGACAACTATTTAGGTAATCTTAAAAGTCAAAACATTATCTAAATATCAAATTTCATCCAAATCGTCATAGCCGTTTCCGAGATCCGAAATATATATATATATACAAGAAATGCTCGTTTAAAGATATAAGATTTTACTAGACGACCCATGAGAAAATTTCTATTTAATATCCAAGATTTCGAGTAAAGTTTGATTAAAGTAAAAGGCTTGAAGACTTCCTAGGCGTTTTGAGGTGCACAGTTAACCAAAGAGAAACTTCACTAACATCATTAGGCTTACTGGTACCTGAACCTTCTACGTAATGAGGTTAGAGCCGTTTTCGAGAAACCAAATACAAAAATTGCAACTTTTTTTTTTTTTTTTAATCGTGTTAAAAACTTGAATAGCAAAACGTTATCTACATATGAAATTTCATCCAAATCGTTAGATCCATTTGCGAGACCGCCTCATAAATTGCTTTCAAAGAAAAATGCTAGTATTATGTTAAACAGAAATCTTAATGCCAGTCAGGGATTGATTAACGCTGCGAGATTTGTGTTAATTCAGGGCATTCTACGAAAACCCTTGATGATGGATTCTTATGTACCTCGACGAGAAAAATTTAAAGTACAAAATATTTTTAAATTTATATATCTCGCTTAGTTCTCGAGATATCATATCGCAAAATTGACGTGGTTGGTTGAAATGCGACCTGGACCAGAAGATAAATTTCGTCACAGCCAAGTTTGATGATGAATTCGTATGAAACTCGTCGAGAAAAATCGAAAATAAAGAATTTATTTTTCTGATACCTCAAGTGAAGAGGTTAGGATTAGATCCGACCTGGACCAGAAAAAAGAATCCACCAAAATCACTATGTCGATACGGTGGAAATGTACTTTTAATGTTTTATTTTGTTCCAAATGGTTGTTGTTAGGTTGAAATACAGCATGGACCAGAAGAAACGTCGCCAAAAGCACAAGGAACTATACCTATAACTGATTTTTGACATGTTATATCTCGTAAACCAAGCGAGATATCAAGAACATTTATTCTTTATTTTCGATATGTTTCGTCGCGTTCTATAAGAATTCATCATCAGATTGTGACGTCACGGTAGTGATAGAACATTATCAGTGCTAAATCAATTCACTCCGCTAAAACTATGCTCATACCTCGCGTGGTAGTATTTAATGACAAACTAACAACCACTTTTTACGGTCAAAAAGTAAACGGTGATTAGTTTATAACTGGTACCGGTAATATTATTTTCAAAGAAGTTTGTCACCTCTGACATTTTTAATTATCTTCCTTTTTAAATGTTTTACAATTAAACTTGCAATGTTACTATTTCCACGCCTCAGCCAGTATACAAGAACTGTTCGTAATATTCTTTGAAATCAGAGAGAATCTATTTGTAGGCTTTCTGGTACCTGAATTGTCTACGAGATGGCGCTAGTGCCGTTTTCGAGATATCAAGTGAAAAAATTGTTTGTATTTTGCAAACTCGCTTTTTTGTACGGAAGACAACTATTTAGGTAATCTTAAAAGTCAAAACATTATCTAAATATCAAATTTCATCCAAATCGTCATAGCCGTTTCCGAGATCCGAAATATATATATATATATACAAGAAATGCTCGTTTAAAGATATAAGATTTTACTAGACGACCCATGCGAAAATTTCGCGAAAAAAAAATTCCGAGAAAAGTGAGGTTGAATATTATGTCACCAAAGCTGAGTCATTACTCTTCATACTTCCACTTCATTTATCGATGTTGGTTGTTTATCCAGGGAGATAAATGGCTAGAGACGCAAAAAACACATTTTAGAAAAGTTGACATTTTTGCCCTTTAAGGGTCGAATTACGAAAAATTCCTATCTTAAATTATAATGTTACCACGTCGGAGACCTTAATCTTTAGTATGATACCTCATTTATCTATATCGGTTAGATATCAAGTGAGATAAATGGCACGTGACACAAAAATGCGTTATAGAAGCATTTATACTTTTTCCATTTAAGGGTTGAATTCCAAAAACATTCTTTCTTAAAATATGATGTCACCAAATCTGAGACATTACTCCTCATAATCTTACTTGATTTTTCGATTTTGGTTAGATATCCAATGAGATAAATTGCTTATGACACAAAAAATGAATTTTAGAAAAATTAATATTTTTGCCCTTTAAGGGTCGAATTACGAAAAACTCCTTTCTTAAAATATAATGTTACCATGGCGGAGTCCTTATTACTTAATATGATACCTCATTTATCTATATCGGTTAGATAATAAGGGAGACAAATCGCTCGTGACACAAAAATGCGTTATAGAAAAATTTATACCTTTTCCCTTTAATGGCTGAATTCCAAAACAATTATTTCTTAAAATATGATTTCACAAAGCTGAGACATTACTCATTACAATCCTACTTCATTTGTAGATTTTTGTTAGATATCCAGGGAGATAAATGGCTCGAGATACAAAAAACGAATTTTAGAAAAATTAACATTTTTGCCCTTTAAGGGTCGAATTATGAAAAATTCCTCTCTTAAAATATAATGTTACCATGGCGGAGACCTTATTATTTAATATGATACCTCATTTATCTATATCGGTTAGATATTAACGGAGATAAATCACTCGTGACACAAAAATGCGTTTTAGAAAAATTTATACTTTTTCCCTTTAAGGGCTGAATTCCAAATACATTCTTTCTTAAAATATGATTTCACAAAGCTGAGACATTACTCCTTATAATCCTACTTCATTTATCGATTGTAGTTAGATATCCACGGAGATAAATGGCTCGAGATACAAAAAACGCACTTTAGAAAAATTAACATTTTTGCCCTTTAAGGGTCGAATTACGAAAAATTCCTTTCTTAAAATATAGTGTTACCACGGCGGAGACCTTAGTATTTAATATGATGCCTCATTTATCTATATCGGTTAGATATTAAGGGAGATAAATCGCTCGTGACACAATAACGAATTGCAAAAATATTGATCCTTTTGCCCTTTAGACATTTTTAACGATACACACGACTAACGGCACGAAACGAACTCGCTTCATGCTGAGCCGAAATTGTCTCAATCGTTGCAATCGCGCTACGCACATCTCAATTTGCTCCTTGTCTGCAGGGAAAATCTGTAAATTGTTTATTGGGCTCTGGCAATTATCCCGATATCGGGAGTAACAGACCCAATTTGCCTACTTACGTGGCAGTCTGCAGGGCCCCTGCTGGATTGCCTCTGCAGCTTGGGACCGTAATTGGGTCATTGTAGCCACCTTCAAACAGAGCTATTTTAAACTGACATTTTTTTAAATTATTTTTGACATTAATATCTTCATATATTGTACATTTTCTTAAAGCCAATAAGTTGATAAAGCAATATGGCATAGGTTTTTCTCGAAAGTTTTCCGGAGTTAAGACTATGGAAGACGTGTTAAGGAGAATTTTTTCAACCATAGACTACTACATTTCTTCTCTATGCAAATTATCAAACAAACTGAAGAGTTTTTCGTGAGAAGCCGTTGCCCTCTTAGTTCCTGTGCGGGAAGATTTCGATGTAGATGATGAGGAAACAGTCTTTCAAGATGATGACGATTCAGTGGAAGAAGCAGAAGAATATAATGAAGATGAAAAAGAAGAAGAAAACGGCAACTTTTAATTATAGTTACAAATAATTTACGAAATGAATAACTGTAATTGAAATAAAATTCTTTTTTGTAGTATTTTATACCATCTTGTATCTTCTGATTGATCCTTTTTTGGAGCTTTCCATTTTTTGAGCTTATATTTTTAACCATTAACTACAACAACCCCTAAATGTTGTCTTTTATATAAATAAAAAGAATCTTATTAATTTTTGAACACTATCTTTGATCCTCAATTTTTTTTAAATGTTTGAAGTCATAATCTATATCAGAAACCTAAATAAATTCCATAAAATTACTTTTATATGAATCAAATGACTTTTATCAATATTTGCCCGCCCCATCTTGGATCCGACATTTTCTTTTTTTCACTTTTTGATATTATATTCTTAATCAGCAACTTCGATAACCCTTAAATACTAACTTTGGTACAAATTGAACAAGTCTTTATATTTTGGCCAGCTTTTTGTGATTCTGCTTAATACCACAAGACTGGAAAAGTGCGATAGTAGTATCGGTACATAAAGGAGGGGTGAGAAATAGAGTCGAAAATTACAGGCCAATCAGTTTGACTTCAGTGATAGGTAAATTAATGGAAAGATTGATATGCAACCACAGAAATGTATGTTAGGAACGTAAGTGCTTTTCAAGTTGGCAACATGGGTTCAGGCAAGGATATTCATGCGAATCTCAGCTGGTGGGATATATGCAAGATATTTCAGATGAAATGGAAAAGGGAGGCTAAATTGATAGTGTAGCACTAGATCTTTCAAAGGCGTTTGACAGAGTAAGCCATAAAATGGTAGTAAATAAGGTAAAAACAATTGGAGTTGATGAGAAAGTGATTTGCTGGGTAGAAGAATTTTTTAAATGTAGATAACAGAAAGTAAGGGTAGGAAATGCGGTATCAAAGGAAGTGGAAGTAAAAATGGGAGTGCCGCAGGGTAGCGTATTGTGACCATTGCTATTCATTATTCTAATGAATAATTGTGTTGATTGTTTATTATCTGAAATTAGATTGTTTTCAGATGACATAATGCTGTATAAATGGATCAAAACGATAGAGGACTGTAAACAGTTGCAGGTTGATCTGGACAGGGTATCTAGTTGGGTTGATAAACATGGAATGAAGATAAATGCGAAGAAGAGTCAGCTAATAAGATACACAAGTAAAGAATAAAAGGTTAATTATGAATATAAGGTGGGGAAAGAATAGCTTGCTGAAGACTTGAAATGTAAATACTCTCCTGGAAATTGAAATAAGAACACCGTGAATTCATTGTCCCAGGAATGGGAAACTTTATATATACATTCCTGGGGTCAGATACAACACATGATCACACAGACAGAACCATAGGCACATAGACACAGGCAACAGAGTATGCACAATGACGGCACTAGTACCGTGTATATCCTCCTTTCGCAGCAATGCAGGCTGCAATTCTCCCATGGAGACGATCGTAGAGGTGCTGGATGTAGTCCTGTGGAACGGCATGCCAAGCCATTTCCACCTGGCGCCTCAGCTGGACCAGCGTTCGTGCTGGACGTGCAGACCGCGTGAGACAACGTTTCATCCAGTCCCAAACATGCTCAATGGGGGACAGATCCGGAGATCTCGCTGGCCAGGGTAGTTGACTTACACCTTCTAGAGCACGTTGGGTGGCACGGGTTACATGTGGACGTGCATTGTCCTGTTGGAACAGCATGTTCCCTTGCCGGTCTAGGAATGGTAGAACGATGGGTTCGATGACGGTTTGAATGTACCGTGCACTGCTCAGTGTCTCCTCGACGATCACCAGAGGTGTACGGCCAGTGTAGGAGATCGCTCCCCACACCATGATGCCGGGTGTTGGCCCTGTGTGCCTCGGTCGTATGCAGTCCTGATTGTGGTGCTCACCTTCACGGCGCCAAACACGCATACGACCATCATTGGCACCAAGGCAGAAGCGACCCTCACCACTGAAGACGACACGTCTCCATTCGTCCCTCCATACACGCCTGTCGCGACACCACTGGAGGCGGGCTGCACGATGTTGGGGCGTGAGCGGAAGACGACCTAACGGTGCGCGGGACCGTAGCCCAGCTTCATGGAGACGGTTGCGAATGGTCCTCTCTGATACCCCAGGAGCAACAGTGTCCCTAATTTGCCGGGAAGTGGCGGTGCGGTCCCCTACGGCACTGCGTAGGATGCGACGGTCTTGGCGTGCGTCCGTGCGTCGCTGCTGTCCGGACCCAGGTCGACGCGCACGTGCACCTTCCGCCGACCACTGGCGACAACATCGATGTACTGTGGAGACCTCGCGCCCCACATGTTGAGCAATTCGGGGTACGTCCACCCGGCCTCCCGCATGCCCACTATACGCCCTCGCTCGAAGTCCGTCAACTGCACATACGGTTCACGTACACGCTGTTACGGCATGCTACCAGTGTTAAAGACTGAGATGGAGCTCCGTATGCCACGGCAAACTGGCTGACACTGACTTCGGCGGTGCCCAACCGCTGCGCAGCTAGCGCCCTTCGACGGCCAACACTGCTGTTCCTGGTGTGTCCGCTGTGCCGTGCGTTTGATCATTGCTTGTACAGCCCTCTCGTAGTGTCCGGAGCAAGTATGGTGGGTCTTACACACCGGCGTCAATGTGTTCTTATTTCAATTTCCAGGAGTGTATCTTGGCATTACATTTGATAACAAGCTTAACTGGGCAGGACACATTGGACAGGTGGTTGGTAAAGGTTTCAAAATTCTGCACTTGTTGGAGAGAGTGATGAGGGGATGCACGAGAGAATTAAAGGAATTGGGTTACAAAACTTTCGTCAGACCATTGCTCGAATATGGTAGTGTAGTATGGGACCCTCATTTTGAGTATCAAATACAGGAGTTGGGGAAGGTGGAAAGAAGGGCTGCTAGATTTGTTTCTGGAAATTATCGCAGAATGCAATCAGTGACAGATATGATAAAGGAGCTGGAATGGGATTCATTGCAAGACAGGAGGAGGATGAGGAGGGTGATAGGAGTGTACAGGGCGTATACTGGAAATGAGGCATGGAAAAATATTGCAATCGGTATGAAAAGTAGTTCATGGAAGGGAAAAGATGACCATGACCACAAGCTGGCACTCGATTTCAGGCACAAGGGTGTGGGAAGATTTTATTTTTTAGGTAAGGGTGTCAGGGATTGGATTGAGTTACCAAGGGGAATGATGAATAACTTACCGAAAACGTTAATAGAATTTAAAGTTGAAATTTGTAGAGAGCAAATGTAGGTGGGTGCAGGATAGGGGGAAGTTTGGTGTGTAGGGAAATTGCCACCGGAGCGTGTGCTCCATGGCAATTTAATTAAATAAATAAATAAACTGTGGGCTGGTTTAAACCAGTGGTTGAAATCTAAGGCGGCAGGTTTCTACAAAGATGGAATTGAAAACTTTGTGCTTCGTAATGATAAGAGCTTCAATTTAAATAGCGACTAAGTGGAAAAATAGTTTAAGATTGTTCCTTTCAAATATATTTAGTAAAATTTCTTTTTCTTACTTGGTCGGTTTTTTATTTCAAAACGTAACTTACTTTCTGGACAGCTCTCGTAATTTCTGGACATATCTGTTCCCAGGACCTTCAACTATAATTACATGACAATGTTTTGTAAGATCTTTGCTCAGGTTTGAAATTTCTTTCACAACATTGCCAAATCTTGTATTAGGCCTCGTAAATATACTACACACCTCAACATCATTGAACTTAATCTTCTACCGTGGTTACTTCCAGTCAAAAACATATTCTTGGATTTCATTTTACTATTTATTCACAATGTACGCTTGTTTACAGTTTTGTTGCAATGAAGCTGTTCCGCTGTGGTATCTGATTCATCCTCAATTGGATTATCCAACACCCTAAAAGTATTGGAAACTTCCAACTGAAAACTTGCAGAACGCAAGTCATTCCTGTCTCCCTCCAGTTCTATGAAAGTTAAAAAAAAAACATTAAATTACTTTTTTTATCTGACTCACGTTATCACTTCACTGTTTGATATTTTATGTAAAAAGTAGTAAGCCCCAAACGTACTCTTAATAAACAATAATTAAGTCTTTGGCAAACTATACTGGATTAAAATATTCTCGCGTTTCTGAACCCAATCACAGTTAAGTATCAAACGTCAGTCACTTCAGATTAGATATGTTTGTTTTGTTTGAGGTTACTTTCAATTCACTCTATATTTTTCGCTAATAAAGAATGAGATAATTCTATGTTTTAGTTTAAATACAGTCCGCGTTAACAAATC
The DNA here is from genome assembly GCA_031002005.1 of Vandiemenella viatica. NCBI lineage: Eukaryota > Metazoa > Arthropoda > Insecta > Orthoptera > Morabidae > Vandiemenella > Vandiemenella viatica. The sequence goes on from JARYHS010008074.1 coordinate 228,476,364, forward strand.
AAAGCTTTTCCAGAGGTGGAGGTAAATTTTAAGGCATGAAAAAATTCCAATCTAGATCGGAATTTGAACCGGGGTCCTTCCTTATCCCACATGCTGTAGCCATGTGAGACTTCAGACCAAGTTAAAAAGAAATATGTATTCAAACATAATTAAATAGACGTACTCTTTTTCTGTACAATATATGGTACTTTATTTTTACTATTTCAAAACACAAACGTACTTTTATGGGTTCATTAAAAAAAAAATAATAATAATTTGTGTGCTACCTTTGTTATAGCAACTGATGGATGATGAAACGAAATTATACAAATGTTTCAGATTGACACAATCTACCTTTTACGATCATCTGATGGACCTGGAAGTGAGGTTGGAAAAAAAAGGCATTTGGTCGTAAAGGGCTGGAAATTTTGGAATTCTCTCAATACCCTTTCCAAATACATCACTCGGATGCCAGAACACATCGTAAAAACGGCAGGATGTCGATTGGCTTGCGGTGTCGTTTGAAGTAAGCGGCAAACGCCCGTAGTCTGGGCCAGTGTCAGCTGAATTCGGTTGGCTCTTCGGCAGAGTGAAAAATCATCAGAAGTCGGTTCTACTGTAAACGCAACCTAAGACCCTGAAAGTCGGTGGAAAAGGGCTGAGATACACCGAAACATACTCCAAAATGACGCATTGTCACGCTGATGACTACTTGAGCTTGCACTGTGCTATGCGAATCAAACAGTGCAAAATGAAGTTACTTACCAGATCGATGGTTATCATGTAAGTAGTTTGTAATAACAAAATATTCTTTTGCACACATCCATTTTTTTTCACGTTCAGGAGAAGATACAACCCTTCGAAATAAGTTCGCAAAATCATAGTAATTGAAGATATTAATTCTGCGAACCTTTCCATAGCTGACTAGTAATATGACCCGCTGTGAGTTCGCTGCTCGTTTGCCTCCTGTAGAGTCATAAGGCTTCCGAGGAGAAATCGGATGAACTGATTCGTAGCGAATCGATTGGCGATTGACTAAAGCATCCTTTATCTCCTTAATCCGTATTAAAAGGCGATGAGACTGACGTGTTGTAGCACCACCGCGAAAAACGTAAAGAATTTTTAACATTATCAGTGCTGATTGCTTGTAGTTGTTATTTTACATTAAAAACAAAACAATCATTTATTAAAATACTTCACACACAGACGCATGAATTACGTAGTTTAATTTAGTAAGTTAGTGCGGTTTCTCGGCAAGTGTAGATACAACGGACCCGGGTTCAAACCTTGGCCGTGACGTTCTGGCCATCATGATAACGGTATTTAGGTGTCAGATAGGCAGATTCTGGTACGGTCTCCCGTTTTCACCTCAGCAAATCCATGGGTCCCAAAAAAATGACTCTAATCACACAGTTGTAAGTAACACCGTTCACAGACGGATAGCAACATTTGCTCTCCCGCTAGCGACCAGCTACAGCCTAGCACCAACCAGACTGCTAATAAAAGTTGCAAATATATAGTAAAAGCGGAACAACGGAAAACGGTGAGAAGAAAGTAAAGAGTGATTTTTTTATTGCATGTATAACGAATCATTGATTTATATACGCTTAATTTGGGATGCAAACAATGATATGAATTCATATTACAGGATCTTTAATGTCAATTAGGAGAATATTTCTTAACTTTAAGTGGAACACCAATATCGTAAAGGGGTCGATTTTAACAATGATAAAAATAGAAAAAATTGTTTTCGGCCATTACAGCCATTCAGCCAACTTTACAAGCTAAATATGAATGCTTGAAATGTATTGATTGATTTTCCAAATTTTAAGAAATTCTCTCAGTGTGCAAATATAAGATATTCATGTACTGGTTTCCACACTTTAATTAATTAAAGACGCTTATGACCAAGACAGGACTCGAACCTGCAACAATAGCAACTCGAGGCCCACAACCTGTTCCTTGTATTGCAGCATTGGTATTCACAACAGTTAAAACGAACTGGACAGTCACTATAATTAATTAAAAATGTTTATGACCGAGGCAACACTAACAACTCGAGGCCAACAACCTAAACCTTATATTCAAGTATTGATTTTTACAACAGTTAAAATGACACAGGACTGTCACTAAAATTAATTAATAATAATAATATTTAAATAAATTGCAAAGTAGCGCACGCTCCAGTGGCAATTTACATACACACTCATCTTCCCCCTTTCCTGCACCCACCTACATTTGCCCTGTACAAATTTTAACTTTAATTCTTTCAACGTTTTTGGTAAACTATTCATCATTTCTCTTGGTAACTTATTCCAATCCCTGACACCCTTACCTAAAAAAGAGAATCTTCCTACACCCTTGTGCCTGAAATCAAGTGCCAGCTTGTGGTCATGGTCATCTTTTCCCTTCCATGCTTTACTTTTAATTCTTACACCAATATCTTTCCATGCATTATCACCAATATACGACGTGTACACTCCCAAGATCCTCCTCATCCTCCTCCTGTCTTGCAATGAATCCCATTCCAGCTCCCTTATCACACTTGTCACCGACTGCACCCCGCGATAACTTTCAGAAACAAAATCCAGCAGCTTTTTTTTTTACATCAAAGCCAACTCCTGTATTTCATACTCAAAATGTGGATCCCACACTACACCACCACAGTCAAGCAACTCCATCACTCTCTCCAACAAATGCAGAATTTTGAAACCTTTTCACATCCCCCGTCCCTGTCTCAGTTAAGCCCGTTATCAAATGTAATGCCAAGATATCTACACTTCAACTCTTCAATAAGCAATTCCTTCCCCACCTTATAATCATAATCAACCATTAGTTTTTTATTTGTGTATCTAATAAGCTGACTCTTCTTTGCATTTATCTTCATCCCATGTTAGCAACCCAATTAGATATCCAGTCCAGATCACCCAGAAGCTTTTTACAGTCCTCTACCGTTTTGATCCACTTATATAGCATGTCATCTGAAAACAATCCAACACACTGACTAGTAATAAATACGTTCCAGGACGGGAAAGGAATAGTTTAACAGAAACTAACCATGAAAAAAGCACAGGTTACTGTTTTTTGAAGTTATTGAATCGTTTGGTCCTCAAACAATATGTGAATATTATCCTTTTTTCTTCTGTCATAAGTCTCGCGACTGGTTTGGTACAATACTCCATCTCTTGCTCCCTTGAGCTAACCTCTTCATCTCAAAATTCTTAAATTCTGTGCATTATACACATAATTCTTTTCGTGTTCTAGACCAATATTTGAAATAACAAAACTCTTTTCGCTAGTACTATCTAGTTTGTTTCTAAAATCAACCTGCTATCAGCTGTAATTTTACTTCCTAAGTAATAGAATTCACTTCTCATATATTATATCTGATGCTATTATTATATTTAATCTACTGTTTCTGTTGCATGTCGCGACTTTGCCTTGATTTTGATTTGTATTAAGTCCAAATTATTTCTCTCTGTATTTTGATCATGTCATTTAGCAAAACGTCAATATTTCACTTTGCTTTGGTCACAGGACAATGTCATCAACAATTAGCAGCATTCTGATCGTTTTTTCTTGATCACTTACGCCAAATTCAAATTTTTCTTTTATTTACTTTTTTACTATATTTACTGCTTCAACTACACAAAAGTTAAATATAGATGGATATAGACTACAACCATTTCTCACACCTTTTTAAATGATACATGTCTGACATTATCAAAAACTCTATGTCAACAAACGCCATAAAAATATTGTTGATTTTCTTGATCCGCCCTTCCAGTATAGCATCTTAAGGTCAGAGCTGCTCCTCTTTTACAGTGAATTATTGGAAACCCAAACTGATTGTTATGTAATATTTCTCTGTTTTTGTGTATATTATCCTAGTCAGTGATTTTTAAGCATGTGATGAGGACTTATTGTGCGATAATTTTCACAACTGTCGGCTTGTACTATGTTCAGAAGTGTGAAGATGGAATTTTACTAAAATCGGTTGGAATTTCCCTTAACGCTTCGATATCAGATTGTATAACGTTTGGATTCCTTCTTTTCCTATCAGTTTTAGAGGTTCTGTACAAATCTCACCAATTTCAATTGCTCTAATTGAGTTCAAGTCTTTCAAAACTCTTTGTAATTCTCTCCTTAGAGAGAATTTGGCTTGGTTAGCTCGTCGGAGAAATGAGTTCTGTAGACATCGAGGTCGTTAGAGGCGCTAAAGAACTGGGGGCAAGGAACGGGAAGGGATTTGGCCATGGTCTTTTAAAGAAACCATCCCGATATTCGGCTATAGTAATTTGTGGACCATAGAAAACCGAAATCTGGACGGTCAGACGGGGATTCGAGCCCGCGTCATTCCGCATCTGAGGTGAGAGCGTTTCCGATCACCTACCAGGTCGGTAGGATTAGTTTCTGAATCACATTCGGTTTAGCACTGAATGTTGGCAAATCAACCTTTAATTACGAGCTACATCAGGGGAGGGCTGTTCAGTCCCATTCCTGTCAGCGCATTTGAATTGGTCCGCGAACAGCAGCGTTCTAGATATATGCTAGTTCAGAAACCTCTGCAAAGGTCTCATTGATGTTTTTTACTTTTTATTTGTAGCTAAACTGAATTACTTAAATCTTTGTTATATTAAATATCTACTATAACTATCAGCAAGTATTGTGTGGTCCACAGGCTAACTTACAATCCAAATTGTTGGCCATCTCGATAATCGGTTGGGCAGCCTTGGTCATGTGCTGAAACAGTGATTAGCCAATAGTACGAAGAACATTAGGAAGGCACAGATAAAGACGGAATGATAACTTACAGCGAAATTTGATTGAACTGTATATTGGGGAGACTGGATTGTAATGCGTGGAGGGAGAGGGAAGCATGCTGCTGGGTCGGCGCGCGCAGCGGCCCGCTGGCCGGCTGGCGGCGCACCTGCTGGCGCCGGCCGGCCGGCTGTCAGTACGAGCCGCGCGGCCACGGGCAGCGCGCCAGGCTCCTATGTGATGCGCTGCGGGCTGGGTCTGAGGCGCGCCCGGTCCGCCGCCAGCGCGGCGCCCGCGCGGGTGCGCCGCTCCGCGCTCACCGCCGGCCTCGCCGTCACGGCCGCAGCCGTCGTCCTGCTGGTCACCGTGTGGGCCGCCACAGCCGAGGACACCGCCATGTTGCGTTCCTTGCTGATGCCTTCCAGCGCCGATGCCACCGGGCCGGGCTCCCAGGGAGCGGAGGCTATCGCCTGCTACGACGGTGGCGACGACGACGACGACGCCGACAGTGGCGGTCTGCCCGACGTGGGCAGCGAGCCGGCCGACCACCGAGGAGCGGCCGTGTTCTTCCACGAGACGTCGTGCACCTCGCCGAGCGGCGGCGCCGTCAGCCTGACGCCGCGACAGGCGTGCGCCGTGGAGTCGGCAGCCCGCGCCAACCCTCACCTGTCCGTGTACCTGCTGATGACGACTGCGAACGCGACGTGGTCTGCGGCGGCGAGCGCGCTGCGCCGCTACCCCAACGTGCTCGTGCGGCGCGTGCGGCTGGACCGGTACGTGCGCGACACGCCTCTGGAGCAGTGGTACCGCGGCGGCGCGCTCCGGGCGTCGCACTGGCCGCGCTCTCACGCCTCCGACGTGCTCCGCTTCCTCACGCTCTGGAAGTTCGGAGGCACCTACCTCGACCTGGACGTCGTCGTCACCAGGTCAGTTACACACCATCCAGGCTTTCGACACACTAGAATTGCTATTTTCTTCTCTAAAATCTTCGTTTTTGAATAAATAAATAAGTAAATCCCACCAACGTTTCTCAAAGTGGGGACACCTAGGGGTTCGCGACAAGAATTCCGTGATGGGGGACTGGCTAACTCATGCGTATAACACGCACAATTGTGAATATTGCTCACTGTCGCCCATTGTCGTAAATAGTGGAGCTAAACAAAAAGTCGAATTTTTTTCTCAAGGGGGTTCGCCGGCGCCTGGGACATTTTATAGGGGTACGTGTCCTTGAAAGTTTGAGAAACACTGCTTTAGACTAATGTTTAAAACAAAATCTCCTTTTTGGAAAAGAAAGCGCGATTATCACTCAAGATCGTGCAATAGTGAAACGTGTGATTTTTTTTATAAAAGTGGTATTTATTTCGTTACTAGACCTTACAGTATTGCGATTATCTAAGTGCGTATGTGATTCAGTTTCGATAGTACAGTGTTCTCAACCTCGTACTGTATAAGGCTAATGGAGATTATAAGCAATAATCCTGTAAATCAAAGTTCTAAAAGTTATGAATTTTTCAAAAAAGTGGCATTTCCAGATTGTGATGATATGACTGCATTGTTACTAGAATAAAATACGTTTCAGGCCGGCATCAAATTGAGCGGCGTTCTTTTAAGGATTTAGTTAATGACTGTTTTATTAGGGTCTTTTCTTAAGTATAGGTCTTAGGGAGTCGCAGTACGTGCCGATAACAATCGGTAGGGTTTGTTGATAATATAAACATAATTAAAAACTTTAAGCTCTTGTCGCGCATAGTTATTCTTGACGTTTTGTTGATGCTCGTGTGCTGCCATACTACATGGCTTCAACAACATAGGATGGATGCAGTACACTAATTTCACGGTATTACAGTAAGAGAATTAAGCAGAATTACTCACCAAACTTTTTAAACATTGTTAAACTAGGATAATTCGTATTTTCTGAAGATCAGCTCACAAGGAAGGTTCATTACCCCAGACTAGCATCGCCAGTAAATTGGTAACTTCCAAATTATAAAAGGAGAGTATTCCTCGCCAGAAGCGCTCCATTCATTTAGTGGTAATTCCAGCTGTGTTTATACTAATAATGTAGCCTGAAGCGATGAGCGTTCTGTAAATACAAATAATTTTACCTGCATAACTTGTATTAAGACATCAGTTGACATTTTTGTGAAATCGAAATTGTGGTATTATGCCTGTTCATTAATATTTTAGTACGCTGTGTCAGTTTAAATCGGGATGCTTTGATTTAATTATTTACAACAAACGTGCACATCCAAATCATGAACTTAAATATTTGTAACAGGCAAAGGTCTGTAGCCCTTATATATTGGCCAGAAACACATGCAACAACAGTTCAGTTTTTAGAGATTTCCGTTTGGAAGAAGTGATGGTCGTTACTTTCTGTTTGTAACGTCTCCCTACACTAAGTTACTTTTGTTATTTAAAGAAAATATTAATAGCATATAACATCATTGGTCACGAGGTCCATTGCTTGATCGACTAAGTTACATAATCCGCTTATTCAACCGGCTGAACGGGGACTACAATTTTATTTAGAATCGGAAATAATAACCATCTTAACTTCGAATTAACAAGACAAACCTTTGGTTCAAGGTTATTCTTTAGGTTCATAAAAACTATAGCTAAAATCGGGATTCGTACCAAGAAACTCTCGATTTCCAACAAATCATTGCGTTGTCAATAGACCGCTTATTTGAAGAAACTCGATCGTACACACTAGACGGGAAACTTTTTGGATGACACTTGTCAGACCTGGAGAGGGAGCGAGCGGTTAGCGTTCAGGCTTGGCGATAGGAAGGTCGCGGATTCGAATCCCCGCCAGGCCTTTTCACGTGTAGCATCTAGGGTTTCCAACTTTTCAGATTTGCACGGTAGGACGAATGCCAATATTCCTGATCTCCACGACCGGACAAATGCCCATGGAGGGGGGTAGGGGGGTATGTATGTTAGAAAAGAAAATTTGCAGAGCAATTCGTTTTTTATTTTACAGTTGATTGTTGTTATAACAATTGTGAACTAAAAAATAAGAAAAATTATTGTTTGGAATAACAATCACAAATATTTAACAAAATTAATAATGCAATAAAATAACTATTATTCTAATATTATGTCAACAAAACCTCTGCAGAAGAAACAGTGTCTTCTTCAGCACAGTCATTAAAAGACATGGTTAAAACTGCTGTTTTAGATGAAGATTTTGTTTTCGTCACATGTCCTTCTGTATTCGCATGACTTTTCACTGCTTTTATACCGTCAAATTTTTTACAGTAAAATTCATTTTACACACTTGACAATATACGGCGGAATCGTTTTCTTTACGTAATCACGTTTTAAATTCGTCATTTGAGCGCCACTCCTCTCTGAAACAACAATAACGTTTCCGTACTTTCTTCGGCAACTCACTCATTATGTATGTACATATGTAACGTGCCGGGTAGATAACTGAGACAATAAACCCATCACTTCACGATAATCAGATATGCAATCAACTGTCGTCAATTTTTGAACACAGAGTGAAACAGTTGAATTACGTTCAGCTGGAGGGGAATAAGGAGCGAGACGACCTTGCTTATTTCAATAATTTTTGAAATATCTTAGTAACCGAACATTTTGCGTCCGGTCGCATGTAGTGAACCGGACACAGACAAATCGCGTTAGAACCGGACAGTCCTGCCGAAAAACATACGGATGGTAACCCTAGTGGCATACCGTCACTCTTTTCAGCCTACTTGGATCAACTTAAATTCAATTAATCTATTTTAGAGTTATTTTGCCTTATTTCAGTAAGCTTGCGTAATATTAACGGAAGTTAATGATTCATTTAACTCACAGTATTTATAGTTAGCATTCAGTAATTTTTTTGTATTATTTAAAAGTGTTTCAGTTTATTGTAATTGACGTTTGTCTTTAATTGATTGCTGCTTAAGAATTTTGTCGCGATAAAGTTTTTTTTATTTTTTTATTTTTTTTTATTTTCATGGCCTTTTGTCTATCGACTATACGGCCAGCTTTATCATTTACATTAATTTAACATGTGATTCTTATCGTATAGCAAACATGTATTCACTTCTTAATTCACACTAAATTATACAATTATTCAATATTACACTAATACAGCGATAGCCCTGATAAGGGAATACACGATTACATTTGTGCCAGCGATAATATGAAGCTGGATCTTATTTCACAATGGGTAATACAATTATTCAGTGAATAGTAATACATATTTAGAAAGTATATTGATACAATAATACAATGATGACAATTATATCGATAACAATAAAATCACATTTGGGGAGCAGTGATGTTTCCTTGCAGGGTAGATTCACTGGGCTTTGGTATATCCGGTTAGCCTTGCACCTGATATAACTAAACTGATTAGTGAGAGTTCCTTGATGATTTACAATTTAATGTAATTTTTTAGGTCAGCTAAGATACAGTTCCGACCGATTCCGTTGGTGGTATTGCAGGAAATGTGCTGAATTTGTAAGATCATAACTTGTATGTGATTGTTAATTTTGTTATGTTTGGTGTCTTTAGATACGGATGTCAGCCTCTCTTAGGTATGTGGCCAGCGCCCCATACACGTCACTTCTTCCCCCTCTCAGCAGGATGCGTATCGAAGTTGGGAGTGGAATTTTGAACTTTACAAGGCTATTGTATAGTTTCTTTTGTTGAGTCCGATATAGAGTGCACGCTAAAGTGATGTGGTCGAGATCTGCTAATTCTTCGTGATCCACCGGGCAAAAGGGAGTCTGTGCTATACCGATTTGGTGGAGGTGCTTTGGGTAACAGCCATGACCGAGTCGCATGCGAATTATAGATGTTTTATATCTTTTGCCCAAATGGTTATCTTCGAACCAGACTTTAGTTGGTATGTGAGGTTGTATTGATGCGTAAAACTTCCCTTTAACTGTTTGTGTCAAAGTCCACGATTCTGACCACTTGTGAAGATACCGTTTCCTGATGATATTAATAAAATCGGTATGAGGTAGCTGAGTATAGTAGTGCTCTCCATCCGCCGTGCTTTCTTTCGCCAGTTGATCAACCTTTTCATTATTCTGTATGGAAGCATGTCCCTTGACCCATAACAAGTGCACTTCTTTGCCCTCCGCCTTGGCTGAGTACATTGCATTTAAGATGTCGAATAGGATCCTATTCGTTCCGCTCAGTCTGTTCATGTTTTCCAGCTTCTGCGCCACGCTTTTAGCGTCGGACAGTACCAGTATTTTATTGAAGTGTTCGAGACCATAATTTAAGGCATCTCTTATTGCCATAGCTTCAGCGGTATATACTGTCGTTTCTGCTGTCAGGCGAACTTTACGTGATTCTTGAGTGAGGGGACAGAAGAAGGCGTAGCCCACACCATTAGTAGTTTTCGAGCCATCTGTGTATATTTGTACATGTTCTGGCCATGTTATGGACAAGAATTCCTCCATCTTGCTGTTTACGTTGTTACAGGTTGTTATCCAGTTAGGTAGGTGGTATATATTGGGCCTGTATCTCAAAATAGCATACTGGTATGCGAATATGGGTAGTGTAGTATCTTGAATTACTAGCGGGATTATATGTTTTATTTCAGTGAAACAGAGAGCCAGCAGCGGGGTTCTATGACCGAGGTTGTTATCTCTCCTCTTGGTCGTTGTTATATAGTCAGAAGCCTTCTGGATAACCGGGTGGTTCTTGATGGCGGCGCGCCTCATTAGAAATATGCTTGCCAGTAATTGTCGTCGTATTACCAATGGCATTTCTTTAGCCTCAACTAATAGGGCATTTGTGGGGGTGGTATTCATCGCTCCGAGGCACAATCTGATAGCCCGGTAGTGCAATGTATCCAATTTACGCAGGTTGTACATTGGGGCATTTCCATAGCATAAACTGCCGTAATCCAGTAAGGGACGTATTAGCGTTCTGTACAAGATGAGTAAGACGGAAGGGTCAGCTCCCCACCATACCCGAGTTACCGCTCGTATTATATTTAAGCAGCGTTCGGCTTTAGCTAGAATGTGATCAATATGTGCCTTCCATGTCAGTTTACTGTCCATCTGAAGTCCTAGATGTCTAGTCTCTGTTCTAACAGGGAAATTATAAGAACCCAGCTGTATCTGTGGACCTCGGTAAGTGTTCTTCTTCCGCGAGAATACCACAACCGATGACTTCGAAGATGAGATAGTTAAGCCCTTACCACGTGTCCATTCATAGAGTAACTTAGCAACGTCGTTTAATCTCCAGAAGTTTAGCCCCTGGGATGGAGATGATGTGTAAATACATACATCGTCAGCGAATTTTAACACCTTTATTGAGGGGCTGAATATACTCTCTAGGTCTGCTATATATATGGTGAATAATATTGGGCTGAGTATGGCTCCTTGCGGGATGCCCAGAGAAACCACACGTGGTCGATATAGGCTGTTGTCCTGCTGGCGTATGTATATGGTCCGGCAATAAAACAGGTTATAGATTCCGTTTAGATATACCTCCGGGAGGTGTAGTGCTCTTAGCTTTTCAACTAGAATGGTAATGCTGACGTTATCATAGGCGCCGGTTATGTCTAGAAACAGGCACGTTAGGTAGCCTTTATTTAGGTAGGACTTTTCTATATCTAGAGTGAGAACACCGAGGTTGTCGTAGGTACTCCTTCCCTTTCTAAATCCAAACTGACAGTTTGGTAGCAGATTGTGGTGTTCGAGCCACCATTCTAGTCTACTCTTTATGATTCGCTCGAAGGTTTTGGCTACGCACGATGACAACGTTATTGGTCGATATGAGTTAGCGTTGTTACTGTCTTTGCCTACTTTTAACACTGGAATGATGATGTGGGTGGTCCAGTCGTCTGGGAACTCACTTTTTCTCCATATGCCGGTGAATATTTGAAGGAGAACGACCTTGGCTGAGTGCGGTAGGTGGAAAAGCATCGAATAGTGGATGTCATCTATTCCAGGTGCCGTGTTTCGTGTTGAGTTGAGGACCGATTCCAATTCTCTCAGTTGAAATGGTTCTTCTAAAGTAGTTTGGGGGAATTGATCCTGTTCCTTGGTCTGGTTTGGAGGTGTTAGTGGTCCAAAGGGGGCTGATGGAGGGGCCACCTTGCTCGCAAAATCTTCCAACCAAATGGTTGACAATTTAGTTCCCCCTGGCTTCTTTCTAAATCTATTGACCATATTCCAGACTTTTGTCAACGGCGTATTTTTATTTATGTTGTTGCAAAATTCCCTCCAGGAAGCTTTTTTCTTTAGCTTCAGAAATCGTTTAGTTTCGGCATCTGTTTTCTTATAATTTAGATAATTTTCCCAAGTAGAAATCTGTTTGTACGTAGTAAATGCTAGTTTTCGTTTGGCTACTGCTCGTGAGCATTCTGTGTCCCACCAGGGTATTGGGATTCTCTTTGTATTGGTGATCGTTTTAACCTAGGGATCGACATTTCAGCTGCTTCATTTATGATGGCTAGGAACGTATTGTATTGCTGTCTGGGTGGTTTGTTGCCCTGGACTCGTGAGATATTGGAATCAATGTATTGGGCGTATAGGATCCAGTTCGCCTTTTGAATGTTCCATTTTGTGGTTGTATATCGTTCCTGCCTCACATCCGACTGTTTGGTCGTTATTAGAATAGGCAGGTGGTCAGATTCCCCACGACTGCTGCACGGTTTCCCATCGCAATTCTGTTGCGAGAGAGGGGGAGCAGAGGGTTAGATCGATTGCGGATACTCGGTGACCAGGTTTAGAGATCAAGGTGGGGGATCCGTCGTTAAGAACGAACAGGTTGAATTCGTCTATAATCTCAACTATGGCGTCCCCGAATATGTCACACCACTCGCAACCCCACGACATGTGATGCGCATTGAAGTCCCCACATATTAAGTATGGCTCTTCTATTTGCTGTAGGAGCTGGCGCCATTCAGATGTATTAATTTTTGTTTTGGGGGGAGCATAGACCGAGACAATAGATACGTTCAAGTTTTGGAATCCGTACTCTGGCTGCCACCACTTCGAAAGATTCAATATGAGTGAGGTCAATGTGGGTTATTGCGAAAGGGATGTCTGTTTGTATTAGAATAGCAACTCCCCCTTTGCCATCATCCCTGTCTTTGCGCACTATATGGTATCCTTTGATTGATAGCGGTGTGTTTGGTTTTAGCCAGGTTTCCTGCTATAATAGCAATAGCAATCTTATTGGTAAGAAGTTCTCGCTGAAATTGTTCACTATTTGCTCTGAGTGAACGAGCGTTCCATTGTACCAGCTTAGTTTTTCCGCCATCTGTTGGAAATATTTTGAGAGCATTCCTGATATTGCTGTAATATTCATTGGGCGAATTAGCTTCTTGGAGCAGAATCACAATTAATTTAAGAATTTTCTTCGAATAATGGTCCATTTTTAGTTTGGGTTATCTCGGTAGGTTGATTGAGAGAATTTGATTGTTGTGCTGCTGTGGGCTGTATGTTACGAATGGCTTGATCACCTTCCCAGAGCGTGAAGGTGGCTTGGGGGCTCTCCATGAAGCTAGTTGCGGTTGGATAGTGATGGTCACTAGTTATAATAGGAGACATAGGACCATTGTATGAATACAAGTATTGTTTTGTATTTAAAGATGGATTTTCTTTGGTGAATCGAGGATTTTTATACGACTTAGGGGCCCTAGTCCATGAGTACCTATTACTGGTGTTTGAATCCAAATTTTTCTGAAGCGAACTTGTTGATTCTGGCTGTGTACCGCTCCTACTCTCTGCCATATATTGATTGGCCACCATATTTCCACTACTGTGTAGCAAGGCAATCTCAGAAACATTACCAGTGTTTGCTATTGTGGGTGGTGGTCCACCGCTAAAGTCAGAAGGCGCCTGGGGACCTTCGGGTGTCATGTCCTGAAAGGGTAGCTGTGGTGTTATGAGTGGTTGATGCATCTGTAGCGGCGGGTGTTGAGGCTGAGCCTGAGTCCTGGTTGGCATTATCTGTTGAGATTGAGAGATAGTAGGCCAATAATACGGAAGTCGTGCTGCTAGAGGCGGATATTCCGTATAACTCGTTATTTGAGGTGGGGAGGAGGTCACCTGCGCGTAGCCCCGGAAATGCTGCTCTGTATCAGGAGATACAGCATTTGATCTGAGTGCGGTTGCTTGTTTTGTTTCCCGGTTTTTAAGATACACAGGGCAATTTCTGTCCGTGGCATGATGTTGGCCGCGGCAAAGGGCGCAGCAGATCGATAATGGGTTGTCGCAGTTGACCAACAAGTGAGGCCCAGCACACCTGCTGCATCGTGGCTCGCGGGATCTGCACTGACCTTGTCGGTGGCCCAACCGTAAACAAGTCGTACATTGGATCACAGGCGGGACATACGGTTCCACCGCACATCGGGTTCCTAGTATCGTGACGTAGGTCGGTAGGTTTTGGGATCGAAATGATACCAAGCAAACAGGAATAGGTAATATGAGATCTTGGTTATTATGGCTCCTTTTGGTAAAGCGTTTGATGCGCACTACTGGGACAGGGGCAATTATTTCTTGAGCTAGTTCTTCCTCACTCAATGAGGTGTCAACGTTCCTAATTATTCCTTGTTTATGTATTAGAAAGTTCGGAATATAAGCTTCAAGGTTTTTGGTTTTGAAAATTTCTAATTGCACTATTGAATTAGCAGTACCAGCAGATCTTGTTTCAATTTTGAGACGATTTTTCCCTAAAGGTGAAATGTTGATTACGTCCGTTTTGAGTATGTCACTGTGTTGGAATATTAATTTACCGATGGCCATAGGATGTAGTTTCCCGACCTTCCTGTCTATGCTCTCTACAAAAATATGGTACGGGCCACTGTCTGTGGGGGAGTATCTATTATTTTTGCTTCTATACGTTGGCGCTATCGTGTCGGGGTGCGTTTTATTGATATTAGCTTGCCTCTAAATCCGCGGCATTGGATAGATTAACCTCAGTGGACCTTGCTGTGTCGGTCATCTCTACTTCTTCCATCTGCTCTGATTGTGGAACTACACTGGGCTGCCCCGTTTCTGTTATCTGCACACATCTACGTTTTACAGGTGGGTTCGACTCACCGCTGCTTGCAGGATTATCCTCTCTCCAAGCCGTGTGATAAGTGGGTGCGCCTACTGGAGGATGCAGGGCCTGTGGCAGAACGCCTCCCGGGCCGGCTTCCATCTCTAGAGGCTGCTGCTGTAGAGGCTGTTGCTGTTGTTGCTGCTGATGAATCTGTTGATGAGGCTGATGCTGCTGCTGATGATAATGTAGCTGCTCTTGGTGCTGTTGCTGCTGCGGCTGTAGGCGGTGAAGCTGTTGTTGATGTTGTTGTTGTGAGACTTCTGCTTGAGGAAGTGGCATTTCACTCGTAATATGGTTCACTGGATGTGGGACGGGAATTTGGTCGTTGATGTAGCACGTATCTAAGGCTGTCTTGACCGTCTGACCCGTGTCCGGCGGGTCATCCATCGTTTAGTAGGATCACGGAACCTTATATTGTAACCTAACTAAGTCACTTAGATAGGTCAAACAACGTATTACACTGTGGTATAAGCACTCTCGCGGAATCGCAGAATGCCGGAAGGCTGGTCGCGCACACGGTGAGACTCACACGAGGAAGTTCGCTCCGAACGAGGAAGTTGTCGTTACGAAAGCTCAAGCTAGACTGTCGCGATAAAGTTAGCGGTAGTCGGGCTTGCGGTAGTGTATGCGGTTGCATGCAGGATGCGATAATGTGATACAATCTAGCTCACGGATTTTTAAGTGCCCCATACACACAGCAACTTGTTGTCCAACCATGTCTCCCAACTTGGATGGCCAACACAAAAACAAGTTGGACAACATTGTTGGCCGACATCAGTAAAGAGAGAACCAGCATACAGAGAACAAGGTGTTTACTCAGTAATGTGGGAACTAGAAGAAATAGCTTTATGCACAATTATCGTTGCTGCCAGCGAGGAAAATGAGAGGGAAAAGAAAAGAAGAAAAATTTGGGCAAAAAAGTGGCTTCAAAAACACCCCAAATTTTCACACAAAAATTTACTGTCGGAGCTACACCTGAAGATTACAAAAATTCCCACTTCTTTTAAATCAATCAGCAATTCTTCCCAGCCCTTGCTTCTTGAATTTTTATTTTTATACTGGCTTTGCCCGGCATGCGTTACATTGCCTCTTTCTTTCTTTTTGAAGAATACACGTGATAAGTACTATCAAAACGGATAAAAATTGTGGGTTTGTATGAAGAACGTTGACAAAATTAAACGGATGTGGTAAGGGTGGAGAGGGGTGGGTTGTGCAAAAAATATGGACAGTATATTTTCGTTGTTTTAAAGTGCAAAATTCATTCGAAATCGGACGAAATCTGTGGGTTATGCAAATATCATTTGAAAAAATTGAGGATGTGTAGGGGAAGAGGGGGTGGTTTTTTATATTTTTTTGGTCAGAAACCTTACCAGGCAGGCACAGAACAACTCGCCAAACCTTAATCGGAGAATAGTATAGGAATCGGATAAAAACTATAGGTTTGTGTCAACAATGTTAATTAAATTTGCCTAAGGACACGGGTGGAAGGGAGAAGAGATTCGGTTTTTGGAAATAAAAGTAAACAGTATTTTTCTATTAGTTCTAGTGTATACTAATGCAAAGTTCCGTCAAAATCTAATAAAACTGTTTGTCTATAAAGAACATTGGCAAAAATTAAGGGGGGGGGGGGTAAAAGGGAAGAGGGATTGAATTTTAAACCATATGTAGGCAGTATTTTTCTCTT
>JARYHS010008074.1:228493828-228627849 GCA_031002005.1 Vandiemenella viatica
CACTTGTAAATTTTCCTACGAGAATACAAAATAATAGCAGGACTGCAATTGATAATTTTTTTATGGATATTTCTCAGTGCAGTAATTACAGCATACATCCAGTAATAAATGGTATCTCAGATCATGATGCCCAGCTATTATGTATCGAGTCCAGGAACACTGTTAAACAGATAAAGAAAAGCTGGTTTATAGAAGAAATATTAGTGAAAATAATATAAAACACTTCATAGATACCTTAAACAATGAAAACTGGTTAGAAGTATATAATGCGCAGGGTGTTAATGCGAAATTTGATTCCTTTCTGAATATATTTCTAACACTTTTTGAAGGTAGTTTCAAAAAAAAGGAAAATTCTCAACACTCCAAACAATGAACTGGGCATGGGATGGATAACAAAGGGTATTAGAATCTCTAGTAAAACAAAGAGGGACCTTTATTTAAAAATGAGAGAATCAGATAACTATGCGCTGAAAGTTCACTATAAACTTTATTCTAAAATACTAAGAAATGTAATAAGGAAGGCCAAGAACAGGTACATATCGGCGAAAATAGAAAATTCAGACAATAAAATGAGAACAATATGGAATATAATAAAGACTGAAACAGGAAAAACTGTAAATCACTCTAAAGACATAAAAATAGAACAAAATGGATATGTGTATAGCGAAGTAGGGGAAGTTTGTGAAATATTTAACAAACATTTTACGTCAGTAGTAGATAAATTAGGCATAGAAAAGCAATCCCCACATAGTGCTCTAAGGCTTCTTGAGACTGCTTTCCCAAATAGCTTTGTGGAGATGAAATTGCCACCAGTAACAGTCTCAGAAATAAATAAACTCATTAAACAATTAAAACCTAAAAATTCTTCCAGCTATGACAATATTTCAAGTAAATTACTGAAAAGATGTTCAGACTGTATCAGTCATGTACTTGCTCACATTTGTAATGAATCCTTAATACAAGGTGTTTTTCCCGATAGACTAAAATATGCTGTTGTAAAACCATTATTTAAAAAAGGAGAAGTAACATGTGTAGACAACTATCGTCCCATTTCATTACTTTCAACATTCTCAAAGGTTTTTGAAAAAGTCATGTACAGAAGAGTAATAAAACATGTTACACACTATAATATCCTCACTAATTCACAATTTGGGTTCAAAAAAGGATCATCCATAGAAATGGCTAGTATATTCATTTTTAAATAACACATTTGAGGAACTGAATAATAAAATGAATCCTGTAGGAATATTTTGTGATCTTGCAAAAGCATTTGACTGTGTAAATCATGAATTACTTTTGAAAAAAATGGAATACTATGGTATTTTTGGGACCGCAGGTAAATGGTTTAAATCATACATTGAAAGCCGAATGCAAAAAGTTTCAATTTTGATTCTAAAATAAGTAAAGATGCTTCATCAGACTGGGAGAAAATAAAACATGGAATTCCACAAGGCTCGGTCTTAGGTCCCCTCCTCTTTCTGTTATACATCAATGACCTTCCTGGAAATTTATCCGACAAAGTTAAGAGTGTTTTATTTGCAGATGACACTAACCTGACTGTGCGTAAAACACCAAACAGTACTATAGAATTTAATGTAAATGAAGTACTTCGAGTAGTAGCAAAGTGGTTTAAGACAAATTCATTAAAATTAAATTTTGAAAAAAACACATTATATTAGGTTTAAAACAAAAAACTATGCACAGCCAGATATATGTATAAACTATAAAAACAACACAATCTTAGAAACAGAGAGTATAAAATTTCTTGGTATTAAAATAGATCAGAAACTCTGTTGGCATGATCATATCACTACACTACTGACAAAGTTAAGTAGTGCCACCTTCACAATACGAACACTTTCTCTAACAGCAGATCTAGAATTAATGAAACAGGTGTACTCCTCATATTTTCATTCAGTAATGTCATATGGCATAATTTTTTGGGGGAAACTCTTCACAAAGTAAAAAAGTTTTCATAGCACAGAAAAGAGCTATTAGGTTTCTGTGTAGGGTAAAACCAAGAACTTCTTGCAGACAACTCTTTAAGAAACTCAATATTCTTACAATGTATTCTCAGTATATATATTCTCTCATGAGCTTTGTCATAGAAAATTTTAACCTGTTTACACCTAATTCACAGGTACACAGTTTCAATACAAGAAACAGAAATAACTTGCATAAAACACAAACATCTCTGTCATTAGTACAAAGAGGAGTTAATTATTCTGGGATACATCTGTTTAATAAACTACCTAATTGTATAAAACAGCTTTCAGATAATAAAGATGTATTCAAACAAAAACTTAGAGATTATCTTATTGGCAACTCCTTCTACTCCATTCAAGAATTTGAAGAAAATAATTAATTGTACTCATTATGACGTTTGCAAAACTCAGTTGCAAAAATGTATGTTTATTATTATTTCTTGTATTTGTAAAATATGTATATATGTATATTTACTATGATATGACTCATATTATGTGTATATGTATCAACAATGACATGTTTCACATCCCAGAGGTACTTCCTCAGCAGGGATCCATGGATCAAGATTGATAAATAAATAAATAAATAATTATAAAACTTACATACATGATACATTAACTTCTGTATTTGTGCCCTGTACAAGACAAATTTATTCTTGCTGTAAAATAGTTTAAAATATTTCTAAATTTTGGAGCCTTTTTGATTTCAACAAGGGAGTGGTAAATTTGCCTACACGCAGGGTTACAAAAAAACCACACTATGCCACTGGCTGTACAATTCTTATTATGTCATTCAATCTAATTCAATCTGTCATTCATATTTTATCCAGTATAACAATGTCGGTGTTTCAATTACGGTATGTATTTTTTATGGCTTTCCTTTATTCTCAAGCTCAATACATTTTTTCGATAGAGGTTTCTTTCTTTTTTATTTACTCTATTTTTAATTCAACAATTTTTTTTTACTTATGGCTTTACGCCTCATCTACGTCGAGGTCATTACAGGTGGCATGGTACTGGGGACAAGAAATGGGAAGGAATTCGGCCATGGCCTCTTGAAGGAAGCATGCCAGCATTAACCTGAAGTGATTGGGGGAAACCACGGAAAACCCAAATATGGGTGCTCGGATGTGGATTTGAACCAGCGTTCTTCCGAATGTGAGACCAGAACGTTAACCGCTCACCCACCATGCTCGTTAACAGTAATATAATTGTTACTTTCTAATTCCTGCTCAATTGATGCTGAGATTACTTTCTAATTAACTTGATAATGCAAATTTCATTGTTTCCTTGAATACAGGAATAGATTTATGTACTTTAAATACACAGTTATTCATAGAAGTATACAAACCAATTTTTAAGACTCATCCATTTTTTGTATCTGCAAATTATTGTAAAAAAACTGAAATAGTTGTTCTGTTTCTAGAGTTAACCTGTACCATCCATACATTGATCATATGAATTATTAGGAAAAAAGTAAATGACATAGAGTACCACTGTAGTAGCAGAAGTCATTCATTTACTGCAAATGTCCTATCAAGTAATGTAGCTACAGAGTGTATTGACAGTTTCTCTTATGACATGAATGATATTTAATTGTAGCTGTAATAACTTGTACTTACCCATATTTTGCAAAGTTAATCCACATACTTAAAAATCTGTCACGTATTATACTTTCTTCAGATTTAGGATCCAAGTTTTGCTCTCCATGGATTTTGTAAAATAAATATTTCAAGTCTTCAGCATGTGCAACACCTATAAATAATTCATTATTACTAGCTACAAACTATATTAAACTGTTAAAAAAAAAAAAAAAACATCAGTGTAGACAGAAAAAAATTCACTGAATGTATTTAAAATCCATCAGGCTGTTGTAACTTTTGAAGAATGTATTATTATTATTATTACTCTGCGATTCACTAACTGTGTGTGGTGGAGGGTGCATTGCACCTATCCAAAAGGGTAATGGTTTGGAAGGGATTTAGCGGATATGGCAGGAGGCGCCCATGTGCTATTGTGAGGAATCATCACAGCATTTGCCTGGAGTGAACGGGGAAACAATGGAAAATCCAGATCAGATCTTAAGTATACTTGCCTGGTAAAGCCTTTCTATTCCATTCCCTAATCGTTAATGGAAAAAGTGAGTACAGAAATGAATTTGTTAATGGAAAATGTGAGTACAGAAATGAATCGGTTCTGGCCCTGATTTCTCTTATCTTATTTTTTAA
The DNA here is from genome assembly GCA_031002005.1 of Vandiemenella viatica. Taxonomy (NCBI): domain Eukaryota; kingdom Metazoa; phylum Arthropoda; class Insecta; order Orthoptera; family Morabidae; genus Vandiemenella; species Vandiemenella viatica. The sequence continues at coordinate 228,498,042 of JARYHS010008074.1, forward strand.
ATGGTTATTCCAAGATATGAATGGTTGCTGGTAGCAATATTTGTTTTCTGTCATTCCAAAATACATCAGTCAAGAATGTTTCAATTAGCTTCTGTAGAGAGCAACACCTTCGGTGTTTCGGTGTTCCAGGTCTTCCCAACCTAACCAGTACTGGATTAACCACGTAGCAGGAGGTAGCAAATGCTACGGGCCTCGCACGTAGGCTAGATGGGCGACCTTTTTCTTTCTTTCTTTTTTTTAGGTCTACAATTTTCTCCCGGATGGCAAAAATCATAAAAATCAAGGGCCTCTTCTTCACATTTGCTACGGGCCCCACTCTGTCTTAATCTGGCCCTGAACCTAACTCCTTCAACATCAAATTTACGCTTTCCCTCCAACTATATATAACTGTCACGAATCGGGCGGCTCTTCTTTGGACCTTCTCTAATGCCTCAATTAACTCCTTTTGATGTGGACCCCATGCAGAATAACAATATTCTATGTTAGGACGCACTAGTGACTTGTATGCAGTCGATTTAACTTCCGGAGTGCATTGTTTTAAATTACGACCTGGAAATCGGAGCATACGATTTGCTTGTCCAAGTACATTCTCGATTCGCTCATTCCACACCAAATTATTACAAATTGTTACACCTAGGTATTTAGTGGAATCTACCGTTCTCAGGACAATACCATTAAATACATATTCAGAGCTAAATGGTATCACCTTTTTTACCACAACCATGACTTGGCACTTTTTAGCATTTAACTCCAATTGCCTGTCTTTACACCACATAATTATTTTCATAATATCATCTTGTAACAAAGTGCAGTCATTCTGGGTTGTGATTTCATGGTAAACAATAGCATCATGGGTAAATAATCTTTTCATCCCCTTTATTACATCGAACAAATCATTAATGTATATGAAAAACAGCAGAGGTCCTATCACGCTTCCCTGGGTAACCCCAGACCTCACTTCGGTGAATGATACTGACATGATTTAATTCATATTAATGGATGAAAACTGCAAGAACAATTTTAAGGCATCAGAGAAATTGTTGCACAAATGCAAAATAAAAATGGCAGCATCGGTACAATTACACAGAAACTGTTAATTTCCATGAGTATAAGAAACATTGATTGGCCTAACAAAACTTAGAAAACCACTCTAATATCATATCAACCATTCTCCAATAAGAACATTGCAATTTTCATCTAGAGTACACACTGACACATTTTCTTCTTAGACATAAATTATTGTTTACATTTTCCTGAAATTTTTTATTTCATCTTGTACTAAAATAATATTTCAGAATTTCACATCATCCTATTCCAGCTATGTCTTTATCTTCACATTAATTAAACACAACTATGTGTGCACTTTGTTATCTTTGTAGTTCCCCAGAATACAATACATATACTTTCATCACTGTTATTAATGCGATATAATGAATTATTTTACACTCCAAGCACTTCATTAATCTTTATTTCGCACAACATTGTCATATCATTTTAATATCTCATCCAGATTATTTTAAGATCATATAATCCAGTATATTATTGTTATTAATTATGATAACAAATTAGGATAGGGAAATGAACCATCACTTACCTTTTGATGATGGATGACAGGCGCAGGCACAGAGCACAAAAAAAACACAGAACATTAGAAATTTTAGGGGTCTAGCCATTTATCAACAATAGCACATTATGGGGGGGGGGGGGTTGTGGGAGACTGCCTTACAGGAAGACTTCTAGCCAGGAAAATGGTGGGGGTAAATTCGAACTGAGGACACGTAGAGGGGCAGTGATTCAATATTAATACCCGAGCATAGATAACTATCAAAACTGATCTCTGGTGGGTGGGAAGGGCATTTTAGGTAGAGGGGATGGAGGCATAAAGAGGATAATATGTTCAAAGAAATAGTAATAATGACCGTGTATTATCTTAAGTTGAGACTAGGTGATTGCCTTGTGCCAAGTTTGTACTGATAGGCTAGTTCCTACCTTCTGAGTTCAGAGGATCTGCTGCTATTAGGGAGAACTTTGATAGCATGTACTGTGAAACAATAGTTGAAATTATTTGTGTCATGAGAGGTGCCATGGACAGCTGTGTTTTGGTCTCTGTGTAAATGCCATCTGTCGGTGGCCATTTATTCTTATGGGTACTGGATTTGTGGTCAAACCAATAAATGAAGCCAGGCAGGGGTTGCATGTTATCTAGTATATTACATGAGAAGTTTCATAGGTGGTGTGCCCTATGATCAGAAAGCTTTCCACAGTGACTGGGTTACTGAATGTGGTGATAGGATGGTGTATGTCATCTTTCATTGTCAAATTGGACCTATCTCATTCTTAATGCCTTTGATAACAACATCTATCATCAGACATGTGGCAATGCCATGGGCACTGGCATGGCCCTCTCTTAAGCTAACCTGTCCATAGGCCATCTGGAACAAACATTTCTTGAGGAAGTCTCACTCAAACCCCATATTTGGCTTAGATTTATAGATGATATCTTTATGATTTGGACATTTGGTGAAAACAACTTTTTAAATTTTCTGAACCATCAAATAGCTTCAATTCACATGGACCTACTCCCTCACTCAGGCCACATTCTTGGATGTGTATTTGTCCCTCTTCAATGGCTACCTCAATTCCACAGTCGACACCAAACCCTCCAATCTTCAACAGTATCTCCATTTTGAAAGTTGCCACCCATACCATACCAAACATTCCCTCCCCAACAGTCTTGGCACTTGGGGTAGTCTTATATGCTCCAACCAACAGTCTCTCATGCATTATTCAAACAACATTTCACCAGCATTGATATCTCACAACTATCCTCCGGCATTGGTCAACAAATAGCTTTCACGGGCAACATTACAACCTTCTCAGGCCATCAATCATCCAAAAGCTGCAAAAACTAACCACAATCCATACCCCTTCACACAATAAAACCCAGGCCTCCAATCCATTAACGGAATCCTTTGGCAATTTTGTGATTTCCTACACACCTCTCCAGAACTGAGATCCATTCTGCCAAAAATCCTCTCTGCCTCTCCCAGAACTGTCCTAACCTCTGCAAACTCCTTGACCACAAACATAGTCTTCCTCATCACAACAGTCAGTCGCAAGGCTCTTTCAATTCAATATGCCTCGCTGCAAGATGTGCAATATACACCATCCCACCACCACTTTCACCAACCCTGTCACTGGGTAAAGCTTTATGATCATAGGACACACCACCTGTGAAACATCTTAAGTAATATACCAGTTAACATGCAACTCTAAGCACCCAGTAGTTGTCCATGCCATCTCTCATGACAGAAATAATTTCAAAACCTGTTTCACGGTCCATGCTATCAGAGTCCTCCCTAATAGCAGCAGCCCCTCTGAACTCAGAAGGTGGGAACTAGCCTACCAGTACAAATTGAGTACAAGGCAACTACCTGGTCTCATCTTAAGATAATACATGGTTTTTTATATATATATATATATTACCCTCTCCTTGCCTCCATCACCTCTACCTAATTGAACCACCACTAACCTGAGGTGATGTTTAACTTCTTGGAGTCTTTTGTTTAGTTTATATATATGTGAATTAAATTAGGGTAGGGAAATGAGCCACCACTTACCTTTAGTAGATTGATGTGGGACACGAACACACAGAAATGACAAAAACACAACTGATAAAGAAATTTGCGGGATGAGTCCTTTGTCAACAGGAGATCTGTGTGTTCGTGCTCCACATCCATCACCTAAAGGTAAGTGGTGGCTCATTTCCCTATCCTAATTTAATTCCTTTTTGCTACTTAGGGCCTTTGATTTCATTGTATACTATATACATTTACAATTATTTTGCTCTTCCCACCCACCAGAGATCAGTTTGGTAATTACCTATCCTCAGGTATCTGCCCCTCTATCTGTCCTCAGTTTGAATTTACCCCCTCCATTTTCCTGACCAACAGTCTTTCTGTGAGACAGTCTCTGATAACATCCATCCCCCCCCCCCCCAATAATGTACTACTGTAGATAAAGGGCTAGACCCAAAAGTTTCTTTACCTTGTGAGTGTGTCCATGCCCCACATCCATCATCTAAAAGTAAGTGGTGGTTAATTTTTTTTATCCTAATGTGTTATCCTATTCGCTATTTAGTGCCTTTCATTTTATTGTTTACCTTATTATTAATTATAACGGACCTTAGGTTTAGCAGCAATTTCTCTGTACATCTACATATTTTTCTGTGCATTTTTAGTTTAAAGTCATGTTGTGTTTAAACCACATTACTCATCATTTCACCAAATAACTTATTATAAACCTTTTCCTATTCATCTACAAAGGAAAAATTTGATCCCCCCTTATTATAATAACTGATAAAATTGTGATGGAGCACCCGCTCCAGTGGCAATCTCCCTACACCCCCTCTCTTTCCCCTTCCAACCTACTTTTGCCCTGTACTAATTTTTACTTTAAATTCTTTCAGTGTTTCTGGTAAGTTATTCATCACTTCTCTTGGCAATTTATCCCAGTCCCTCACTCCCTTTCCTATGAAAGAAAATGTTCCCACAACCTTATGCTTGAAATCAAGTGCCAGCTTGTGGTCATGGTCAACCTTACGCTTCCAAGCACCTCTCTTATTTTCCCACTAATATCTTTCCATGCTTCATCACCAGTATAGGCTTTGTACACTCCCATGACTCTCTTCACACTCCTTCTATCCTCCAATCAATCCCACTCCAGCTCCTTTATCATATTAGTTACCGATTGTGTTCCTTAAATCAGATGTTTACTTAGGATCATGGTCTCATTTTCCTTACACATGCCACTACTAATTCCTTCACAGTTATGCAGTGAAGCCGTTTCACCATAATTTGTATTAAACATTCACAACTCTCTTCAGACACCAAATGAATCTCCTGTGATCTGCTGCATCTCAAACAAGCTCCCTTATCATATCGGTTACTGAAAGTGAGTAACTCCTCAAGGCTCTTTTAAATGTAAATGATATTTCAATATGGGTTGCAATCTGTAGAAAGTTTAGAGATGTTCACCATAGGTAGGAAAATAACGAAGAAATGCGGCGTCAGTTCATTGTTTAGAGAGGTTTAGAGGCAGCATTTACTGATAACTTTGTGACACTGATGCAACTATGACACGATTGCACCAAAATTTAATTTAGTTGCAATGCAGCATGTAATCACATTGCAATCTCCCTACACACCCATTTTTAACCTTTCCTGTATCCACCTATTTTTGCCTCTACAAATTTAAACTTTTAGTGCTTATGGTAATTTATACATCATTTCTCTTAGTAATTCATTTCAATCCCTGACCCTACAAAAGAAAATCTTCCCACATACTTGTGCCTGAAATCGAGTGCTAGCTTCTGGACATGGTCATCTCTTTCCTTCCATGCACTACTCCTAATTCTTACACCAATACCTTTCTACACCTCACCATTAATATGCTCCTTGTAAACTCTCATGACTCTATCCACCCTCCTCCTATCTTCCAATGCATCCCATTCCAGCTTTTTTATCATCTCAGGAAATGATTGTGTTCTGCTGTAATATTCAGAGACAAATCTAGCAGCCCTTCTTTACATGGCTTCCATCTCTTGTATTTGATGTGTGTCCCATATTGCATCACCATATTCAAGCAATGGTCTGACCAATGTTCCCTTATTTCTCTGTACATCCCCTCATCTTGAACCTGTTTTGAAACCTTTTCCTACAAACTCTCCAATGAGTCCTGCCCAGGTGAGTTTCTTACAAAATCTTATGCCAAGATATTTATGTTTCAGATCTTCAACAAGCAATTCTTTCCCCACCTTATAATCATAATCAACCTTGGCTTTTTACCTGTGTATCTAATAAGCTGACTCTTCTTTACATTTATCTTCATCCCCTAATGACCTATCCAGCTAGATATCCTGTCTATTTTGCCATGCAGTTGTTCACAGTCTTTGTAAAGACAAGTGCTTGGCTGGGGGATTATACTTGCAAACATTGCTCAATCTGTGCCTGATATCAATAAAGTTCTATTTTACAGCTGATAAATTCTTCTAAAAACCCCAAGGATTAAAGGTATTTTAACTGATTAGCACAGTACCCTGCTTGTAAATTAAAAGTTTGTATTCAATCAAAAGTTCTCATACATTTTCAAGTACCAGATAATTTTTGATATAAGGCATTGAACAATCAGATCCAAATGAAGACTGCAGATTATGCACATTCATGGCAGGCAAACCTTCATCATAAATCCACAAACTATGATGAGGTATTGTAAGTGCATACTGAATTAAGTCTTTAGCCAGCATCAATCGCGCATCACTACTAGAGATATCGTTTAGGCCTGCATCATGGAGCAACTTGCCACAGTCTAACCATAACAAAAACTGGTAAGAGACTGGACAAAATTCTAAGGTGGCTACCCCCTCTCATAAATAAGTTAAAAAATCTGACATCAGATTGTAAATTAAAAAATTTATATTTTAAACAGTAAATTTATAATTTTTATAGTATGACTTACTCTTAATTTTGAGACTTTACTTATTCCTCAAGAATGCTTATACTAAATTTTAATTTAATTTCATGACTTTGATGTTTTAGTGCAGAAATTTACAATGCCCTAACAATAAAATTTAGAAAACCTTTTTTTTCTCCATGAATTTTTTTACTTTTTCTAAAACTGATAGCATGATTTTAATGTACATAATTGTGTCTGGCCAATTTTTTGTAACTTATTTCCTTCACTTCTATAGTACATCATGTCATCACCCTTTCCAATAAATGAAATATTTAGAAACCTTTTCCTACCCCTAACCAATATGTCCTGCACAGTTGAATATATTATATAATTTTTTTGTCAACAAATTTATACTTTATACCTTCAGCCAGCAATTCCTTACCCATCTTATACTGATTAACAACCTTTACTTTTTTTTCTTTATAGCTTTTTACCTTCATTTCTATATACATAGATATCCTGATTTCCTTTCCAGGTCACTGTGCAGCTATTTACAGTGCTCTCCTCTTTTCACCCTTGTATATACCTTTATACCATCTACACAAAAGTTAGCTTCTGACTATAAACACAATCATTCATTAGAATATGTTGAACATGTGTGAAGCTAGGGGTTGCTTTAACTCTGCCTGAACTTAATTATGACCCGTGCCTCTGGTACCTATAATATTTAGTTTTTCAGTCACCATATAGTTGATTAGTACCTCAACAGTGAAAGGTATTTAAAATTATAAACACAGTCCAAAAGTTTGCAATTTAATGAAAAGTTATATTTCATTAATTGTTCCTTTACAAATTTTGGTACCAGTATTTAAAGTTTGGATAAAACATCAGACTATCAGTTCCACATGAAGAAGGCAGGTTAAGCACATTTACCCCGCAGGGGCCTGGTACGCAAGTGCCAGGTATGGGTTTGGCGAACCCGCGGTGCCCGAGCTGGAAACTTGTGAGCGCCGCAAGTTTCCCACACCGTAAACTCCTGCCATGCTTCAACGACCACCGTAGGGCGTGGCGGTGGAACGTTGTGTGCCTAGTAGAACAGGGATCTTGGCTTCATCGCCCGGATCGCGAGGACGGTAAAAACCTCTATAAAAAACCCCTTAACCTCAAGGTCGGACACGTGATGAGGAGGTGCATGGGTGAGGCATCTTAGCAAAGATGCTAAAGAGTACCTCCTGGGTATTTTTAATGATGTTTGGACCGAAGGACACTTCCCCGACTCGTGGAAAGAAGCAACGTTAATCCCGATTTTAAAACCAGGAAAAGACAAGTTGTTGCCAGGTAGATATTGCAGCATCGCCTTAACGAGCTGCATTGGGAAGACACTAGAGCAGATGGTGAACTGCCGCCTCGTTTGGTGTCTTGAGTCCCATAAGCTGCTGACCCGTTTTCAGTGTGCATTCAGAAAGTTCCATTCCACCACGGATAACCTGATCCTACTGGAAGCGGCAATTCAAGACGCTTTCATCCGCAACCAACACCTAGTCGGTATATTTTTTGATATCGAAAAGGCATATGATACTACCTGGCGACATGTTATTTTAAAACAGTTATATGAATGGGGATTTAGGGGAAATCTACCCCGTTTTTTAAAATCATTTTTATCGCGACGTTGCTTCCGGTACCGAGTTGGTAGGGAAGTGTCCGACATTTTTATTCAGGAAAACGGTGTTCCTCAAGGATCAGTTTTAAGTGTGACTCTTTTTGCCATAGCAATTAATAGCATCTCAACTGTTATAAGGAGACCCATCCGGTTCTCCTTATACGTTGACGACTTTTTAATTTTTATTGCATCGTCTAGCCTGAGAAGCGCTGAACGGCAGCTGCAGCTCACGCTGAACAGGCTGGATGAATGGTCAGCACACACCGGCTTTCGTTTCTCTGCTGAGAAAACCCGGTGTGTGCTTTTTAGCCGCAGTAGAAGTCTTTTAGCAGAACCTCATCTCACCTTGAGGAACACCGTTTTAAGTTTTAGCGAAACTGTTCGGTTTCTGGGCCTCATTTTTGACACTTGGCTTACTTGGCTGCCACATCTTAAAGATGTTAAAGCCAGAGCCTTGAAAGCGCTTGATGTTTTAAAGTGTCTGTGTGGCAGGTCGTGGGGCGCTGACCGCTCCTGCCTGCTACAGTTTTATAGAGCCTTTGTACGGTCGCGGTTGGAGTACGGTTGCATTGTCTACAGTTCGGCACGGGACAGCTACCTCCGTATTCTGGATAGTGTCCACCATGCAGGAATTTGTCTCGCCACAGGTCCATACCGCACCAGTCCGATACCTAGCATTTGTGTTGAGTCTGGCGAGCCGCCGCTTTCCATCTGCTGGCGTCTCCTCATGGTGCGACACTATATACATATTGCCACAACTCCTGGCAGTCCCGTGTATGACCTAGTTATTCACCCCAACTTTGAGTGGCTATATACCAACCGTCAAAGAGCAACTAAACTGTTCAGCTACCGTACAAAGGCTATATTCGAGGAATATGGGTTTCAGATGCCCTCTTTTTATCACCAGGGTTGGAGTAAATCTCCTCCCTGGCTTTTGAAGAGGCCCAGAACAGTTTTAGAATTGTCGCGGTACAACAAGCTGTGTACCGCCGACAATGTTTTTACCAGTACCTTCAGCCATGAAAGGTGCCTCCCCGAAGATTGTGATTTGAAAATGTTATCAGAAGCAATCGGGCGATCCCTGGGCAACGGTATAATGCCGGCCAAACCTTTCACACCAGAAACATCAATAAGCGAGCCCTTGTCAGGGCCACAGTTAAAGATTGTCTCCATCAACATTGAAGGCATGTCATCAGCCAAGGAAGAATTGCTACAAGACCTATGCAATCAACACAAATGCCACATTTTATGTGTACAGGAGACACATAGAAGTACTGAAATGCGCCGACCTAAAATAAATGGAATGATCCGCGTGGTTGAGAGACCTCACCATAAATATGGAAGTGCCATCTTTGTCCGAGCAGATGTTCAGATCCTGTACACGGCATTCACAGAGGAGAACGACATCGAAGTCCTCACCATTGAGCTTAAAAACTGCACAATCTCATCTTTATATAAACCACCCAGCAGTAAATTCTCTGTCAAACCACCGTTTAATTTCCATAATCAACATCTGCAGATTGTTATCGGAGATTTTAATTCTCATTGTACTGCTTGGGGCTACGACTTCAATGACGAGAATGGCATTGCAGTAGAAGAATGGGCAGATGTAAATCAACTTACTATCGTACATGATCCCAAACTGCCAGCATCTTTCAACAGTTGGAGATGGAGACGGGGCTACAACCCTGATCTAATATTCAGCAGTAATCACATCAGCCAGCAATGTGCGAAGTCTGTCTGTAGCCCAATACCAAACACGCAGCACAGACCAATAATGTGTGAAGTGTTTGCGACAGTAAGACCCCAGAGAGTTCCATTCCGCAGGAGGTATAACTTCAAGAGAGCTAACTGGTCTATGTTCACAGAAATATTGGATGCGGCTGTGTCTACTATTGAACCAACACCAGAATCATATGACACATTCACTGCAGCTGTGAAAAAATGCTCCAGAAGATTCATTCCCCGTGGTTGCCGATCATCATATATTCCGGGTCTCACCTCAGATCTAGCTGCCCAGTTCATGGTTTATAAAACACTTTTCCAAGATGATCCATTTGGTGAGAAGACAATAGAAGCTGGTAATCAACTTATCTCATCTCTAAGTGCAGCAAAAAGAGACCGCTGGATCAAAACATTAGAAGAGCTGGACCTGAAAAGAGATAGTCACAAGGCATGGAGACTTCTAAAACACCTCAACAATGATGCATCGAAGACCACTGGACATTCCAATATAAACGCAAACCAAATTGCACATCAGCTACTCATGAATGGGAAGGAGACTCATAAAAGTGGACAATCTAAAATACAAAGAAAAACGAACAGAAGCAGTCAGGAAGATATGAACAACCTCACTGAGCCCTTTAGTATGTCAGAGTTGGAAAAGATTATTCATGAGTGCAAAACAGGAAAGTCGGCAGGCCTCGATGACATACGATCAGAACAAATTAAGAACTTCGGATATAAAACCAAAGAATGGGTTCTACAGCTTTTTAACAAAAGTATGAGCTCATACCAAATTCGGAAGGTGTGGCGGAAGACGAGAGTCATTGCGCTGCTGAAACCTGGAAAAGAAGGAAACAATCCTAAAGATTTTAGACCTATAGCACTCTTGTGTCATCTCTACAAAATATTTGAACGATTAATTCTGAATCATATCCAGCCTGTGGTTGATCCAAAACTTATTCCACAACAAGCTGGCTTTCGTCCTGGCAAAAGTTGTACTGGGCAACTACTGAACCTAAAATAGTTTGTAGAGGATGGATTTGAGACCCGTAAAGCGACGGGCGTGGTCTTTGTGGACCTGTCAGCAGCATACGATACTGTTAACCACCAACTATTACTTGACAAGGTCTACAGTTTGACAAAGGCCACCGGATTAACCAAACTCATCGCTACTCTTCTTCAGAATCGTAGGTTTTTCGTTGATTTTCAAGGACAGTGCAGTCGATGGAGGGTACAAAAGAATGGCCTACCCCAAGGTAGTGTACTGGCCCCAATACTTTTCAACATTTATACAAACGATCAGCCATTACATCCAGCTACCAGGAGATTCGTGTATGCTGATGACCTAGCTCTAGCCTCACAGAGCACAAAACTTGAAGTTGTAGAAAGAAATTTGTCTGCTGCTCTTGAAGGCCTATCAAGCTATTATAAGGAAAACCACTTAAGACCTAACCCTTCAAAAACTGAAGTGTGTGCCTTTCACCTAAAAAATAGGAAAGCTCAGCGTAAGTTAAAAGTAATGTGGTCAGGTATCGAACTGCAGACATGTAACACCCCAAAATATCTGGGAGTGACACTCGATAGAACCCTCACATATAAGAAGCACTGCATGAATTGCAAAATGAAGATCTCTACAAGAAATAACTTACTGCGCAAATTAGTTGGATCACAGTGGGGCAGTCAACCACAAACTATACGTACATCGGCAATGGCCCTTTGTTATTTTGTTGCAGAATATGTATGCCCAGTTTGGTACTCATCATCTCATACCAAACAAGTGGATGTAGCACTCAATAACACCTGTAGGCTAGTGACAGGTTGCTTAAAGCCTACCCCAGTTGATAGGCTTTACCAGCTTTCGGGCATTGCACCACCCAGTATCCGGAGAGAAGTGGCTGCGGACAAGGAGAGGACCAAAGTAGAACGGGAAAGCGCTCATCCACTGCACGGCCATATACCACCAGCCCAGAGACTCAAATCCAGGAAAAGCTTCCTCAGAACATCACGGGAACTAATTGGGTCACCTGAAAAGGCAAGAGTACAGTTATGGAAAATTAGGGTTCCCAACATCTCGGGACCACTGACAGTTGCAGAGCGCTTGCCACCTGGTCATGAAGAGGACTGGAACGTCTGGCGGTCTTTAAATCGATTGCGAACAGGAGTGTGCAGGTCCAAGGAAAACCTAATGAGATGGGGTTATACTGATACTACCAGTATTAAATGCGAATGCGGAGAAGACCAAACTATGAACCATATGCTCGAGTGCCCTATGTGCCCATCATCCTGCAACAACGAAGACCTGTTTCAAGCAACACACAATGCGATTGAGGTTGCGAAGTACTGGGCCAAGTGTGTTTAAAGTTGTTGATTTACAAAATGTATTTAACTGTGTATTGTGATGTTTTTGACATGAGAATAATAATAAGCCATGTTTTAAATCAGTTTCGCAATTTTACCCCGGTATACACGGATGGGTCTAAGCAGGCTAAGGGAGTTGGCTGCTCTGTAGTGTTCCCTCGAGCGACTTATAATTACAAACTAAATAGCTGTTGCAGCGTGTACACTGCAGAGTGTTATGCTTTGTTAAAGTCGCTCCAGCATATGAAAGTAAGTCGCAGCATGAAGTACATCATATGCTGTGATTCCCTCAGCTGCATACAGGCCATGGGAAGCATGTACCCAGCAGATCGTCTTGTCCAGGACATACAGGACACCCTCCGATCCCTCCAATCTTCTGGAAAGGAGGTCGTATTCTGCTGGGTACCTGGTCATGTGGGAATCAGGGGGAACGAGGCAGCTGATGAAGCTGCCAAGTTAGCCTGCAACAAGGTCCGAATTGACTTTGATCCGGTCCCAAAATCTGACCTTGCCTCGGCGGTGAAAAGATTTGTTTCCGACGTTTGGCAGAGGCAGTGGCTGGAGGTAGAGCATAATAAGCTCCGGCTGGTCAAACCGACCGTTCAGCCGTGGAGCAGCTCCTTCCAGCGGGCGAGGAGGGATGAGGTTCTCCTGACTCGCCTCCGTATAGGGCACTGTCCTCTGACACATAGCTTTCTCCTCCGTCGGGAGGACCCTCCGGAATGTGATGCTTGTGGCGTACCTATGACGGTGCGCCACATTTTAGTTGATTGTGCTTTGTTTTTAGACTTAAGGGCAGACGTTGGCCTGGCGAACGATCTGGCCCTTATTTTAAACAATGAGACCAGCAGTGTGGCGAGTGTTTTAAAATTTTGCGTATTGGCCGGTCTAGTGCCTAAAATTTTAGGCAGATCGGCCTAGTTTTAAGATGGATGGGTGGCCCCTTTACAGCTACTCATCCATGTGCATTGTTTTTAATTTTTATATTTTTAAATTCCTTTTCGCTGGCCACTATACAGCCAGTGAGAGATGTAGTGTTTTTAATTATTTTGGGACCCTGTATGGCCCCTTTACAGCCATTCAGGTGGTGCACGGTCTTGTGTTCTGGTGGCCCCTTTTCTAAGCCACGTTTTATATTTCTGAATTATTTTATTTGCTGTCTGTATGGTCGACCCCTTTACAGTCGACCATGCAGTCAGTATTTTAGTACTTTGAGCCACAGTTTAGGCTGGTAATTGTTAGGGCGCTAATGACCCTGCTGTCGACGCGCCCTAAAACAACAACAACAACAAGCACATTTACTAGAAGACAAGCTTCCATCCTAGCCCCCTTACTAGGATGAGGATACTATCTAGGCATACTAAAGCACACTCCTAACACCTAAGGAGTCATTGCTTGCTCCGCCATGAAACGAACTTGATGAAAACTTGGAAAGGACTGACCTTACTACAGACGCATTGTTTACCTGCCATGAAATGACATTGGTAAAAGCTGATGGAAGACTGGCCAAAAGTAAAGATGGCTGACCTGTATTTATCGATTCATTTGACCTTGTGATGTCAGCCTGTGACTTTAAAAATTAATATCTAGTTAACTGCATAACTATAAACGATACATGTCTCATTGTAGAGCTGACTTGTGATTTTGACTCCTTAGTTTTCCTTCAAGAGTGTTTCTGCTATTTTAAAATTTAATTCTATCATATCTCTGTCTCATGGAATGTTCTATAATGTGTCTAATTTAGAAATTCATATTTATTTTGTCTAAATCTTAATTTTTTCACTAAACGAATACATTATTTTAATCAGTGTGATTTTGTCTATCTTCTGAAGTTAATTTCCTGCTTTTATCTTATTTCTTTAAAATTTAATTTTTTTCTCTTAATTAAAAATCATCCTTATACAGAACACAATTAGCTCAGAACATAGCTGAAGGTGCTGACTATAGCTGCTGATAAAAGGTCTGATGCAGCTTTTGCATTAACTAGTTACTTCACATCTTTTGTCTGACATCCTCTAACCGCGTGGTGTTACAACACCAAAAACTAAATCCTTTCCCAACTAAGCACAGGGCCGCTGTAAGCGGGCATGCAAGGCATGCACCGCACGCAGCAGTAGGTCGAGGGGGGTGCAAATCGAGTGATCGACAGTCGCGATAGTTGCCATTCCATTGTCGCCGCGCCGATATTTGGCTAGCGTATTATGGAGTGGGCGACCTGACCTTTTTTTTTTAGCTCAACAGCTGCTTCAGGTGGCCGGCGACACTCGGGGTGGTAACATTGGGGCGGCAAATAATGTTTGAAGTGTTGAAGGGGCGGCAATCTCACAGTCTATTGACCCGGATCCAAAAATTCCTAGATCCACCACTGGCTGTAGTTAGACAGGGGGCGGCATAATCGGTATTGCATGTGGGCGCTCAAACAGCTAGCGGTGGGCCTGACTACGCACATAGAAAATACACCTTATAATCTCCATCATGAATTTTCATAGTGAGAATGAAGGCAATTAAATCCGTTATACTTGAAAAATGACTTTAACTGAAATTTATATCTTTTATGAAGGCAGCTTCAAAATCGGGTTAGAAAGGGTGCAAAAAGGAGCAGATAGATTTGTTTGTGCAAATTACACAGGAACTAATTTTATTTAATTTAATTGCAATGGAGCACACGCTCCAGTGGCAATTTCCCTACACACCCAACTTCCCCTTATCTTGCACCCACCTACATTTGCCGTCTGCAAATTTTAACTTTAAATTCTTTTAATTCTTGGTAACTCATTCCAATCCCTGACACCCTTACCTAAAAAAGAAAATGTTCCCACACCCTTTTGCCTGAAAGCGAGTGCCAGCTTGTGGTCATGGTCATCTTTTCCCTTCCATGAACTACTTTTCATACCTACTGCAATATCTTTCAATGCCTCATTGCCAGTATATGCCCTGTACACTCCCATGACCCTCCTCATCCTCCTCCTGTCTTGCAATGAATCCCATTCCAGCTCCTTTATCACATCTGTCACTGATTGCATTCTGCGATAATTTCCAGAAACAAATCTAGCAGCCCTTCTTTGCACCTTCTCCAACTCCTGAATTTGATACTCAAAATGTGGGTCCCATACTATACCACCATATTCAAGCAATGGTCTGACCAAAGTTTTGTAACCGAATTCCTTTACTTCTGTCAAACATACCCTCATCACTATCTCCAACAAGTGCAGAATTTTGAAACCTTTCCTACCACCTGTTCAATGTGTCCTGCCCAGTTAAGCTTGTTATCAAATGTACTGCCAAGATATTTACATTTCAAGTCTTCAGCAAGCAATTCTTTCCCCACCTTATATTCATAATTAACATTTTGTTTATTATTTTTGAATCTAATTAGTTTTCTTTGCATTTATCTTCATCCCATGTTTACCAACCCAACTAAATATCCTGTCAAAATCACCCTGCAACTGTTTTCAGTCCTCTATCATTTTGATCCTTTTATACAGCATTATGTCATCTACAAACAATCTAATTTCAGATAGTAAACAATTAACAAAATTATTCATCAGAATAATGAATAGCAATGGTCCCAATACACAGCCCTGCGGCACTCCCATCTTTACTTCCACTTCCTTTGATACCGCATTACCTACCCCAACTTTCTGTTTTCTACCTTTTAAAAATTCTTCTAGACAGCAAATCACTTTCTCATCCAATCCAATGGTTTTTTTCCCTTTTATACTACCATTTTATGGCTCACTCTGTCAAACGCCTTTGAAAGATCTAGTGTTACACAATCAATTTGGCCACCCGTGTCCATTTCATCTAAAAATCTTGCATATATCCCACCAACTGAGATTCACATGAATATCCTTGCCTGAACCCATGTTGCCTGCTTGAAAACCACTTACGTTCCTCACATATATTTCTGATGTGGTTGCATATCAATCTTTCCATTAATTTACCTACCACTGAAGTCAAACTGATTGGCCTGTAGTTTACGACTCTATTTCTTACCCCTCCTTTATGTACCGGTACTACTATCGCACTTTTCCAATCTTGTGGTAAGCAGCAAGTATCCAGACTCAATTTAAATAATATTTCAAGATCAGCTACGATGTCACATCCGG
This sequence comes from Vandiemenella viatica, assembly GCA_031002005.1. Lineage (NCBI taxonomy): Eukaryota > Metazoa > Arthropoda > Insecta > Orthoptera > Morabidae > Vandiemenella > Vandiemenella viatica. The sequence continues at coordinate 228,514,347 of JARYHS010008074.1, forward strand.
CTATCTTCAAGATATCTGTAGTAATAATATCTACACCAGCCCCCTTATGTTTTTTCAGCTTGCTTATTTCGTTCATGATTTCTTTAGGATTAATTTCAAATTTCTTTGTATCTTCATTTCTAATCGTATTGTTAAGCTTGTTCTCTGAATTAGAAATTCCCGTTTCTGATTCATTTTCCGTAATGATTTCACTAAACCAGTTACTTAAAATCTCTGCCTTTTTCAAATCCCCAGTAACTACTTCTCCATCCTTATCTATAAGTGTCACTACACCCTTCCTTCCCCTCAATTTCCTGATATAGCAATAGAAATTTATAGATGAATCAGTCAGTGGTCCTCCTGCGCTGACAATACTCTTCATAAACCCATCTTTAGCCACTTTCTTTGCTGTTATTAAGTCCTTGTTTAGTTGTTTTAAATATTCCCTACTACCCTACTTTCTCTTAACCCTGTTATGTTCTCTTCATACCAACCTCTTTAACCTCTTCACATCCCTGTTATAGTACACAGGTTCTCTACTTCTCTTTATTTTCTGCTGTGGAATAAATTTTTCTTCCCCATTTCTTATTATCTCCTTGAACTCTTCCCACCTTGACTCTACTGTACTTGTGCCTTCCTTCCATTTGCTGAATCGTTCGCTGAAATATCTCTTCAAATTTGAAATCTGTGCCTTTTTATAATTGTACCTATTTCCCCCTTCATTTTTGGCTGCTGATTCACTGAATCCTCTAATACCCATTACAACTGCTTCATGATCACTTATTCCTTCCATTACTTGACACCTCACAAGGTTTTCATCTGGCTTTATTAGGAATATATCCAAAACATTTTGCCCCTAGTGTTTTGCTCTACCACTTACGTAAATCCTCCATCCCCTTATTAAGGTATTTGCACATCTTTGTTCCTGTGTGTTATTTATCTTAGTTCCTTCCCAGTTTACACCTGGTAAATTTAAATCCCCACCAATAATGATCATTCTTTTCTCACCTCTGAAATCTGAGTACGAATTTAATTTCTCCCAAGAGCTTCATCTTCATCTGTCATTCTTCCACTGCGGTAAGCAACCAACACCCTGATTTTTTTTTTTTTATTGTCCCAGATATCTACTCCAAGTAACTCATGGTCCTGATTAATGAACACCAGTGAACTGTGGTAGTTTTTGCTAACTAGTATGAAGACTCCTCTGCCAATTGCTCCCCTATCTCTGCGGTACATTCTGTAACCATCAGGAAAAACCTCACTGTCTAGTACATCTTCTTTTAACCAACTCTCTACCCCAATTATTACTTGTGGTTCGTGTATCTCTATTAAGTTTGCAAATTCGATTACTTTATTCATTATACTTCTACAGTTTACCATTAATACCCTTATTACTGGCTTTATATTCTCAGCATTTACCTCCTCTTTTGCAGTTTTACCCTAGCCAGTTATTGATTCAGCAACTTCATCTATTTCTTTAACATCTTTCTCATCGTGGATCTGCAATCAGTATCACTTTGATAATCTATTTCCGTCCCTTCACCACCAGCCCCTAACCTAAAAAAAGGCAAAGTCCTGACCCCCATCATCACTGGAAATGGGCTACCTTACTGCTTTAGCTAACAACTCAGAAGGTAATCCCTTCTCCCTTCTATTTAGGTGTAGGCCATGCCTAGTGAAACCCCACCTACCATTGGTGTTTACAGGCACAACCCCAATACAGAACTAATGCCTTTCTCAAGTATCACTTCTATTTCCACATTTACACGCCTCACAGCATAGTTCAATTGTGACCGGTCATGGCGACTTTGGACATGCATGAGCTCCACCCTGGTATGCTGTGCCTCCTTTACCACCTTCCTCAGGTCACACTCTATACTATAACTCGCGTTTCTATCAATACTATTCCCCGCCCCTCCCACTTTCACTACTCTATCGTCCTTAGTGAAACTCCTACAAAGTGAACTTATATCCTCTATTACTTGAAAAAACTTGTGACCTGGTAACCTGTACCTAACTGATCCTGCATAAGAGGGCCTACACCTCTCCCATGGCTACTACCTAGCAGCAGAACCCTTTTCTTCCTATTCTTGTCTTGCACGCCCTTATCCCTAAAGGACTGCTGCACCTTACCTACTCCTACATCTACATGAGGCTCTTCTCCTCCTGATTCTGATAACAGTTACCGAAGTGTCTGGCTTGTTCATCCTGTTAACTATATTTCTCCTACGACCTGTTACCAGCACCCACCCATCCTTCCTCCAACCCACTATCTCTACTTTCAGCCTCTACAGCAGGAGCCTCGACAAGCTCAGCCCCCACAGGCTGTGCCTGCGCAGTCTGAGCCTCCATAGGCTTAGCCTCTATAGGCTGAGCCTCCACAGGCTGAGCACCCACAGTCTGAACCTCAACAGGCGGAGCCACCAAAGGCCATGCCTCCAGAGGCTGAACCTCCACAGGACTAGCCTCAAGAACCCTGATCCTTTCACGCAACTCCCTAATCGTTTCGCCCATTTCCCACATCCTATCATCACTAAGACAAAGTAAACAAAACCATGGGAGAGCCTCATTTATTTCCCCCGTTTCCTCTTCCCCACATGCCCACTGAAACCACTTCTTACACCAACTACAACCCATCCCCTTCGCATAGTACCTACGGCAGGCACCACAGTTTCCACCCATGATTTTCGCAAAGACTTCATTCGCCTTCTAAACAAACCTTAAATTTATTTGATAAATTAGTGTAATAAAGTTTATTTTTTTTAACGTTTTTTATTAAATATGGTAGGCGCTATACTCTACTAACTGTTGAAATTATATATATATATTAAATTGAAGCTTTATGAATAATAACTAGGTAACAAAACTCATTAAGAACCAATGAACTTAAGCTTATGAAATTTGAAACAAACTTATGATGAAGAGCCGATACTATTTAGTGCTAATGTTGATAACAGCTAATTAGTTACTTATAAAAGTTTTCATTTTTTATAAAAGAAAGCTAGGAAGTTTGTATTTTATTGTCTTAAATGGCAATTAAATCCAATTATATTTCAACCAAACCGGTTAATTACTAGAACGTACGTTTTTGTTGTTGGAAACTCGATTGCGATATCGATAGTGAAACTTAAAATATCGATACTGTATTAACTTAATGTAAACAACTGGATGATATATTTGAATACTTATGTTTATTATTTATAATTTCTAGTTGTTTTATTACTATTACAGAACTAATTAATTAACAAACAGTGTTATTTTAAACCGAAGAGCGTCTTAATATACAACGATACAAAAACCTTAACAATCAAATTTCGAACTAGTGATGTGAATTTTTACGGTATATAAGAAATTGAACACTGTAAAATAACTTAAACCGCTATGTTTACCAACGCTATAGTATTAAAATTAATCAGTAATTGATATGTTAAAGGAGCTGGATTGGGATTCATTGGAGGTAAGGAGAAAGGTGAAGAGAGTCGTGGGAGTGTACAAGGTATATATTGGTGATGAAGCTTGGAAAGATATTGGTGTAAGAATTAAAATTAATTCATGGAAGGGAAAAATGACCATGACCATGACCTTGACCACTGGCACTCAATTTCAGGCACAATGGTGTGGGAAAATTTTCTGTCATAGTTAATGGGGTCAAGGATTGGAATAAGTTACCAAAAGAATTGATGAATAATTTACCAAAAACATTGAAACAATTTAAAGTTGAAAATTGTAGAGGGCAAAAGTAGATGGGTACAGGAAAAAAGGGGGGGGGGGGAATGGGATGTGTTGAGAAATTGCCACCACAATTAAATTAAATTAAATGAATGGGTAATAAGTCACTGGAAGGCAGGTGATGGTTGAAGTGAGTGATGAGTGTGTGTGAGTCATATTCTGGAGACAACACTGAGAAGAAAACTTGGATAAGAATTGGGAATAAGAGAATAGATAGTCACGTACATTAATCAGCTCTTGATTCCAGGCATTAGGGAGTTAGAGATATTTCATTTGTTGCTAGGATAGTCAGCAACTGTAATAAATTAAACAAAAAATGTTAAACAATATATGTCACATGCTGAAAGAATTTAAACAAAAAAAATTGTTTAGTGCAAAAGAAGGTGCATCATAGAGAAATTGCCATAGATGCATGAACTCCATTTTAATTAATAATTAAAAGAGTTAATGCTATTTTATGGCAAGTCTTTAGTTATTCATTATATGAATCATCTGGCAAGGTTAGTAACTGCCCAGAAAACTGAAAAACAATGAGTGATCTAAATAATATGAAACTCTTCTTAAATTATAGTTACAAAAATAGTTTAGCAGGTCCAACTGATGGTCTTACAGTGATGCATCATGTTAGAGCCAGATCTAGGCGGAGGGGGACAAATCGCCAGTGCACTTGCTCTGAGTGGCAAAATTGTGTTGACAGACAATTGGAGCAGTAACACTGAGGGTTGTAACAGTGGAGGCAGCAAAGTAATGTTTGAAGCGGTGCCAATATCACAGTTTTGTCCCAATTCAGAAAATTCCTAAATCTTCCACGGCATCTTGCAATATATTGTATTTAAATCAGACAAATTACACCACCAATATTATTAAATTAGTTGACATTTCTAATATGCTAATATTGTTATAATATTATAACAGAATATTTGTTTACCTGGTTGGTCAGGTACCGGAGACATAGGACCCTTGAAAGAAAATCGATAATAGTATACCGGCACAGATAATGTTTCTGCCATCTTGCGTACAACTAGATCCACACCTTCTTCAAAATATAGATCTGTCAATAACTGAAAGTGAAGGGGAAAAAACAGTCAATTAATGTGTGTTAGTGAAGGAATTTCTAGACAGCTACATTACAGGGAAAGAAAAATGGGTACTGTGAATTCACAAAGATTGTTAAGGCAAGCCTTTATTACCAGATAACAATATTATTCTAGAATCTGTCAGAGTTTCAGTAGTGGATGCCAGCACAGCACAGAAACATAAAAATACAGATCTACACAACATGTGTGTTGGGGCACATGTGGCATGTCCCTTGATGAGAAAGGTTTCCCGCTTAATCGGATCAGAGTAGGTGGTGTTAGATGGGTGCTGTCTGCACTTTTTGCAGCAGGGCCTATAGCACGTACATGATCCTTGTGGTAGTTTGATGGAATTAAAAGCGAAATGTTTGGAAATCAAGATATTATTGAGGTTTACTGGTCTGCTGAAGCATGTGTGGGGGACATTGGACAGGATTTTGTGGAGAAGAGTGTGTATCTTGGGGATATCAACTACCTCATATATTAACTCACATGCCTGCACCGTACAAGTTCATGTATAGGGCTAACCATTATCTCACTCACCATCTAATGAAAGCTCACAGGCAACATTATATACCAGCAACTTTTCCCATCCAGTGGAAAAACATTCTGGTATTCACAAACTGAACAATTTCAACATCTGTTTTCCAGTAAGAGCTATCAAACTTTTCCCTGATACCACAACATTCCCTGATTTCTGTAAATGGGAAGTAGCTTATCCACATATTTTTGACAACAGAAATCCACCTGACCTCAGTCTCCAATAACACCCTTCCAATAAATCCAACACTTAGTATTTGTTCACATTTTATAGTCCTTATGTTCATTATTACTACTGGAAGGATTTATTATTATTATTATAATATTTATATCCCCCAATGTCAATTTGTTTGGTTATTTCCTTCACATTCAATGGTAGTATATTTCCAGAATCATTGATTTTTGATTCAGTAATGGCTTGCCTCCTCTGCCACCACCTCTGAAGACCTTTCTTACATTTTTAAATAATTTTTTCAGTCAATTTATTACTCACGTATGTACATGTTAGCACTTATTCATTCATGTTGTATAATTTTATATTATATCTGTAAGAACATGTATGACTTTTGCAGTTGGTATCAAATTTAAGAAATTTGAGTTTGTAATTTAGAATTTTTCAATCAGTTTCTTTTTTTTTTTTTTTTCATCATCATTTAACTGGAGGAAGGAGGATTTTGTTTGAATGTTTTATAGTATGAATGATGAATGAATGGCAAAAGCTATCCATAACATCTAGTTAGAAGGAGAGCGTTATTTTCCTACATATTAAATTCAACTTAATTCAGCTCTCGTAATTCGCAGAATAAGTTTAATTTGAGGGGTCATGTTATATATCTATTATCTTTTCCTAAATTGTACATCAAGAGGCCTATTACATATAATGCATATAACAAATAACTTTTCTAATCATTTTCTTTAGTAAAGTATTTTTCATCTCAGAACATAACCTTGTTACATGTTCATTTTCTTGCTAAAACCATTTATAAGGGGGCAAATCTCACATAGTTGTACAGTAAAGAACTTTTTAATCATTTTCTTAACAAGAAAGCACTTATTAAATTGAGTCTAAACCATTTTCATACAGTGGCGTAGCTAGGTCAGCAAGAGCCCTGGTGCAAAAAATTTATTTTGGACCCTCAGGCCAGATGGGCGACCTTTTTTTTTTTTTGCTTTGTGTTCCTGGTAAGGGCCCCCTGAGCTGAGGATGGAGCCCTTGAGTTGTGCTTAGGGGCCCCCTAAGAAGTGGTTGGGGGCCTCATAAGGAGTGGTTGGGGGCTTCCTGTGTCTCAGGGGCCCCCTTAGACTACTGTAGATTTTTTTTTTTTAAGAAAAAGTCGCCAGTTTGCCATGAAGGCTCGTTGGCCTCTGAACTGCACTTGAGTCCCCAGAGGTGCGCTTTGGGGTCCCCAGAGGTATCCTTGGAGGCCCCCTGAATGTAGGGGCCCCGGTGCAATGCACCGCCTAGCCCCATAGTAGCTATGCCCCTGTTTTCATAACAGACATAAGATTCAAATAAGGTTGTTTTTCAGTCATAATGAATTTTGTTATATTCATTTCCACTAAGAAAGCAGAGAATGATGATCATGTTAAGGTGTATTTTGAATGCTTTTAAAATTTACCTGAGGAGATATTGAAAAAATAAAGAATTTGAAATTTTTAGATAATAGAGCTAGGAAGATAAAAGTGGGCTTAAATGAGAGAGAAAAATTCAGTTAATAACAAGAATATAACAGTTCAGAAATAACTTGAAAGTTAAAGTAAGAAAAATGAAATTTTAGTGTTGACATATGATGGCATCACCATAAGTGACTTTTAGAAATTAATAGCTATTAAACAAGAATAATTATGAGAAAAGTTGTCATGACCAAAAAGATTGGGAATAAATTAAACTATAACATATTAAAATTTCAGAAAAATCTGAGTAAAATTAGTGTACCACAAGAATAGGGGATTTTGGTAATTCCCCAAAAATAGTATTTCCCCGCGGGAATTTACCATTATTCTAAGGCAATTCAGCAATAGATAAGCCAAGGCTATAAAAATCCAACCAGCGCAAGCTGTTGGGGAATAGTTTTTCAACAGTTTTTCAAGTGGGCAGTCAAGGCAAGAAGAGCCCCATGATTTACAGCGAACTATGAGGCTAGGGACTTTGAAGATTTTTAGTAGTTGTGAAATGGGGAACTTATAAAACATCAAGTTGTTATAAACTTTACATTAACAATCAGGATAGTGGACTCTGATGCTATTCCGGTATGCCACAGGATGATCTTTAAAATTTCAGAGGAATTTTTTGAAAGATTGCCAATCAATGTGTGTGAGTGACGTCAATCTGAATTCAAGGAGACAATAGTATCGATTTCTTATCTTTCTGGTACCAGCGCTTATACAGAATTCAAGAATTTAAACTTTGTCCAAGCAAAAACTGTTTTACTCCATAAACCTTTATCTCTTGGGTTAATTACGAGGAATTGGCGGTTGGACAAAGAACCTATGCAAGCATCCTTTAAAGTTACCAGCCAATACAATCAAGTTCAGTAGAAATGTTTGAATCCCCATCAGCACTGATACACCACACCATGCTACTTCGATTCCTCACTCATCAAGTGGGTGATGATGTGAATACATCTAAACCTGCAAGGTGTCTCTTCTACTTGCAAGAATAAGGTACAACACAAAAATATTGTGTTTTTGAGTTTATCATTCCCAGCTGCCATCATCCATGGTAAGCATTAAATTTTATTTCCCTAGCCCTCCTTAGTTTCATTTTATGTATCAATAAGGAAAAAAAGAGGAACCACTGCTTATCACAGATGGTGGCAGAAAACAGACATACAAACTCAGAACACTAATGTAACATTTGGTTATATACTGGTCTTCCACATAAGAACAGAAAAAAAAGATGGGATTCTAAGAGAAATTCTGGGATGTAACTACCACCCACATCCACTGTGTCAACTACTTTTTAATGTTTAGAAAAACTGGTTATTTTTTGTAATTAGGTCGAAACTGTAAGATAGGCTGCCAACATAGATGTTATATGATGAAAATGGTTTAGCTTCATGGTTGATTGATAAACATAAAATTTTGCATTATTAAATAATATTTGTATTTTAAGCAAGTATTTTGAGTATATTGGGAATTTTTACATCTCTCTGTGTATATATGGTTCTTCTTGATGTAGCAGAACAGAGAATTTTTTTTATCTTTATGAATAAGGCTTGAAATAAAGTTATAGCAACTGTTTTTATTGAATAAAATCAGCAAGTTAATAAATAGTGTCTTAGGCACTGTCAAATGTATTAATTCTTTTCTTTAGTTGACACTACAGTCTCCTTCCTTGCATTTATGCATCAGAGAGGAAAAAAACTTAAAAGTAGAAATTTAAAATAAGCAGAACAGATGCCTAGGTAAATTTTGTCAGTAATATACACCAAACTGTAGTTAATAATAATAGCAGTTAATAAAATAATTATTTCTGTGTATAATGAGTCTATACTACCTGCCATCTGCTATGGATAGCTATGGTTTATTTGTCTTTTTTAAATTCCACATAACAGCTTCATCATCATGGTGTTTTAATGGCTGTTATTATCAAATGTTAAAATTAGAAGTTAGACTTTGGGGCAATTAATAAGGCACTCACATGTGTTGTATTAATATCCTGCTGGTGCGTGATTTGAAAATCTCCATAGTAGAATTCCTTTATTCTCAAGGCTATTTGATTTTGCTTTTCTATCCCTTTAACACGCAATTCTGGACCAATAATTGCTTCAAAATTATCTTGAAATGCATGTAAATTCTCATCATCTCTTAGTCCATTAGTTCCAGAACCTGAAAAGAAATGTAACAAAATAAACATAAAATAGTTTTAAAAAATAACAATTTGATATTTCAACATTTATAATACAGTAATTAATACCTTTTATTATTATTGAAGCAAGATATAATTACTGTATCTCTGAATTAATGTGAAACAATGAAGACTGTATTACAATTCTTCCACACCTGTGATAAGATAAAGATGAGAACCTTAATATAGGTGTCTCTATGAACTGTCTATGTGATGTTAAAGTACATCTATTACCAGCAAGATCCACAGACCTGTACTAGAACACATGTGGGAAATCTCAGATGTTAACTTTGTCTGTATTCAGGGTACCGAGAACCAGTTACATCAGTTATGTGCCAGCTTACCTCTGAAGATGATACAAATGCATTCTGAGAATCTGCTTAACTGAATCAGTGCATGCATCTAGTCCATAGGCCAAGTGTGCTAATATTACCAAGTTCTTTGTAAATTTGATCTGATTTTTCAATTGCTGAAATAACAACACATACCCTCTCAGTCTATGAAGTTTAATTTCATTTCCTCCTTCTCTCCTGGCTATTTAATTTTTTTACTAGACGACCCGTGCGAAAATTTCGCGAATAAAATGCGATGAATAGTGAGGTTGAATATAATGTCACCAAGTTCAGTCATTACTCTTCATACTCCTACTTCATTTATCGATTTTGGTTAGAAATCCAGGGAGATAAATGGCTCGAAACTCAAAAAACGTATTTTAGAAATATTGACAATTTTGCTCTTTATGGGTCGAATTACGAAAAGTTCCTTTCTTAGAATATAATGTTACCACGGCGGAAACCTTAGTCTTTAATATGATATGTCATTTATCTATATCGATTAGATATCAAGGGAAATATAAGGCTCGTGACACAAAAATACGTTGCAGAACAATTTATACCTTTTCCCTTTAATAGCTGAATTCCAAACACTTCTTTCTTAAAATATGATGTCAGCAAAGCTGAGACATTATTCCTCACAATCGCACTTGATTTATCGATTTTGGATAGATATCAAGGGAGATAAGTGGCTCGAGACACACAAAACGCATTTAGAAAAATTGACTTTTTTGCCTTTTATGCGTCGAATTACGAAAAATTCCTTTCTTAAAATATAATGTTACCACGGCGGAGACCTTATTCATTAATATGATACCTCATTTATCTATATCGGCTAGATATCAAGGGAGATAAATCGCTCGTGACACAAAAATCGGTTATAGACAAATTTATACTTTTTTCCTTTAACGGTTGAATTCCAAAAAGATTCTTTCTTAAAATATGATTTCACAAAGCTGATACATTACTCCTTATATTACTACTTCATTTATCGATTTTGGTTAGATATCCAGGGAGATAAATGGCTCGAGATACAAAAAACGCAGTTTAGAAAAATTGACATTTTTGCCTTTTAAGGGTCGAATTACGAAAAATTCCTTTGTTAAAATATAATGTTACCACGGCGGAGACCTTATTCATTAATATGATACCTCATTTATCTATATCGGTTAGATATGAAGGGAGATAAATCGCTCGTGACACAAAAATGCGTTATAGAAAAATTTATACTTTTTGTCTTTAAGGGTTGAATTCCAAAAACCTTTTTTCTTAAAATATGATGTCACAAAGCTGAGACATTACTCCTCATAATCCTACGTCATTTATTGATTTTGGTTAGATATTCAGGGAAATAAATGGCTCGAGATACAAAAAACGCATTTTAGAAAAAGTGACATTTTTGCCCTATAAGGGTCGAATTACGAAAAATTCCTTTCTTAAAATATAATGTTACCATGGCGGCAACCTTATTCTTTAATATGATACCTCATTTATCTATATCGGTTAGATATTAAGGGAGATAAATCGCTCGTGACACAAAAATGCGTTATAGAAAAATTTATACTTTTTCCCTTTAAGGGTTGAATTCCAAACACATTCTTTCTTAAAATATGATGTCACAAAGCTGAGAAATTACTCCTCATAATCCTACCTCATTTATTGATTTTGGTTAGATATCCAGGGAGATAAATGGCTCGAGATACAAAAAAACGCATTTTAGAAAAAGTGACATTTTTGCCCTATAAGGGTCGAATTACGAAAAATTCCTTTCTTAAAATATAATGTTACCATGGCGGAGACCTTATTCTTTAATATGATACCTCATTTATCTATATCGGTTAGATATTAAGGGAGATAAATCGCTCGTGACACAAAAACGCATTGCAAAAATATTGATACTTTAGCCCTTTAATGGTTGAATTCTGAAAACTTTCTGGCTTAATATATGACGTCACTAAAGCGGAGATCTTAATCTTTAAGACGATACTTCATAAAACGGTTTCAGATAGGAATCCAGGGAGATAACTGACTCGTAACACAGAAAACAGCATTTTAGGAAAATTTACATTTTTGCCCTTTAAGGGTCGAATTCCGAAAACTTTCTTGCTTAAAATACGATTTAACCAAAGTGGAGACCATAAGCTTTAAAATGACACCTCATTCATTGATTTCTGCTAAGTATGAAGGAAGATGTAGGCTTGTGACAAAGAAATACCTTATAAAAATAATATATATGATTTTATTTTGTCAGGCAGCATATTTTCATGAATGGACCCTCTAAAAGATTTCACAGACTCAGTCATCTTATGGCCCTCCAATTCTTTACCCTCAAAAAACCCAAATGCACATCAGAGCCTATTTTTCCTCACCCAAGTCCACACCGTGACTTTAATTTATTCAAATTGATACACCAGAAAAATGATTCTTTCTATTCCTGCAATTTCTACAGCAGAATCCAGCGCAAAATCCCTCTAATTCATTACTTCAATCTTATTGATATTACTAATAGTAGAAATCATGTGTTGAAAATGTGGAAGTAACACCCAAATACCTGTTTGTCATACACATATATTCATACAAATCCATCAACAACATTCTTGATGGTTGAAATTAATTTAAAACTTGTCAAATGAACACACACACAAAAATACTGTTTTTTTTTTTTTTTTGGCAATGTCACACAAAGAATTACATTTTTCTGAAATTGGAAAATATGTTACAAATGCCTCTCTGTTTCAAAAATTTATGGCTGTGGATTAGTCATATGTTATTCACCTGGATTCATCCGCCATCAGCTAGCTTCCATTTATTTCTTCCAGGACAGAAGGTTTATTAACATTTTTGTTCAGTGACTTGTGACTTTACGCCTCATCGACATCAAGGTTAATAGAGTCTTTTTTTTGTTAAGTTGCATTGGCCAATTATTGAATATATTGAAGGAAACAGGAAGTGTATATTGTCAAATTTAAATAAAAAAAGATAGATGGTAGCTATATGACACAGGTCATTCACACTTATCAGTGTCCTCATCAGGGCCGGCGCTAGGAATTTCGGGCCCGGGGTAAAATGGGCAACCCTTTTTTTTCTTTTTCTTTTTTAGCTCTACAAAGTGGCCAGGCGACAATGGGCGTATTTTTGGGTTCATCGCCTGAGGGCCCCTACAGTCAGTGATCGGGGCCCCCCATCAGCCGGCAGGGCCCAGGTACTTTTGACCCACTTACCCCCCCCTCCCCCTAACGCCAGCCCTGCTCCTCATGTAGTAAGACAAAGGCACTGCTCCCTTCCTTGCACCAGAATCTGTTACATGATGGAAATCTCTCCAACTATCCTATGTTAGTTTTGCTGCTTGTGAAGTAACACATAATATGCCAATTAACTTGTAACAACTTTCCTAAATTCTGCATATGTCTGAATAGACAAACAACATCCACTTGTAATCGTAGGTTTCCGCGGCCAGAGTCAGTTGATTCTTGGCTGTCCGGGTGGTGCCGCGTCATGTTTCTTGAAACTGACGTTTCAACTCTCATCCCTGGAAGAAGGGAGGCCCTAGAAGAAGACCCCAGAATGAGGGTTGAAACGTTGGTTTCAAGAAACATGACGCGGCACCACCCGGACAGCCAAGAATCAACATCCACTTACACTCTAGGCCAATTCATTGTTGTTCATTTCATTGCTCATAGCACTGATAAGTTAAATTACTGCTTTGCCATTCATGCTGTCAGAGTCACTTAGTAGCAGCATATTTTCTAAATACAGAAAGTAGGAGTTATTAGTAAAAATTTGACATCACATCTACCCCCTGTCATAAACTGAGAAAATTTTTCCTTAATTTTCCCACTCCTTATCAGTATTATATCTGAATAATTTTGAATATTCTCTTACAATCATCAAACAGAAATCACCTTTGAATATAGATGGAGATTTTTCCATAGTACTTGACTTTTTAAAATTATTTAGGTATATTTTCTAAAATCTTGTTCAACTTTCTTTCAATTATTTTCTATTTTTGTTCTTAATTTGAATTTTGCCTCCCCATGTACCTAATCAATGTATTCAATGTAGTTAGTTGATATTTCTCTCTGCTATCTGACAGAGCACATCATTTCAAACAAACAAATTCCATTGTTCTATGTTTCTCCATGTTTCCAACATTCTACCAATAGTTACTAATGATTCTAACCCAATACTCCACTGTCGCACATGACATTTATTGCATATAACACCAGTTCTTCAATTCTTGCTGTTATATCCATGGACTTGATCTCCCCTTTGTTGAAAGCAGATCTTTGCAACTCAAATAGTGGAAGCTACTTTATCAGTCCATATTTGCATTAGACAAGCACTCCCCCCCCCCCCCCACACCTTTTTATTCTCTCATCTACTCTTTCTCCAAATTCTAATAGTAATTAATTTCTTTTTCACTTAAGCTCTGTTTCCATCTTATTCTTCTGTCAATAAATGGCTACTCTTGAAACTATAATTTTCTTAGTGCCTCAGGAGTCACATGAGTCTACTCTACCATGGAGAATGTTATAAGTAATTATTCTTTACACTATTCTATGTAGGTTTTACTATAGTTCAAAAAATATTTTGGAGTTAAACACTATAATTCAGTTTCTTCTACATTAAACTAGGAAATTTGGGTTGATATCACAGTCGCAGATTTCCACAAATCCAGCGTGGACAAAATATTAATATTAAAGTAGGTAACCTTAAGTTGATGAAACTTTTTCAAAGTCATGTAAACTTCCCATTTCCAATTCAGTTCTTATCTTAGTACCCTGCTTCCATAAGTGTAAAGCATATATCATAGTATCTAATGTATAAAAAAAAATATTAATAAAAGCACTGCCATCTGCTCAAGTAAGAGTGGCATTCTTTCCATATCCTTGACACAAAATCAAAATTTTAAAATTTAAACTTATGTTTTCATAGAGATTAAAATTAATTGCAGTGTAATCTTTGTTGCGATTGCATTAGCATAGACACATATTACAATAATACTTTTACGCAACTATTTTTGAAACGAAAACTACCTTGTATTACTTTGCCAGATAATTAAATAATGAAGAAAAAGGAAATTAACCCACCACATACCAAAGTTGATGGCTGTGATGAGAGAAAATAATTAAAACACTTTAGGCGAACAAACAAATAAATAATAATTTTCGGTAACTGCCTTATTCAGTGGTAGATAAGTGGGACATTAGGCTCTGTACGTGTGCACACACAGAACATCATCCAATAATAATTGTACTCTGAGACTTTTGCAAACTGTTTGTTTCAACCTCTTGGTTTAAAGAAATGAGAAAGATTAAGGGGAATGAAATGATGATACATCATTTATCTTGTAGAAAGGGAAGAACTGAAAGGAACATGTTCAAATTTGAGATAGTCCTAGTTATGTTCAGATGTTCTTACTTGAGACAAAGAAATTGCATTCTGCTGAGGTAACGCCAGTGATGTAAGGTACTTTCATATAACTATCTTCTGCAATAAGTACTGCAGGTTCCTTAGTCAAAAAAGCTCCTGGAATATTGGGCTCAACACATGGAACAAATACAAATTTGAACAATCGCCTTCTATCCTGAAATGAGACATAAATATACTTAATGTATTGTTATGTAGATCAAATTGCCTTGCAATTCATGAACAAAACATTACTCTTATAACTTATATGATTACTATAATAAATAGTAATAAGCATTCTTTTTATATAGTGTTGTTCTATGCAATCTTGCCAACAGCATATCTATAATTATTTTAAATATACTTAAAATAGTTTTAATAACAGTGTAGTTATGTGCAGAAGTTGTTGAGCATTTTGATTTGAACTGACTTTTGTTACTCATCCAGCTCTATTTTGTTTCATGAACTTGAATGGCTTTTACACTATATTAATATATGCTGCAAATAGTGAATTTAAGGAAACCTACACTGAAGAAAAATTCAAATCTTTCTTTAGTAAATAAATTAAGCTATCACTTTCAATTATATAGGGAAAATCTTTAATATTAATTCTATGCAATTGTAACAAATGAAAGACTTCAGCTGATATTATGTGATAATTATTTGCAGTTTCTGTGCCAGTGAATGGTTTTCCTGGAAGGATATGCAGTCAGTGAGCAAGGAGTGACAATATTCAAAATATACAACTTTCTTGTTCCTGTATCTATAACCCTCAATGAAAATGTTGCCAAATTTAGCTTTTAAGTAATTGCTGAATATATTGATTCTAATTCAGTTTATTTGTGTATACATCCAAAAAATTTGTGAAACAGCTTTCATTGATTGCTTTTCCTTCAAATATTCACATTATAGCTGATTTTTTCATTAGCACTTAACATACATGGGACATCATCAACTTAAAACAGGGACAGCAGAGGAGCAATAATTGAAAAAGTACAATACATTAATCTATTCACCTTTCATAGTTTATGATCTCTCCTGTATTTACAGCCTTCATGGTTATTCATTGCTTTCGGTTTTCTCAACATGATTTAAACTGAAGTCCTGTCATACCACTAACATCATAGTGTTCCAATTTATCTACAAAAATCTTAAAGGCTTTATATTACAGATGATTCGTATGGGATTTTTATGTATTACTTATAACAACTTCAAGCTGTAGAGGCAGAAAGTAGAGATTGTGGGTTGGAGGAAGTTGATAATGATGGGTGGGAGCTGGTAACAGGTCGTAGGAGAAACATGGTTAACAGGATGAACAACTAAGACACTTCAGTAATTGTGGGAAAAAATAGGTTTGACCTGTTGCCAGAGTCAGGAGGAGAAGAGCCTCATGTAGATACAGGAGTAGGTAAGATGCAGCAGACCTTTTGGAATAAGGGCGTGCATGGCAAGAATAGGAAAAAAAACGGTTCTGCTGCTATGTAGTAGCCAAGGGAGAGATGTAGGCCCTCTTCTGCAGGATCAGTTAGGTACAGGATACCAGGTCACAAGTTTTTTCAAGCCTAGTGCAACATTAGGCCAGGTAATAGAGGATATAGGTTTCCTTTGTAGGAGTTTCACTAAGGGTGATAGAGTAGTGATAGTGGATGGTGCGGGAAATAGTATTGATAGAAACGCGAGTTATAGTATAGAGAGTGACCTGAGGAAGGTGATGAAGGAGGCACAGCATACCAGGGTGGAGCTCATGCAGGTCCTAAGTCGCCATCACCGGTCACAATTGAACTATGCTGTGAGGCGGGATAATGTGGAAACGGAAGTGCTACTTGGGAAAGGCATTAGTTTCTGTATTGGGGTTGTGCCTGTAAACATCAATGGTAGGTGGGGTTTCACTAGGCATGGTCTACACCTAAATATAAGGGGGAAGGGAGTACTTTCTGAGTTGTTAGCTAAAGCAGTGAGGGAGCCCATTTCCAGTAATGATGGGGTCAGGACTGTGCCTTTTTTAGGTTAGGGGCTGCTGGTTAAGGGACAAAAATAGATGATCAAAGTGATACTGATTGCAGATTCACGATGGGGAAAATCACAGATGTTAAAGAAATAGATGAAGTGGTTGAAACAATAACTAACTGACTGTGGTAAATGTGCGAAAGAGGAGATAAATTATGAAAATGTAAAGCCAGTAGTAAGGGTGTTAATGGTAAACTGTAGAAGTATAATGAACAAGGTAATCGAATTTGCAAACTTAATAGAGATACATGAATAGAGAGTTGGTTACAAGAAGAAGTACTAGACAGTGAGGTTTTTCCTAATGGTTACAGGGTGTACCGCAGAGAGAGAGGAGCAATTGATGGAGGAGTTTTCATGCTAGTTATCAAAAACTACCACAGTTCATTGGGGTTCATAGATCAAGACCATGAGTTACTTGGGGTAATAAAAAAGAAAAATCAGAGTATTGGCTGTTTACCGCAGTGGAAGAATGACAGAAGAGGATGAGGCTCTTGGGGAGAAATTAAATTCATACTCAGATTTCAGAGGTGAGAATAGAATGATCATCATTGGTGGGCATTTAAATTTACCAGGTGTAAACTGGAAAGGAAATAAAATAAATAACACACTGGAACAAAGATTTGCAAATATCGTAATAAGGGAAGGAGGATTTACACAAGTAGTTGAGTAAAACACTAGGGGAAAAAATATTTTGGATATATTTCTAATTAAGCCTGATGAAAACCTTTCGCGGTATCAAATAACTGAAGGAATAAGTGATCCTGAAGCAGTTCTGATGGCTATTAGAGGATTCAGTAAACCAGCAGCCAAAATTGAAGGGGGAAATAGATACAATTATAAAAAGGCACAGGTTTCAAATTTGAAGAGAGAACAATTCAGCAAACTGAAGGAAGGTTCAAGTACAGTAGAGTCAAGGTGGGAAGAGTTCAAGGAGATGATAAGAAAGGGGGAAGAAAATTTGTTCCAAGGCAGAAAATAAAGAGAAGTAGAGAACCTATGTACTATATAATAGGGAAGTAAGGAGGTTAAAGAGGTTGGTAAGAAAAGAACATAACAGAGTTAAGAGACACCAAGGTAGTAGGTATTTAAAACAACTAAAAAAGGACTTAATAACAGCAAAGAAAATGGCTAAAGATGGGTTTATGAATTGTCAGTGCAGGAGGACCATTGACTAATGTATCTAGAAATTTCTATGGCTATATCAGGAAACTGAGGGGAAGGGAGGGTGTAGAGATGCTTATAGATAAGGATGGAGAAGAAGTTACTGATGATTTGAAAAAGGCAGAGATTTTATATAACTGGTTCAGTGAAAGCATTAGGGACAAAGAATCAGAAACTGGAGGGTCTAAATCGGAGAACGAGCTTAACAACACAATTAGAAATGATGATAGTAAAAAAATTGATATTCATCCTGAGGAAATCATGAAGGAAATAAGAAAGCTGAAAAAAAAAAGAAAAAGTGGGGCTGGTGAACATAATATTACTACAGATATCTTAAAAATAGCCGGATGTGTCATTGTACCTAATCTTGAAATATTATTTAAATTGAATATGGATACTTGCTGCATACCACTGGAAAAGTGCAATAGTAGTACTGGTACATAAAGGAGGGGTTAGAAATAGAGTTGAGAATTACAGGCCAATCAGTTTGACATCAGTGGTAAGTAAATTAATGGAAAGATTGATATGCAACCACATAAGAGATATATGTGAGGAATGTAAGTGGTTTTCAAGCAGGCTACATGGGTTCAGTCAAGGATATTCTTGTGAATCTCAGTTGGTGGGATATATGCAAGATATTTCAGATTAAATGGACAAGGGAGGCCAAATTGTTAGTGTAGCACTAGCTCTGTCAAAGGTGTTTGACAGAGTAAGCCATAAAATGGAAGTAAATAAGGTAAAAACCATTGGAGTGGATGAGAAAGTGATTTGCAGGGTAGAAGAATTTTTAAAAGGTAGAAAACAGAAAGTTAGTGTAGGAAATGTAGTGTCAAAAGAAATGGAAGTAAAAATGGGTGTGCCACAGGGTAGCGTACTGGGACCATTTCTATTCATTATTCTAATGAATAATTGTGTTGATTGTTTACTATCTGAAATTAGATTGTTTGCAGATGACATAATGCTGTATAAAAGATTCAAAATGGTAGAGGATTGTAAACAGTTGCAGGGTGATCTGGACAGGATATCTAATTGGGTTGGTAAACATGGAATGAAGATAAATGCAAAGAAGAGTCAGCTTATTAGATACACAAATAAAAAACAAAAGGTTAATTATGAATATAAGGTGGGGAAAGAATTGCTTGCTGAAGACTTGAAATGTAATTATCTTGGCATTACTTTTGATAACAAGCTTAACTGGGCAGGACACATTGGACAGGTGGTAGGAAAAGGTTTCAAAGTTTTGGGCTTGTTGGAGAGAATGATGAGGGTATGTATGAGAGAAGTAAAGGAATTGGATTACAAAACTTTGGTCTGACCATTGCTCGAATATGGTAGTGTAGTATGGGACCCTCAGTTTACGTATCAAATACAGGAGTTGGAGAGGGTGCAAGAAAGGGCTGCTAAATTTGTTTCTGCAAATTATCGCAGAATGCAATCAGTGACAGATAAGATAAAGGAGTTGGAATGGGATTCGTTGCAAGACAGGAGGAGGATGAGGAGGGTCATGTGAGTGTACACGGCATATACTGGTGATGAGGCATGGAAAGAAATTCCAATAGGTATGAAAAGTAGTGCATGGAAGGGAAAAGATGACCATGACCACAAGCTGGCACTCGATTTTAGGCACAAGGGTGTAGGAAGATTCTCATTTTTAGGTAAGGGTGTCAGGGATTGGAATGAGTTACCAAGAGAAATGATGAATAATTTACCAAAAACTTTGAAAGAATTTAAAGATAAAATTTGTAGAGGGCAAATGTAGGTGGGTGCAGAATAGAGAGAAGATGAGTGTGTAGGGAAATTGCCACTGGAGCCTGTGCTCCATTGCAATTAAATAATAATAATAATAACTTATAACAGGTCTACAAAAGCAAAAATTGCTGTTGGAACACCTTGCCTAAAAGCAAAGTGTTCTTTACTGTATAGGGCATAGGTTCCCAACATTTCTCAACCTGCTGCCCAATCTTTCAAAGGGAAAAAAAAAATTATTCACTGCCCCCTATTCAGGAAAAAACTTACACACAAATTCCCCTCTTTGTAATAAATAGTAACTTTTTTGGCTATAACCCACTGTTTGAAACAGTGATTAAATGGTGCCCCTCTTAGGTCAAGTGTACATCATATTTAGAAAGAAAAACAAGGGCAGATTTCTAAAGTATCTTAAAAGATACTAACAATGTATTATTAATATTGTACACAGTTTGACAAACAAATACATAATATGAAAAAATATTAATTAAGAGTGTTGATCTTGGTGTAATGACACTAATTTTTCAATATTTGATGCCTTATTTGTTATGTGCAATCTTAAATCTCCCTGTTCCACTATTAATAAGCTGTTTCTTTTCATTGCCAATAAACTCCTAACTACACTAAAGCCATTTTTGATCATAGGAAAGCAATTAAAATCTCTTTTGATGCAGCCCTTGTAGCTGGATGTACTACTGGAAAGCCCCTAAATTTACTTTGGTCTATATACAAAACCTCATTATAATCACATTGCTTTTATTTTTAAGGAATTTAATTTTATTTCACTTTGACTGACAGGAAATAGAGACATATAAGAATTAGTTATGAAAGCACAACAGAATAATTTCCAATTTAGTTTATTATAAATTCATGATAGCTGTTTCAAGTTTATAAAAAGATGTATTGAAGTTTTCAGCGGGGGATCTATAAATGTTAAGCACTATAAAATTGATGTTATGTAGTTCCAACTGTTTTGAACAACATTCAAAGTCTTATTTTATACAGTGTTTACTCAATTCTAAGAACTGTGTTTTAGTATTTGTTCTTTTAAGTATTGCTGCAAAACCAATCCTCATCTCTTATCTACAAAAATATGGAGGCATTTTAGATGTACTCTGTCAGAAATAAGGTGTTTACAATAAGATTCAATAAAATTTGAGGTTTTTATTCCTATTGATATTACTTACTTGTCAAA
Source organism: Vandiemenella viatica (assembly GCA_031002005.1). Lineage (NCBI taxonomy): Eukaryota > Metazoa > Arthropoda > Insecta > Orthoptera > Morabidae > Vandiemenella > Vandiemenella viatica. Next base: position 228,535,371 of record JARYHS010008074.1, read on the forward strand.
TTATTTTTGAAAATCCTTTAATGTTCTCTTTCTAAGTCTGGCTTACTTTCTTTGTTTTTGACATTAATATGTCAGTGGAATTAAATAAATGGCATTAAAAAATAGGGAAATAGATTAGTTACAGTGAGTGATTAGTTACAGAATTACACTGATAAGAGTTGAGACTAAGACTTCACTAACCGTATAAATTCATATATGCATGCTAAGTTAACAAGAATATAATAAAAAATAGTGAGGATATGGATGAAATAGAAGAACACTCTAACATACATAAATTAAGGGATATATACTGTTAATAAATTACTAGAAAGCACCATCAGTGAAAAAAAAAGGAAACTACATTATTTTTGATTTGGAGAATGAAATGATTGAGAAGCAAGGGTGTTAAAATTTGGCGGAAATCATTTGCTTCTTGAATCAGACATACTACTTTAAGTCTTTCTATATGGTATTATGTTTGTAAACACCAGTGCTATATTGGAAGATATTACCAACAACTGATATAGTTAAGTAAAAATTCAGAAACAATTTTGGCCTTTATATCATCATAACCAGGAGTGAACTTTACTTTCTGAAATAATTTTGTTAGTCATAAAATTGCAGGTTGAAACACATGCAATGCTGCAAGGTACTTATAATTATAAATTTCAGAGGTTCTTTTTGTATGTTTTGCAAATTGTTGGAGATTTCAAAATGTTGCCTTGTTGGTAGGAAATCTTGATGAAATATGTTGTCAGTTAATTTCTTGGAGGGTATGAGAAAAAGAAATTACATGTGACATGGCATGAAAATGCATTTATATATTTGAGAAATGGTAGGGAGAAACAGTTGACTCAGAAGTTTGCCTGTGGTGATGTATTCAGGTTCATAGTATAAAAAATGTGTCACAATATTTTATGCTCAGGTACAATATGTTCTGAAGAAGTGTTATTGAAGAAGGATGTTATTAAGCATTGGTCTAAGTGTGGTAATATGTAATCTTGTATGATCCTAATACCTGATGGCAGGGTTTCTTACTGGCTGCGCAGTCTACTCCTGCCATAGTCACTTAATCTAACATGGTAGTCCTACCGTGTATATGGGACCTACAGTATAATGTGTAATCTGAACCTCAGAAGTGTTCTGGCACAGTTCACACTACACAGAGATGAAGGTTGGGTCAAGAACCTTTGAAATTCCTGCTGAGACTGGAATTTGAGCCATGGAACTTTCAGTCTCCAGTCACAAACATTAAGCATTAAGCCACCAGACTGCTCGATTATTGGTTCAAGTGACAAGTTAGAAATTTAAAAAAAAAAAGTGTTAATAAGGAAAGAACTTATTGAGTGTCAGTTTAAGTAATGAATTAGGGATTTTAAGACAGATTTAAAGAAGAAGTGTCATTGATAATTAGTCTCACTGTGACAAATTGTGAATGAGCAAAGAACAGCCTTCCTGGCTTCATCTATCGTAACTGATGCATTATTGTAGCCATTCTAACTTATTTTCATTGCCATTATTAAAAAATGAGCTTTTACAAGATAAACTGATTGAGGTACAAGAAGTTCCAAAAACCAATTAAAGGGTTCCTTTACGAGATTGTTGGATATTTCTTGGGAATTTTCTGTTAATGTGGAAATAAACAGCATTCATTAAATAAAAGGAAAACTATATTGCATAGAGTGCTCTCTACAGAACTTTTTCAGAACTATAAGTAACCTGAAAGCTTATGTAACGCAGTGAAATTGTTCTGATCATAAATATATAGAAAATTATGATTATTCCCTGACATACATACTAATGAAACTGGAAGTGGACATATCAAAAGAATAGCAGATTAAATAGAAATTCGCAGATACTTGAAATGTATGGCTACTGAAAAACTGTAAACATGACTCGGCTGAAAAAGAATGGTATATATTGAACATATAGTTACTGAAAGTTTGCAATTAAACACCAGAAATATTAAAAACACAAGTAACCTTTGATGGAGACAGTGTTCTCCATAATTTCTTCACCCCCCCCCCCCCCAAAAAAAAACATAGTAATCACCACACTGCATTAATAACTCCAGAAAATTAAGTTCAAAAGTAAACTCTTTTACAAACTGGCAATAAGAAGCAGGAGGGTAGATCCAATTACATTGCACACTGTCCCACTTGCTCTATTGTATCTGATTGCTGATATTATGCTCCTGCATGAGTAAATAGCATCCTAGGTAAATAGTAATGGTATTATCAGCTCCATTCGACTTCAGTGGTTGCATTTCTGTGTGAATAATGCTACCCAACATCTGTGGATGGAAGAGATTGACAGGTACATATTTAAGAATAAAATTTCCCAAGTAAGCTCCACTATCAACAGTTCACTACAAATCTATGATCAATATGTTTAAAATTATTTAAACTGCCCTGGGATGATCTGCAAATTTTACACCATTAAATATCAGTCCTAAATGGAGTAGTGATGAAATAAACATCAACCCAACTGTGGCTATCTGATTCAGGATAAAATGAGGAAGATTGAAGAATTTCTCCTTCCTCAAAAAAATGGCTGAAATGTGACAGTTTCAGAATGGTACAATGGAAGTGTGGTTACAATTTGGCAAGGTCCACCTGTCACTCCATGATGGAAAAGAAGACCATGGGAAATGTTACAGAAAACTGAGCATTTCAAATATATAGGGATGGCCTGTAGATTTATATCAAGTGACTCAAAATATTGTTAACTGGCAATCAAATCTAGGTATCAAAATTTAGTGTCATTGTATACAATTTACTTTTAAACCCATAAGATAGTAATAATAACTATAACAATATAATTATGACAGAAGATCAAACCTCCTCTCACCGCAATTGATGTTATGATGACATTGACATTCAAACTAGTATAAACGCACATAAAATCTGTCAGCAGCTCAATTTGATATAGAGTTTGGCAAATGTTTTCAGTGAATTTAATTAAGTATGTATAAAGCCAGAATGGCAAAATACAACTGTTGTTAGTTGCAAAAAGAGCAATCTGACTGGGGAGTGAAAGCTCTCTGGAACAAATTCCTGTTTCAGTGGGGATTTTCAATGACCCTTAATCCAACCTTCACCTCTGACACAGCTTCCTGTGTAACCTGTAGTACGCTTCTGTGGTTCAGATTCCATGTTAAACTGTAGGTCCCCTGAACCCAGTAGGATTGCCAGGTAGGATAAGGCAGCTACAACACTGGTGGAATGCCCACCCAATAGAAACCCTGTCACCAGGTAATTGCAACCACATGGAATTATTATTATTATAGTTGTAAAAATATTTTCATTATTTCCATTTCACCATGATAAATTTAGCCTCCAATTTGAGCTAACAATCATAAAAAATCATTCACTTAGTTTGTATCTGGTTTTTATTAAAAGCTAGATTATCCCTGCTATAGAAGGATTCTGTAAATTAAGTGACTGAATTAGGTATCAAGTTGGGTTGGTAAACATGGGATGAAGATAAATGCAAAGAAGAGTCAGCTAATTAGATACACAAATAAAAAACAAAAGGTAAATTATGAATATAAGGTGGGGAAAGAATTGCTTACTGAAGACTTGAAATGTAAATATCTTGGCATTACATTTCATAACAAGCTTAACTGGGCAGGACACATTGGACAGGTGGTAGGAAAAGGTTTCAAAACTCTGCACTTGTTGGAAAGAGTGATGAGAGGATGCACGAGAGAAGTAAAGGAATTGGGTTACAAAACTTTGGTAAGACCATTGCTCGAATATGGTTGTGTAGTATGGGACCCACATTTTGAGTATAAAATACAGGAGTTGGAGAAGGTGCAAAGAAGGGCTGCTAGATTTGTTTCTGGAAATTATCGCAGAATGCAATCAGTGACAGGTATGATAAAGGAGCTGGAATGGGATTCATTGCAAGACAGGAGGAGGATGAGGAGGGTCATGGGAGTGTACAGGGCGTATACTGGTGATGAGGCATTGAAAGATATTGCAGTAGGTATGAAAAGTAGTTCATGGAAGGGAAAAGATGACCATGACCACAAGCTGGCACTCGATTTCAGGCACAAGGGTGTGGGAAGATTTTCTTTTTTAGGTAAGGGTGTCAGGGATTGGAATGAGTTACCAAGGGGAATGATGAATAACCTACCAAAAACAATAAAAGAATTTAAAGTTAAAATTTGTAGAGGGCAAATGTACCTGAGTGTAGGATAGGGGGAAGTTGGGTGTGTAGGGAAATTGCCACCGGAGCGTGTGCTCCATTGCAATTAAATTAAATTAAATTACTATAGTGTGGAAATGGTTGGTAAAGTGATAAGTTAGTAAAGAGAGAGAATGATGGGACATTTTGGTGGTACAAGTAATTAAAGTTTAATGGAGGGTATAGTTGTAGGGAAGACAAAGGTAAAGAAAGCTTTTTTAATCAGGTAATTAAGGACTTTGTTTCAGTTAGTATGGAGAGATGAAGAGATTAATGCAAATAACAATTAAAAAGCCAGTATAACATTTTTTGACCTCCCAATTGTTTTATATAATAAAATAAAGCTTCCAATGAACATTACATGCAACAAGCACTTTGTCTACCCTAAAGTAAAGTGAAATATTGAAACTAAATCTCACAAAACATATATATATATAGAGGACAATTGAAAGGAAACAAATGCCGCTAGGCAATATTTACATGGAAAAGAAAGGGAAAATACACCCAACACTCACCAAAGTTGAAGGGAGGAGGGCAGCAGCAACACAAGACCGCCTGTGCTTCATTCATGTGGCGGGCTGGGATGTGACCACATCTTTCCCTCTGCCATATGTCTCGCGTCACATGATTAAGACTCGTGTCGAAATATTGTTTTTTCTTTGTTGTGTTTTTTTTTGTAGCTCCCCTCCTCCCTTCAAATTTGGTGAGTGTTAGGTGTATTTTCCTTTTCTTTTCCATGAAAATATATATATTACCTATCCAAAGAGGAGATATGTAAAAGCAGGACTTGTCTGGAACAATGAATTGTTTTAAATTCTTATGAAATGACAACAAACAGAAGTGTGATAAGGACAGAGAAAGGGCTACAGTTTTTTTAAAAAACATGGAAAATATGTTCTCATATAAAGACTTTATGAAGCATCACAATTCAAATTATTTTACCATGTCTGAGTTTCAAAGGTGGAAGGTAAAAATAAGACTGAGGCAACTGTAGTAAATTAAGGGGAATAGGAGTACATTTAACATAAAACCAATGCAGTACAAAACAAAGCAGATGTCAAGAAAAGAGAATGGTATTAACATCTAAGAGAAATTATTGATATCTTTTTGGTGAAAAGGAGACTGATTTGAATCTTTACAGGGTTATATAATATCTGCTGCCCTATGCAGACAGTGGATGTAATGACGTTAGTAGTAAACCTGTTTGAAATTGTTGACATAGTGCAGGTTCGCACTAAAATGACAGAAGTTTTATATTGTATTCCTCTATGAACCCATAAAATAATGTACTTCTCAAGAAGACTAGCTTATGTTTGTCAAAACTTCAGTCAAGGTCAGTACGCTAAAATTTTAAGCAACTGGTTGGCTATTATTATACTGAATATAATATTTTGTGTTGGAAATGATATGCATATAACAATTATTGAAGAAAGAATAAGTAATAAATAGAAAAACATAACTGATTCGACATATTACCTACATTTATGGATAATTTTAACTGTTATCCCATGAAACAAGAATACCAATAAGATTAATTAGACTACTTTAGGACAAATACTTCAGGTGAACTCACTCTTTCAGATAAAGCAGCCGTTGCATTGTTTACAAGATTCTGTGGTGAAACTCTTTTCAGAAAATCAAGAATTTCATCATCTGAAGCACCATCAGATAATCCCAGTGTCATTGCGAGAGAAATGGCACGTTGTCTTGCAGCTAATGTAAATCCCCAAGGATTTAGAGCAGAACCACTTTGTGCAATTGCACGTGTAAATAATCCTATAAACATATTGAAATGTATATGTACTCTGAGCAACAAATTAAATAAAGGGAAGGAATTATTGAAATCTTATATATGGACTTTCCTATCGAGCATAATGTTAGCTATCGGAGTGTGGGAGATGTGATGGTTAAAGGTGGTCGATGTGATATTTTTAGCATAGTCTTGTGTGTCCCTATACTTTTCTTTCCTACCACAACTACATAGCACACACCATTCGTGTTAGTGTATGGTAGTAGCATCACGTCTTCTATCATGCACTATGTTAGTTAGATGTTGGTAGCTATGAGAGTGTGGGAGATATGGTGGTTGAATTGGTCGACTTGGGGCACTTTCACATTTCAACCAAAGACGTGTGTGTCCCTATGTATCACTTTTTAGCCAAAGGTATCCAGCGCAGATCACTGGTGTTTGTGTGTGGTAGTAGCATACATTCTTGATCGTGCAAAATGTTGGCTGTGCAGAATGCTTACTTGAAAAAATGTTCTCTGAATTTGCCTCAATAATTTTAAATTACCATGTTGCCACCTGGATCTTCAACTGTAAAGCTTAACGGCCACCACAAAGCTTATTTGAACCAAAAGCTTAGAAAAAGTTACTGTTCAAAGCTAAGACATTTGAAAAATCCACTTGTTGAAAAATTTTAAAGTTTATTAAAAATCACATTTGGCAAAACAGCATTTACAGTCAAATAGGCTATCGGACTAAACTTTTCCAAACAAATTGCAGATTATGAAGAGAGAGAATTTTACAATTCATAGTCTTTATTATTAACTTAACGTCAATATGGCGGTGCATCGACCAACCAGAACTTGTCCCACCTAACTGGCAATCACTTCAGCACACGCCAGACACATCCAATATACAGGTCCAATATATGCCACGTTCCCGGGATAAAGACGACACAATAAACACAAAAGACAGCCAGCCGGCCTGAGCATCTAGCTTTATACCCTCAGCCACCTGCTTGATGTATTCTACTGCTTATCAAAAATAGAGTAAAAAGTTGTAATTATATAATGTGTTCAAAATTTAATCATGTGTAGCCTGACCTTCAAGGATTATGAAAATTCTCAAATAATTATCTTGCTTGTAAGTGAGTTTAGTTTTCAGGCACATTGGTAAAAATTTCCGAAAGTTAATTAGTGATTCCTCGAGATGTGTGTTAATTCTGGCAATTTTTAGGTGACCCTGCTGAATTGCAAATTATGTGTTAATATTGTTGTTATTATGTTCTACTTTAATTCCTGATTAAAATGGTGTAAATATTATTAATATAGGTGGTGTAATGGCAAAGTTATGAGTTTGAGAAAAATTGGGTTTGAAATCTGTTTAGCAGATACTTGGATTTTAGTTATAGCTATTCAAGTGTTGTTTATGTCAATAAAGTGAAATTATCTAAATTTTCTTTGAATTTAGTTACGTGTTTTCATCATTGTTTTATTTACGGAAGTGGCTTGGTTTACTTGCAAATAAATCTTGAAAACTACCACGTGTGGATTATGAAGAAATAATTTTAAAAGTTGGTTTAATATCTGTTGTACTGCATGGAAAGTTTTGAAATTTTAATATGTTATACCAGATTTTATGTTCTTTAAGGAAATCTAGTTTTTAGTGCGAAAAATTACTGAAAACATATGATTAAAAATGTTGAAAGTGAAAGTATATCTATCGAGGTGTTTCAAATTTTATTTTCTTTATTTACACGGTCTGAAACTACTGAATTTTAGTGAATTTAGCTCTCTTTTGAATTATTATTACTATAAAATTACTTTATTGGATCGAAAAGTGTTAAAAATTATTGAAATTATCATGTAACCAAAATCTATTGTTTACAAGTTGGATAATAATGGATTACCCTATCCAGGTTAGTTTAACGGTTCTTTACTACCGGTATTATAAAATGTTATTTAGAGCTTATATTATGTGTTGAGTGACTTTATTGCTTTTAAATTGGTTTATTTATTGAGTTAGGTTGCAGTATCGGCTTATGCATGAAACAGTTTTCTCCCATCCTCTAGTTGCAAACTGAAAAAATTAATGTTTACTGGGAAGCTTACTCCCTCCCTTATGCTCTGTAGTTAGGAAAACTAGAATTTATCCAAATTCTAAGGTGCTTACAGTGTGTGTCCCTATGTTTCAACTTGCAGCCAGAACTATCAAGTGCAGACCACGGGTGTTTGCTTGTGTTAGTATCCTGGAGTTTTTCACCATGCGCTATGGTGATTGCATGTTGGCAGCTGTGGGGATGTGATAGATATGGTGGTTGAAAGTGGTGACCTGTGTGATAATAGCCTCAGGTCTCCCATCATGCACTACGGTGGTTACATGTCGGTAGCTGTCCATCCAAATTCTTTACAAGCACAAACAAATTTGTGGACACCAGCTAGTTATCATTTAAAATCAAACTAATTATGAAAACAATAGTATATTTACCATCATCTTGATGAAATGATTTGTTATAAGTTTTTTTTACTTATGGCTTTATGTCTTGTCAATGTAGAGGTCATATGAGAAGAGATGGGACTGGGGACAAGAAATGGGAAAGAGTTCAACCATGGCCCTTTGAAGGAAGAATCCCGGCATTTACCTCCATTGATTTGAGGAAACCGTGGAAAATACAAATCTGGATGCCCAAATGGGGATTTGAACTGATGTCCACCTGAATGCGAGGCCAGAGCATTAACCGCTAACCCACCACGCTTGGTATCGATATTGAAATGGGCAGTTTGCACTTGTGGGATAGTGTTGTGAAGTTTGTTGAATTGTTCAGGTTGTCGATGGGAATCGATTACTACCTTCGCTATTCATTTTACTGACATATTAAGTGGAAAATAAATAAAAACTTGTTTTACAAAGATGCTACCAACTTACATATGCACCATAAGTTAAAAAATTAAAACAATATATCTACCCCAATATTTTTTTCTTAACACGTTCACGACTGTACGGTTAACCCAATCATGATGAAATATGTATCATTAGGGTGGATATAAGATTCTTTTTTGCGCTATAAATAACATATTTTGTCATGAAAATTTGAAAACTAACCGAACGGTAACAGACAGACAGATAGCGTGTGTAAGTTTCTGTAATGTTATATCGTTCGCTCAAGCTTTGCTTCTCTCACAGTTAGCTTGTGTATCACATATTCATATATTTTATGTACAGACTCATCTTATAATATAGTATAGACAGCGGCGGCTTTAGCCATTGCGAGGCCCGGGGCGGCAAATTTTTGCGAGTCCCTTGCCCTTTGTGCAAAGTATGTGGGTAGAAAGTAGGTATTTCTGATGATTGACGATAAATGCAAAAGTCATAAATAAATAAATTTGGGGGTTTAAAATATTATATTAGAAGAGTTATTAAAAGTTAACAAACATAAAATGTTAAATTATTAAGTATAAACTGAAGTACATAATTGCCTTGAAAGACATACGCAGGGATTTAAAAATGCTGTTTGCAGCTTTTCCTAAAACTAAAATCTAACGAATGAGCTATATCATTTTCAATTTAACGAATAGAACGAGCTGAAAATCGATATTGTCGAATTCCTCAACTACATTTTAATCATTTTTAACCATGAAAAACTTCTTTATGCGGATGCAACCGTCATAATTCTTAGGATTACTTCTATGGTGAGGTTCACTTCACTTAATGTTTTTTCTATTAAATATCTCATCACCGAAATTACGCTGTCGTTTTCTTCTTATACACGGATAAACATATTCAGTTCTTCATACAATTCTTGTACATCAATATCAGATGTTTCACCTGTTGTTAGAGGTACTTGCAAGTCACAGAATTACTTCAAAAGTTCCGTCACTAAGTTCCTTTAATCTTTTTATGTTATGCATGAAAACAAATATGTTCTCATCATGTTTAAATCCTCCAAATCCACGTTGGCAGCTTGCGTGCACATTTTCAACAATAAAATCAAATAGTTCATTTTCAAAATGCAATTCAAGAGCTGCATCTTCCCCTTCTACAATCAAATTTCGTTCTTTTATATCTCTTTTTTCACGATTATGAACTTCGTCAATATCATTTCATCAGCTGTTTCTCTCGCTGTTACCAAGGATGATTGGAAACCTTGCTATAGAGTGGCATTCACTAACCAACTGACAATCTGTTTTATTTTCTGCTAAATCCCTCAAAGCCTCAAATATATCTCTTGGTTGTTATTTAAAGGCCTTCACCTATTCTACCCTGCATTCCCATCTAGTTTCAGCGGGTGGTATTAGCGAAAAGGATTTTACATGTGCTTTTAAAATAGCCCATTTATACCTCGATCCGCCAGAAAAGCGATGCTGCATCTCCTAGGATGAGATTCCAGCTACGACTCACATAGGGTAACAAACAAGCAAGTATACGTTTCTGGACATCACTTCCTTATCCACGCATATTGGCTTCATTATCATATCCTTGGCATTTGCAGCTTTGCAATGATATACCCAGCTGTTCTACCTCTGTGATTATATAATTAATTAAACTCTCAGCTGTAGTTTTTTCGACAGCTAAGAAGCCAATAAAATGTTCTTCAGCGTCAGTTTTATTTGTATTAAAAAAACCTTATAATAATTGTCTATTGTTCAACAAGAGAAACATAACAAGTAGGCCTATAATCAAAAATAATTGAATAATATATATTCTTTACTATTTTGTCAACAATTTGAATCTTCAAGTGACTTGCCATTAATTATATCAGCTCATTTTGAATATTTTTTTGGAACAATGGTCTTTAATCGTCTTGTCTGTTACTTGTTTTATGTCAAGTCGTAATACTGGATCAAATAGGGATATTAACTTTACTAAATCTATAAAGTTGCCGCTAGTCTCACTTGAATCTGAATCAGATATTAATTTCTCTCTATGACCTTTGAAGGCCTAATTGTGAGATGTTAAAAAAATTACAATTGCAAAACGTTTTTCCACTCTGTTTCTCAAACGGTGCCTTTTTTCAGTCAGGACTTTTGGTTTACTTTTTGAAGGCGCCGTCCGGTGTCGGTGGTGTCGGTCTGATGGATGTGGAGAACCATATGGAGGGAGTTTGGAAATTTTCACTTCATGACCAAATGATGTATCCCTGTTATTGATTGCCTTAATAAAGTGTCTTGTCTTCATCCCCACTTCCATGTTCATCAGATGATCACAATATGTAGATTGTGCCATTCTAAAATATTCGTAAAATTTCGTTTCATCATCCATCAGATACTATGACGAAGGTAGCACTCAATTTTTGGTTTGTGGTTTGGGATAGGAAAAATAAAGTACAATATATAGAAAAAGATTACATTTATTTTATCATGTCTGAATACGTATTTTTCATTACTTCTAGATTTGATCTAATGTCTCGGATGGTTGGTTACGGCGTACAACTGCGGTACGGTAGGTCCCTGGTTGTGGCTTAAAATTGACCTTTATTTTTTGCAAAGCGTTGATTTGTTAATGCGAAGATGCTAGGACGCTGCGTGGTTGGAATTCTACCTTAAACTGTAGGACTCCCATTCCTGGTAGGATTACTAGCATAAAATCGGTGGATACCATAAATGTGTATTGGACAGCTGCTAAGAAACTCTGTGACTAGGTCTTTGAGACTACAAAATATAATATAATGATCTCATTCTATATTAACAAAAACATCGAATGAATCGAAAGTAAATTCAAACAAAAGAAACAAGTCATGTGTGAAGTGATTGACGTTTGTCATTCCATTTTAATTGTTTTCAGAAACGCTAGAATCTTTCAATTTAGTATACGTGACCGACTTTTAATCGTGGTTTGTGAAGACTGCGCTTGGATACTATTTTTGTCAGTAAAAGATCAACCAGTGAGGTGATAACGTGAGTCAGGCAAAGAAAATATTTTAACGTACTTTATTACTGTCGTAGATTAAAAAGTACAGCTACACAAAATAAAGAAAAATATACAGGTAAAAGAGTATGTTTGGGAATCTTGGCTGTGACTCCAACTCACTTTTAGGGAAACAACCGAATAAAAACCATACACCGAGCGGGGCGGTGTAACGGTTAGCGTTCTCGCCTCGTATTCGGGAGGACGGCAGTTCGAATCCCCGTCCGGGCATCCAGATTTGGGTTTTCCATGGTTTCCCCAAATCACTCGAGGAAAATGCCGGGATGCTTCCTTCAAAAGGCCATGGCCGAATTCCTTCCCATTCCTTGCCCCCATCCTTGCCCCTCATCCTTTCCCGTCTCTAAAGACCTCGATGTTAAAAAGAGACGTAAAGCAGTTACAAAAAAGAAAAAAAAGAAAAGAAAACGATACATCACATGACCGAGCTATCGACAAGTGTGAACACAGGAAGGGTGAGCACTCACTTGGAAGTACGGATGTAACGGATATCCGCATCCGCAAGTGCGAAACTTTCGCATGAATTCCTACATCCGCTTTCGCATCCGCAAATTTTAATGCGGATGTATTGCGGATGTTTTGTTTACATTGCAATATATATTATTATTTTCTCATTATTCGAGGTTCTGCCCATCGTAGCTTAGCTAACAAAGAAGTGATTGTTTTCTGACGATCTTGCAATAAAAGTAACAATGAACTAATCGGTGTAGTTTGGTCTAATTTTTGACAGTGCAGACCGGTGTCGGGCTGGTAGATATGGAGAATCGTATACAAAGAGTTCAGAAATTTCTGGTCCTTTACTACTAAATGTTGTTTTAGCGTTACTGATTGCTTTAGAAAAGCGTCCATTTTTTTTCAGCCTTACTTTATTTAGGTTTATCAGATGTTGGTAACATGTTAACATTAACAAATGAAATTGCCAGACGTGAAGGTCGATTTTAAGGCCTGTAAAAATTGCATCCGAGACCCGGATTTTGAACCGGGGACCTTCCATACCCAAATCACACACCGCAAGCATCTGAATTTAGAAGTACTGAAAAATATGTATTTAATCATATAAAAGAACATTTGTGTTTTGCGATAACAAAAATACATGCTACAGAAAAAAAGTATGTTGATTTTATTATGGTTGAATATTTATTTGTAATAACATCCAGATTTGTCTCTTGACTCAGATGGATACGGCGTACGATTGGGGTACTGAAAGTCCTTTGTTCAAATCCTTGTCTCAGCTGCAAATTTCATGGGTCTTAAAATTGGCAGTCATCTCTGTCAAAGCTTCGATTTTGTTAATGCTAAGATGCTGGGAAGCTCCATTGTTCGAATTTCATGTTAATCTGTAGGTCTCCTTTTAAAAATAGGTGACAACGATAGAGGTACACTGCGCGGCTGATAAGAAACTCTGTGACTGAAATTTTTAGATCACACGAAATTATTATTAATTTACAGAATATTTGCAGTCTGTATTTAAATTAAAATGTATTATAATCTTATTATATTTTGTTGAAAAAATATTGAGTGAAGGAACCTGTAACTGCTTTCACAGACCATCAAGAGTTCTTTTATCGAAAATCGGAACTCGTAGGTCCTACAAGTTGTACTGTGAATGCGCCACTGGAGCGGTGGGAAGCTGGGTGACGAGCACGCTACTGTGCGTGGTAAGCAGGCGGTAAGGCCTGGCTTCGCATTCGGGAGAACGGCAGTTCGAATCCCAGTCCGGGCATCCAGATTTGGGTTTTCCATGGCTTCCCAAATCACTCCAGGCGAATACTTCCATTAAAAGACCATGTCCGAATTCATTCCCGTTCCAAAGCTCGATCTTTTCACGCCTCTAATGACCTCGACGTCGACGAGGTGTATAGTTATAACATACAAAATAAGCGAGCGTGGAGATGAGCGTTGGCGTGGCCTTGTGCTTGACGCTTGAATTAGTGTAGCCAGCCACGAACTCCGCAAAGTTCATATGATAAAGACTGATTTTTAGACGCTTAGCCTACGTAATTAAATAATTTAATTCTCTTGTGAAATCATCCCACATTTTTTGTTGTTGAAAGATCAGGCAAAAATAAATCAATATGGCAGTATTATATGGAAATAGAATTTAATTATGAAAGAGTTTGATTTAAAATTTATTTTTGATAAAATATTAAAATCTAAATAATTATAAATTTATTTTTCCACATCCGCATCCACTTCCGCAAAACATCCGTATCCGCAGATGTCAAGCTCTGAACATCCGCATCCGCAAAGATGACATCCGCAACAAACCTACTCGGAAGACTGTCGGTGCGGAGTAGTACTGGTCAATTGTGACTCGATCTTTCAGTGTATGGTGTTGACGAACGAAATGAAACTCGGAGATTGCCCGAACATAAATCGTTAACACTATGAAAGTAACAAAGCTGAGTGTTCAAGTGGGTTTTCTAATATGCGAGATTCAAACGGTAATGAATTTTTCGAGTATGCTTTACAGTTAAATTTAAAAAAAAATACTATTATTCAGTGTTGAATTATTTAATTTTCATACCGTTAATCTTACTTTTTATACGAATGTGATTCTTAATAAATTTAAACTACAAATTAATATATACTTTACTATCAATTAGCGAACTTTATTTTATTGTTATCACTAATACCTAAAGATAAAATATTTTTTTAATATAAACTTTTTTCAATACGGGCTGTTGCGAGAGGCCCCTCCAACAGCGAGGCCCCGGGCGATTGCCCTGTTCGCCATCCCCTAAGGCCGCCTCTGGTTCAGATGGGGCAGCATCTAGAACCAGACATGCAATAACACTGAAGTTGTAATCACATTGATATTTTCTGCTTTGAATATGTTGTTATTCCTTCGCAGTGTTGCAGTTTACACATTCACTAAAGTCTATTTTTCTGAACCAACTAGTATATGGCAGTAGTTTATAGTTTCTCTTGGTTCTTAAAACATTGAAAACTATTACCACAGACATGAGTAAATTCTTCATCGAACTTTGTATCTTAAGTGCAGTAGGAAACATATGCCTTAAAGATTAGTTTTTTTTATTTATAAAATCCACATCTCCTCTTGTTGATTAAGGTGTTGAGTTGCATCAAGTTTACTTGATACGACATTTCAGTGGAAGCCTCCGGACATCTTCTAGGTTTGATCGTGTATGTGAGTCAACACCTTGCTGTGACTGAGTTAGGTGCACAGCTCAGCTAAACAGAATCCCTGAGGTCCTACAACCTCTTAAACGATTATTACTTATAGGGACAAAGTACATCAAGTTTATTTGCTACGAAGTTTTGTTGGACATCTTCTAGGCTTGGTCATGTACATGAGCCAACTTCTTGCTTTGGCTGACCTATATGCACTAGTAGGCTAAAAAGAATCTCTGAAGTCCTACAGCTTCTTAAAAAATTATTACTTGTAGCCACAAGGTAACAAAATGTAAACACTAGAAACATCAAAATCAACAAATCGATGGTATTTCATCCCCAGAATCAACTGCTCGGTTCGATGCCTGCCAAAAACTCTTTCTTTTTAGTTTCATTTCAGCGAGACAAAACTACCTGGAAATTATGTATCAATAAAAATAAAACAAGAACGATTATCCTGTGGAACAGATGTCCTTAATTATAAAATAATCGCATAGGCCTTTCGTTTAAAGTTTTGGGTGTCCAGTGTAAACATTTCCTCTTATTATCTGCGATGTACTTTCTCCCACAGCTAAATTTCGACGATAGCTCTCATTTTTGTCTGTGTGGATGCCCTGACCTCTGCTGGCGGGCGACAGCAGGTGGTAGTGGATGGAGGCAGCTCCTGCGCTCTCCCCGAACACCGTCACGTCCTGCGGGTTGCCGCCGAACGCCTGTGCGTTGCGGCGCACCCAGCGCAATGCCAGGTTCTGGTCTTTGAGGCCGTAGTTCCCGGGCACGCTCTCGGTCTCCAGGCTCAGGAAACCTGTACGAAGAAAACAGACAAATATAACGGCAGCACCGCAAAGTAATCATTCACATATTAACTAGGCGATTAGATGCTCAAGTATTCCCGTAAGTGATTAACAAATAATTTGTATCTGAAAGATATGGATATAGTAATACATAAAGACGAAGCGCGATATTATATGCGATATCGATATCTATCTGCCATAGGTAGAATTTTTTAAGTTAACTGCAGTTTCCAGTTTTTCGAATCCATAACATTTACAATGTGTTACATACATCTTGGGAAAAGTTTGCTTTGTATATGTGAAGTACTTTTTGAAGGATATGCAGGTTGCTTTATACGTTGAACTGTAGGTTCTGGAAAAATTAATCTGACAGTGGACTGCCGGAGGATTCAACTAACATTCCTGTTGTAAACTAAATTTAGCATTACATAGTCAAGAAGAAATTGATAAACAAGGATTAGAGATCGGGCGCTCTGGCATAAAAATAGAGCGCAGTCATTATGTTGTGTCTTTCTACAGTTACTGCATAAAAGAATCACTTATGATCTTCAATCCAGCCAGTGAAAGGATCTGATGCAGTTGAACAGGAACTGAAGTTTATAATGTTGCGATAGTGGTAACTTTTTTAAGGTAAGGGTTTAATAGATTCCAACTGCGAGGATCTATAAATGATTCTTCAGCAAATTGCAAAGTACGATCTGAAAATAGACACTAATGCTTTAATAGCAACACAGGGCTTATATCTGTCAACGATAGGAAAGTTAAGTCTGTATGAAGCTGGTAACAATAAATTGCAGAAGTTAATAAACATTTACGTAAGAACAAACATGATAGTTGCTTCAGAACGCTCCTTTTGTAAGTAAATAATGGAACTGATTAAGACAATAATAATCGTACACACACATACATATATATATATATATATATATGTCTGTGTCCCTACATTTCACTCTGCAGCCACAACTACCTAGCGCTGACCACTGGTGTTGCACAACGTTGCCCAAATGCCGATAGGTGCGAGGGTATGAGAGATATGATGGTTGAAACTGGTTGTTCTGCGACGTTTTCGTATATCGACCAAAAACATGCGTGTCCCTATATTTCTCTTTGCTGCCACAACTACATAGCGCAGACCATAGGTGTTTTTGTGTGGTAGTAGCCTCCAGTCTCTCATCGTGCTCTATGGTGGTTGCATGTCCGTAGCTGTGGGGGCAAAGGCGATATGATGGTTGAAAGTAGTCGACCTAGCGCATTTCGACCAAAGAGTTACAAAATGTTTTTTGGAATCTTCTAGAATGTTCTTTAATGTACTAAAATGTTTTAGAATGTTTTTAAATAATATTCTAGAATACAACCGCTATTTCAGATATTAACAAATGTAAATACTTTATATGCAACATATTTAGCGTGAGAAGGGACTTTCAATAACAGTTTGCTGATTTGGCAGGTAGTATCATTGGCTTCATTTTATCCTGAAGATATTTAAAGTTCCGTGCAAAACACAAAAAACCTTCAAAATTATTGACTAACACGAACGAACTTGAGGGCACCAGCTAGTATGCTAATACATTCAGTGCCGGATCTAAGGGGGATGTTAATGAAACTAATGCAAGGGGTTAAAGCCGTGCTGAAGCAGACACGAATCTAGTTCTAGGTTTTGTAGTAACATAAAAATAATATAACTAATGAAATAAAAACAACATCTTAAGCTGGGTATTGCAGCTCGAACATTAAGAATTGTAGGGGCTTACATATGTAATGAAACGATTTAGCTTTAACTTGAATGAGCAAGAGAAAAAGTAATTAAAGAAAATTGCGAGACATAATGAGAAGGATCTTCACAAAGTGAGATTAAAAACGTCTTGTTAAAAGCGGAAAAATGATGTTTTTGGACACATTCTTAGGCAAGCAAGAACTAACTGCCATAAATGATAACAGAAGCAGAAATCAAACAAAGAATACATAAAAAGCATTTGCCTCGTTTTGTCGGAAAATATGAAAATCATGTGTAAAAAAAGTACAAAAATCCTATAAGTGCTTGTTTCCCTCGCGCGTAGGAGGTTACAAGTACAGATTGTGTATTATATTCAATCCACAATGTTTTTAAAAGTAAAAAGTTTCTTAAAAATTAAATAACAAGTAGTTCTGAAACAGATTTAATTATTCAACCTAACCACAAAATCTATGACGAAACGAAACTGTTTAGTTTGATATGATCCCTGTACCGATAATTTTTTTTGTTATTTTTGCAGTGCTGATAACATTTAGCAGGTGCTCAGCCTCATATTTCAGCGACTTTTCTGCAAAGCAAGAGAGCATAACGTGAAGAGGACATTTTGATGACCCAACTAAACCAAATTTCAACAGGTTACTATTAATTTCACCCAGATTCCAAAAGTGGTGCAGCCCCCATTTTATCTATTTACAAGAGTTGCTCATATAATATTATTAGAATGGATAGATTAAGTATATAGTAGGTTGGCTGAATCCTCCAGAAGGTGGCATACTGAGCAATTGTATCAAGAGGTAGGACAGTCAGTTCCTTTTCTCTGGGACCTACAATTTAACGTAGAATCCCAACCACAGAACGCCACCCCGTAGTTCATATGGTCAAATACAAATCTTAAAAATTCTTGCTCCCACCGGAATTTGAATCCGGGATCGTAGCCAGAATTTTTTAAGAGCTAGTGCAGTAATCACTTTTTTCCGCACTAATTACATCTGAGCTGCCATTTTGTTATACGTTCAATATATTTCTTTCCTACTTGCATAAGAACTGCAGTAGGTTAAACAAAAATATAGCGAATAATCGTCAGGATTTTCTTGACTTGAGTCTTCACTGGGCCAAGTTCCAGCAATTTGGTTGAGACGATTTTCTTTTAGGTATTCTTGAGATTATTACTTTACAACTGCTAATATTATTTTCAAAGAAGTTTTTGTAAAGTAATATATCACTTCTGACAAAGACAATTTTTAAATATCTTCTTTTTAGATGTTTTTCAGTTAAACACGCAGTGCTAGTATTCCCGCGGGTCAGAATGCTTCTTAATTCCTATGCATTTCGAAGTTAGCACTTGTTTACTACAACCAAAGATAAAACAGTAGACTCAATGGTCGCGTGGCGTTACAATTTTTTTTTTAACTTTGAAAAAATCGCATTTGTCAATGCCAGTACCAATTTTTCAAATATCTATTTTTTAAATGTTTTACAATTAACCTGGCAATATTTAATGATAACCACTTTTTCAATTTCAATATTATTTTCGAAGTTATGTAAAGTTAAGTATCACTTCTCACAAAGCCAATTTTTAAATATCTTCTTTTTAAATATTTTTCCTATTAAGCATGCAGTGCTAGTATTACCCCGAATCAGCTAGTATACAAGAAATGTTCGTTTAAATATATGAGTTCCTTGAAACCAAACAGAAAATATTAGTAAGCTGGCTGGTACCTGAATCGTCTACGAAATGGCGTTAGAGCCGTTTTCGAGATACCAAGAGCAAAAGTTGTTCGTATTTTGTAAAAATTGGGTTTTTCCAGGGAAGAACACTATTTAGATAATCTTAAAAAACGAAATTTAATCCAAATCGTTAGAGCCGTTTCTGAGATCAAATATGTATACAAGAATTGCTCGTTTAAATCCAATACATATGAATGAAAACAATTGCTGCCACATTTGAAAAACGGTTAAACCATAAATATTCGCTCAAAAAGAAGTAAGTGGAGTAATTATCAGATTTATGACAAGCGGAAGGTGAGACTATGGAAATAATATAATAGTGTTTTGCCTGCATTAGTGATTTGTTAACTGATGTTACAGACTCGTGGCTTTGTAAATGAAATAACTACCTGGTCATGAATTCATATTACGTTGTAATATTTCATACACTTACCCTGTTTAAACTGACTCCGTTTCACAGCCCACAAATCTGGTACAAAGTCAATTACGATCCACACGGGAATAAACCCTCTCTCATATTCAATTCGGCTGCAACAATCAACTCTAAAATCAGTGTGTAATAAACGGAAAATAAAGTACTGATCATCTCAATCCGATCTGACAGTTAATACAATGCTGATATTTAGATCACATCTGAAAGACATGTAACCACTATTATTCGGATTTAATAAAGTCTGAACTTGTAGCCAAAGTTGCCATGCTACTCCAACACACTCAATAAATTAAAAATATTTTACAATACGAATTTATTTTCAAATTATCTTCAAGAAAGAAAATTTAATTAAAAGTATAATCTATTTTTGAGAAACATTAGTCCTACAAAAACAATTCTTGAAAAAAATAGTCCAAGTCTCGTGTTCTTGTAGTGACAAAAAGTAATGAGATCTCCTTCTGAGCCAAGTCTACACATTACTTTCTGAAACAGAATGGTTTATCTCGATGCCATAGATCAATTATTTACAATTAAAAAAAAACTGGTTACATGGCCACGGTTTAGTTAACCTATATAAATCCTTATATGTGTTGCTTAGTCAAACTTACAAATACATTACAGCCAAGATTTCCCTCGCTCTTTTTCGAATCTGACATGTATATATTAGGCCTTCAATTTTAGTAAAAATTATGACGTGCATAATGGCGATGTCACCAGTTTAAAAAAAAAAATCTAAATAAAAGATCTATGACACCGAGAGAAACCATTCTGTTTCACAAAGTGAAGTGAATATACGCCGCAAAGTGTAGACTTGGCTCAGAAGGAGATCTCATAACTTTTTCTCACTACACGAGCTCGAGAATGGGCCTATTTTTACAAGAATTGTTTTTGTGGGATCTCATTTCTTTTTGTAAGCTTATCGCTTATTCTGAATCACTGCGTAAATGTAATGATTCCATTTTAAAACAGGTGAATAAGAACATTTCAGAATTGAAGACAATGCCACACTCTCTGGAACCAATGGGTGTGCGCCGTAGCCGGGCAATGCAGATTGCCGTTGGTTTAACTACCACCATAAATAAATTACGAGTAACTTCCAAAACAAGCATATGAACAAAGTAAATTTTAAGATATTAATTAAACTTGCTGATCTCTGTGCACCAAAAAATTCTCAGGCATATAACTTCATCTGGAGCAAAGCAATGAAGTCTCAAATATGTGCCAGAATTTTTCATGTTTTGTACTGCAATTAAATAAATACGGGGAAAAACTCCAATATTAGATTTTTCTTATGATTTAGGGATGAAACTATATATGTGTACCAAATTGTTTCTAGGATTACTGGAAGTATAATGGAATTTTGATATCGGGGTGTAGTGGTCGAAATAAAAATTTGAATTTCAATAACTTCCAAAGTAAGAAAAGGAAAGAAGTAAAATTTAACTCGCTTATTAAACTCGCTCTACATTGAAAATCTGAGGTGTATAAAGTTATTAGGGTGAAAAGCGATTTCACGTTAGGGGTAGATAAGGGATAGATATATGGAAATGTACGAGCTTCAGACTTTTCTTATAATATGTGGGTAGAATGTTATCTGCGTGACAAATTTCAGCTATCTAAGGCTACGGGAAGTACCTTAGAGTTTTGATGATCATCAGTCAGTGAGTGAGTGACAAAATCGCTTAAGTTTGATCCGAACAACATCAGAACAAATAACAGTAACGAAATTAAAATGAGTACGTTTGCTAAGATTGCTGATATCTATGCATAACATAATTTTGAGACGTGTAGCACGAATAAGACAGAAGAAATTGAGATTTAAAAATGGCCCGAATTGCTTTGAGAAAAGGGTAGGCAGTGCCGCCGTTTACTCGACTTGGCGGGTACACTACCGTGCATCCAAATGTCTCATTTTATTATTTATTGTTTGATTGTGCTGTTACTTAAGTTTCAAATTTACGAGAACAATAAAAAATTACATAATCAAGAAAATGATTAATATTACGATATATATATATATATATCATTATTGTATGTTACGTCTCTGCTTCTCCAGTGCATTACCAATAACAAGGCTGGCGATTAGCAGATGCTAGTGTTTCAATGTCAGACTGGCTGTTATGTACATAGGAAGAACGTGCTACTTAAAAAATGGCGTAGTCGTTCGTTCCATATGATATCCATTTTCATAATACAAGAAACTCTGCGAACACAGCATTATTCTCCTATACCTTGTTCACTCCGAACTGGCGGCTCAAACTCACGTTACTCTGGCTCCGCTCCTGACCTCACAACCCCCTCCCTTCCTACCTCGCCGAGCTGAGCACTGTTTCCCGGTAGATGTAGGGGTAAGGAGAGCGGAGTGGGGATAGAGCAGAGTGACCTTGAGCCGCCTCTGTTGATTGAACAGGCTATAGTCATGTAATTAGTACATAGGTTTTGTTAGTCAATTCCTTTATTCCATAATAGTTTTGTTTGGATTTTTTAAGTATTTCCTTTACGTTAATTACTGGTAACTCCAAAACCGTTGTACTAAACACTTATAACGCTAACCAGATAGTCCATTACCAAATAAAGAAGAGGCTGATATGATCACTGTAGCAACAAAGGGCGTATAATAACCTCAAAACTTGATGAATTACGCCGTGCACGTAGTGGGTTTGCTGCCATGTGAAAACACACTAACAACAGCAGCTATTTGGATTAATTGCGATGCAGCATCCGCTCCCATGGTAACAACTATACACACTTTGTTCAGGATTTTACACATTTTTAATGTAAGCTCTTTCCGTGATTGAGATAAAATTTTCAGTATATCCCTACGATTATTTTTCAAGGCCCTGACTCCCTTACCTACATGAAAAGTATCCCACTTTCTGATGCCTGATATCAAGAGTCAGTTTATGATCATGTTTGCCTTTTCTATTCCTCGTTCTACTCTTTATTCTCCTACTAATATCTACCCAAGCATCAGCATTATGCCTTGTACACAAATAGAAATCTCTGAACCCGTCTCCTATCTACAAATCACATCCAACCCTGTTTATCTGTCATTTCTGTTATTGACTACGTTTTGAGGTAATTTCTGCAAACAAATTCAGCTGCCCTCGTTTGCACCATTCCAACTCCTGTATTTGAGATCTATAATGTGGGCCCCATGCTACCCTTTCATACTCAAACAATAGTTTGACCAAAGTTTGACAGCCAAATTCTCTCACTTCCTTGTTACATCCCCATATCACCTATTCCAGTAAAATTCTCTGCCAACTACATGCAAAATGTGTCCCACCAAATTGCCTTAATTATTAAATGATAGGCCAAAATATTATGCCCTATTACATCAACCAGTATTTCATCCTCCAACTTATAAATCATACAATTAATTTTTTCATCTCCATTCCTAATCAGCTAATTCTATTTTTCATTTATTTTTATTTCATCTTTAACCACCCAAGCAGACATTTTGTTCATATCACCCTGTAGCTATTAACAGTCCTAACTCGTATTAATTTTACTAGATGACCCGTGCGAAAATTTCGCGAATAAAATGCGATGAATAGTGAGGTTGAATGATTGAAATATAATGAAAAGTAGAGCCGTACTTTTGTAGCAAATTTTTTTTTAATGTAATAGGTACGCATCAAAATACTCGCAACATATTACGAAACAGTTAGGAAAATTTAAAACACACTGTATTTATGAGAAACTGTCACTGACCTTAACAGAATAAAACCAACCTGAACAAAATGCACAAAACATATCAACATCTCTGATATATTTTATGCTGTGTGAATATAATGTTTAAATTGGAACTGTATAGCAAAACGACAGAATTTCCGTACCAGAAAAAAAAATCCGAAAAGCTACTTATTGAATAAAAAAAGTTTATTTACATCTCTGTGATATCCGCTGCTGCAATCTAGGGACTTGGCTCTCAACAGTCTCATACGCGCTACCACTTTAAGCACCAAATTCCGCCGAAAAATTCTTTCTTAATTTATGATTTTACCTAGCTGGAGACCTTAATTTTTAAAACGATATGTCATTATTTATTTCGGCTAGGTATCGAAGAAGATAAATGGCTTGTAATAATAATTTAAAAAAAACACGTTATATAAATAATATTAATACTTTTTGCCCTTTAAGGGTCAAATTCCAAAAAAAAAAAAAAAAAAAAATCCTCTTAAAAAAATATGGTGTGACCAAAGCAGCCACCTTGGTTTTTAAAATGATACCTCATTTATCGATTTCGGCTAGTTATCAAGCGAGGTAAAAAAAAGGTTTTGTGAAATGATGATATTTTTGTCCCTTAAGGGTTGAATTTTGGAGAAAGTTTTTTTCTTAAAATATGATGTGACATAACGGATAATTTAATATTTAAATCGATACCTCATTTATTGATTTCGGTTAGATATCAAGGGAAATAAATAGCTGGTGACAGAAAAATGCATTGTAAAAATATTAATACTTTTGCCCTCTAAGGTCAGAATTTTTAAAAATTTCTTTCTTGAAATGTGGTAACAGAACCGAAGACATTACGAAGACCTCAATCTCTTAAATGATACCTGGTTTATATATTTTGTTTAATTGTCAAGGGAGATAAATGGCTCGAGATACAAAAAACGCATTTTAGAAAAATTGATATTTTGCCCTTTAAGGTTCGAATTATGAAAAATTCCTTTCTTTATATATAATGTTACCATGGCGGAGACCTAATTCTTTAATATGATATCTCATTTATCTATATCGGTTAGATATTAAGGGAGATATATTGCTCGTAACACAAAATTTCGTTTTAGAACAATTTGTACTTTTTCCCTTTATGGGATAAATTCCAAAAACATTCTTTCTTAAAATATGATGTCACAAAGCTGAAACATTACTCCTTATAATACTACTTCATTTATCGATTTTGATTAGATATCCAGGGAGATAATTGACTCTAGATACAAAAAACGCATTTTAGAAAAATAGACATTTTTGCCTTTTAAGGGTCGAATTACGAAAAATACCTTTCTTCAAATATAATGTTACGAGGGCGGAGACAATATTCTTTAATATGATACCTCATTTATTTATATCGGTTAGATATTAATGGAGATAAATCGCTCGTGACACAAAAACGCAATACAAATTATGGATACTTTTGCCCTTTAAGGGTCGAATTCCGAAAAATTTCTGTCTTAATACATGACGTCACTAAATCGGAGATCTTATTCTTTAAAACGATACTTCAATAAACGATTTCAGATAGGTATCCAGGGAGATAAATCACTCGTTACACAGAAAATAGCATTTTAGAAATATTAACATTTTTGCCCTTTAAGGGTCGAATTCCAAAAACTTCATTTCATAAAATATGATGTGACCAAAGTGGAGACCATATGCTTTAAAATGACACCTCATTCATTGATTTCTGTTAAGTATGAAGGAAGATACAGGCTTGTGACAAAAAACTACCTTATAGAAATAATATATACTAGACGACCCGTGCGAAAATTTCGCGAATAAAATAGTGAGGTTGAATATAATGTCACCAAGTTCAGTCATTACTCTTCATAGTCCTACTTCATTTATCGATTTTGGTTAGAAATCCAGGGAGATAAATGGCTCGAAACACAAAAAACGTATTTTAGAAATATTGACATTTTTGCTCTTTATGGGTCGAATTGCGAAAAATTCCTTTCTTAGAATATAATGTTACCACAGCGGAAACCTTAGTCTTTAATACGATATGTCATTTATCTATATCGATTAGATATCAAGGGAAATATAAGGCTCGTGACACAAAAATACGTTGTAGAACAATTTATACTTTTTTCCTTTAGTAGTTGAATTCCAAACACTTCTTTCTTAAAATATGATGTCAGCAAAACTGAGACATTATTCCTCACGATCGTACTTGATTTATCGATTTTGGATAGAAATCAAGGGAGATAAGTGGCTCGAGACACACAAAAACGCTTTTTAGAAAAATTGACTTTTTTGCCTTTTATGGGTCGAATTACGAAAAATTCCTTTCTTGAAATATAATGTTACCACGGCGGAGACCTTATTCTTTAATATGATACCTCATTTATCTATATCGGTTAGATATCAAGGGAGATAAATCGCCCTTGACACAAAAATCGGTAATAGAAAAATTTATACTTTTTTCCTTTAAGGGTTGAATTCCAAAAACATTCTTTCATAAAATATGATGTCACAAAGCTGAGACATTACTCCTCATTTATCTATTTTGGTTAGATATCCAGGCAGATAAATGGCGCGAGATACAAAAAACGCATTTTAGAAAAAGTGACATTTTTGCCCTATAAGGGTCGAATTACGAAAAATTCCTTTCTTAAAATATAATGTTACCATGGCGGAGACCTTATTCTTTAATATGATACCTCATTTATCTATATTGGTTTGATATTAAGGGAGATAAATCGCTCGTGACACAAAAATGCATTGCAAAAATATTGATACTTTTGCCCTTTAAGGGTCGAATTCCGAAAACTTTCTGGCTTAATATATTACGTCACTAAAGCGGAGATCTTAATCTTTAAAACGATACTTCATAAAACGGTTTCAGATAGGTATCCAGGGAGATAACTGACTCGTAACACAGAAAACAGCATTTTAGAAAAATTTACATTTTTACCCTTTAAGGGTCGAATTCCGGAAACTTTCTTGTTTAAAATACGATTTAACCAAAGTGGAGACTATAAGCCTAAAAACGACACCTCATTCATTGATTTCGGTTAAGTATGAAGGAAGATATAGGCGTGTGACAAAAAAATACCTTATAGAAATAATATATTTGATGATTATACAGCATTATATCTTATGCAAACTACCTAATTCTGTTAACCAACAACACAACCATTCATTGTAATGATGAGCAACCGTGATCCTAATACACTATTGTGTGGCAGTCCTGATTTCATTTCAGTCACTTTTGAACCTGTATTTTCTACCCTAAATCTTTGCTTTCATCTCGTTGGGTTTCCTTTACTCAGCAAGTCACTTCTTCTAGAAGTATTTTTTTTAATCTTATTTACCACTATTTTATGTTCCACTCTGTCAAACGCCTTGCAGAAATCCACTACTACATTACTAACTTGGCCTTCCTTGTCCATTTCATCCGAAATATTTTAGAATAGCTAAAATTCACATGAATAATCTGTTCTAACTCTATGCTGCTGATTTACAAACCACTTTCTATCCTCACAGACTTCTTTGATTTTGGTGCCTGAGATGAAACAATTCAGTCTGTAATTTCGATCATATTTGTCTCATTTCCTTTGTTAATCGCTCCTTCTGTATACAGCAAGTCTTCGGACTCAGTCTAAATATTATTTTGAGGTACGGGACAGTGAGGAATCCCTCTATCTTTAATACATCAGTAGCAAAACTATCATTACGAGCTCTTTTACACTTTTCTTTCCATGCTAGTACTTCTATAATATATTCACGACCTGTTTCAAGTTTCTTCTCAATTCTACTTCCATGGAGAAGCTTCTGCTTAGATTTTTCCTCTGCATCATTGAATGCCAGTCTGTAGCGGCCTCATTAATCTAGTTGTTTAGAATCTCTCGTTTTCTATATTCCGCATAATTTCTCCATCCTTAACCATAATTATCCTGCCACCCATACCCCCGACGACCTGTGGACTCACAAGAATGAAACATTTGACAAAGCTCAATATTGTGCTGAGACGCAGAATAGTAAGAAGTTAGTATACACTTTATTAAGTATATGACGAAAATGTTTGAAATTCCTCCCCATCGATTTAGCGTTCATCTTGCCGTCAGAGTTCTGTGCTAACATATCGCACAGTTTCTCGTAAAAATAAAAAAAAATCAAAAAAAAAATTAGAATATTTAAGATAATACATCTTGGGAGAGAAACCACGACTACGAAATTTTAGTAAACTTAGGACTGTAAAATACTGAATACTGTATGAATGTTAGTGGAGTAAAGAACTATTTCTCGATCAAAGATTACTTTTCTACATACATTAGCTCAAAACCTTTGGGTCAGGATGTATCCTTAGAAAATGCCATGGCCGAATTCCTTCCCGTTCCTTGTCCCCAATCCCATCCCGCCTCCAGTGATCTCGATGTCGACGGGGTGTAAATCAATAAGTAGATAAAAAAATAAACAGCTTTTGGGATGATATATGCCAAATTTCAGTAGCTTAAATTATTGAAACAGTTTATAGAACCAGTATGCTTTTTTTTTGGGGGGGGAAGAGTAATACGATTCTAATTTGTAAAACATAAAAACACATGTGAAACTGAACGTGCGCTGTGCGTGGGACTCACCGAGAGCACCCAGCCGGTAGTTGAACGTGATGAGTATCACGTCCCACTGCATGAAGAAGTCAGGACCCAGCTTGGAGCGGCCTCCGCTTCCGTCAGTGAAGCCTCCGCCGTGGATGTAAACCATCACCTTCAGCAGCTCGTCTGATGCTACGTCGCCGGGAAACTGCAAAACGACATCAACATCATCCATCGCTATTTAATTTATATATCTACCATTAATTCCCATTTCATAAAATACATCCGACAGTATATTTCTTCCGTCTTTCAATGCAATAGAAAGCGGTTGTTTAGAAAGCCAACAAATAGAAATATTCGTTTCACTGCACTTTTACTTATTTTCGCTTATCGTCATTCGTATCTTCTTCATTAACACGGAGTAGCAAGGCATCTATTTAGGTTTATTTGGATGCTACGCTGCAGATCTCCAAAGTTACTACTTTTAGTTGTGGACACTCTCAAGTAAACGATGTTGAAAACCATTTCTCGAATCGATCGTATGCAGTGGATAGGTCTGAACTACTATTACTATTTATTAGGTGTTCATCTTGCCTCAGAGTTACTTCCTTACGATGATGAGTTTAAAGACACTAAAAAAATTTCTGTGTTTTAACAGAAGTAACAATTGTATTACGAAAATGTTGGTTGGTTATGAAACTGCAAAGTAAATTTATAGAGATGTTTATTGCCAAAATATATATTTTGTCATTGTTTCAGTTTCCAGCGTGGTCCTTGACACACATAAATTATTTTCTGTCTGAGTTTCGCATTTTCTCAAGAATTTTTGAGGATTATTGTATTGGTTTGATTTGTTAGATGTGAAGTTTTGATGGCCTGTAGTGATTTCCATGTTATGATATTATTAAGATGTAATGTGGTGATGAGTGTCATTTTATTTATTGCTGTTGAGTGGTGATATTACGCTCTACAGATTGTTACTTTTAGTGTTCTCATCGCTCGTTGACGTCCAGGTCATTAGAGCCGAAAGAGGATATGGGCAAGGAATAGGAATAAATTCTGTCATGGCGTTTTGAAGGAACCACCCCAGCATTCCCAGCAAGAACCGTTTCTTTCTGAGGAAGTTGGGCAGGAACACGAGTGACAGCATTTTCTACAATTCGGTCGTGCAATATTAACTATCGAGTTGTGTATTTGCCATTTGCTAGAGTTAACGTTTCTTTCACGAAACTTTTAGGAAAATATTTCACGTCATATCCTGTATTAACCGAAACCATAAGTGCGTGCATTATATGAAATTCCTTAGTAACATTCGGTTGAGATATAGTTTCCAATTACTTGCTACAACGTGAAAGTGTTCGTATGTGTCGATCACTGTGATTGTGTGTGTTGAAGTGTGTTGTTTCTGATATACATAAGACTTTGAAAGAAAGAAGAGGTTGAAATCCAGTGCGGGCCAATTTAAGCCACTGTTCCGAAAGATATCAGTGATTTTCCGTGCTTAATGTCCTCTTCCGACGGTCTAATCACCATCAACAGCATTAATGCACTCAATCCGTACGCACTAAGGGAATGTATGTGATTTAAGCCTGAACTTACTTAGTCAACACTTTGAGGGTTATGATAAGCCTCAAAGTGTACCAAAGTTCTGAACAATTTTATGATCAGCTTCAAGTGGTGATAGACAAAATGAATAAAAGTGATTTCCTAATACTGGCTGGCGATTTTAATGCTCGGGTAGGAAATAGTCCAATTCCAGAAGTAATGGGGGAATAAAGGCGAATACACATTAAATGAAAATGGGAAACTACAGATAGAATTTGAGTCCTTCAACCAGTTAAAGATTACAAATACATTCTTTACCAAAAAAGATATACATAAATTTATATGGACGGCAAGAGGACAAAGGTCTATCATTGATTACTGTATGTAATGGCTAATAAAAAATTAGGTTCAGATGTAGTAGACACCAGTGTACATAGAGGTAGTGATATGTATACAGATCACTATCTCGTTATATCAAAAA
This sequence comes from Vandiemenella viatica, assembly GCA_031002005.1. Classification (NCBI taxonomy): domain Eukaryota; kingdom Metazoa; phylum Arthropoda; class Insecta; order Orthoptera; family Morabidae; genus Vandiemenella; species Vandiemenella viatica. The sequence continues at coordinate 228,565,304 of JARYHS010008074.1, forward strand.
TAAGAATACTTGCTAAATGGAGGAAAAGAATGAATAAAAACTTACAACAAGATCAAGAAGTTTTTAAGACCTACCTTTTAAAAGATGAAGGAATAAAACATCTATATCAAAGCCGATTACAACAGCGCTTACTGGAAAACCCAACAAATAATGACATCAATAAAGAATGGGAAACTATAGCTTCATCAATACTGAAAGCAGCATATGAAGCCATTGGCAAGAAAAAGAAATTTAGAAGAAAAACTGGACTTAAAATGTGGAACGAAGAAATTGCAGAAGCCGTCAAACAAAAGCAAAAGGCTTATCTAAAAATGATACAGGATCGAACCCTAGAAAATGAAATAAAAAAGAAGAAGAAATATTGTTAAGACAATAACAAAGAAGTTGAAACAAGAGGGATGGGATAGATTAATCAGTTCAATAGAAGATGATGTCCATGGTAGACAAGAGATGGCTTATAAACTTATGAAACATCTCAACAAGGATGAAAAGGAAAGTGCTAATATAAATGTAATTGAAGAAGAGGCATGGGTAAAACACTACAGAACATTATGGTACAATAGTAATTATAAAGAAGAAGAAGAGAAAATAGGAATTGACCATGTGGATACTAAAGAAATTGATCCTATAGACATAGAGGAGGTTGATGCAGCACTAAAATCATTTAAAAATAGAAAAGCTCCTGGACTAGATACAATTAACTTAGAATTGATTAAGTATGGGGGAATGATTCTGAAATTTAGATATTTACACTTAATTAATATGTGTTGGAAAAAGAGAACCATCCCAGAAGAATGGAGGAAGGCCAAAGTTATTTCACTTTTTAAGAAGGGAGATAGGAATTCATGTGATAACTATCGAGGAATTAGTTTATTAAATACGGGATACAAAATATATGCAAAAATAATAAATAACAGGCTAAAAGTAATAGCAGATGCTCTCCTATCAGAAGAACAATGTGGGTTTAGGAAAGGAAGGTCCTGCATAGATAATATATTCTGCCTTAGACAACTACTGGAAAAGAGAAGAGAATTTAATTTAAAGACTTTCATTGCTTTTATAGACTATGAAAAAGCGTTCGATAAAGTAAATAGACAAAAACTATGGGAAATAATGCAAAGAAATGGATCCACAGCATTTAATACAAGTTATTCAAGATATGTATAGAAGGACACAAATCGTCTTAGACCTAGGAAATAAACTTACAGAAGAAATAGCAATTAACCAAGGAGTGCGGCAAGGTTGTAGCCTGTCTCCAACACTCTTAAATATATATAGATGACTTAGTTAGGAAATGGAAAGAAAATGTCCATCCTGGTATAAAAATAAGCAACAACACTTACATAAATACTATGTTGTTTGCAGACGACCAATTTATCCTCCAGGAAAATGAAGATGGACTTCAAAAAGCAATTCATATACTAAACATTATCAGCAAAGATTACAATCTGCAGTTGTCTCGTGCAAAAACGAAAGTTATGGCATGGCAGGGGAAATACCCTATCAGAGTTAAAATAGTGGTAGACAATCAGCCAATAGAACAAGTCTCCAGCTTTACTTATCTCGGATGTGAATTATCTTTTAATGAGGATAACGAGGTGAAGAAGAAACTTCACCGATTTCAGTATATGTGTGGAACAATTCGACGAACACTGAAAGGTAAAGCACGAGAGGAGACTCAACTCAAGTTTTATAAAACAATGGCCGTACCGACTCTGCTATATGGCAGCGAAACATGGGTAAATAAAACGCACAAAAGCAAAATTCAATCATCTGAAATTTTTAAGGTCAGTAAAAGGGTATTCCCTAAATGATAGGAGGAGGAACGAGGAAATAAGGGAACAACTGAATATCTCCCCGCTAAATGATAGAATTACCCAAAAAAGGGATAACTGGAAGAACCACGTCCTACGGATGAGAAAGGACAGATTTCCTAAGCTTGCCCTGGAGTACCATCCCACAGGCAGAAGGGACATGGAAGACCTAGGAAGAGATGGTCGGAAAATGAGGTCGGAACAGGCTTTTGGCCAATCCATGAGAGAAGTAAGTAAGTACTTTGGTACACAACCTGGAGATTAGGAATTTTGCACCGTCACCGTTGCTCTCCTGCTGGCGAAGCTCCGTATTATCACAGTTCGTTGCACCACCGAGAGTCGAAACAGTTAGCCCGCGTCGAATACCAGACACCATGAAAATGTCTCAGTGACCTCGGTCAACGAAGGGGGTTTAGTAGCAGCTGGTCAGTATAATTTATAGTTACAGGTATAACTCGGTTCGAGATATGCAGGGGAATCGAAATTGGGTGTTCGTGTCAGACGGAGCTGTAAGGTACCCTTAGTTCAAAGCTCATACAATTTAGTATTTCCACCGTTTCCAGAAATCACTCCCATGGAATTCTGGGAGGGTTTCTTCATAATGACTATGGTCTATTTCCTTTCTTACTTTGCCCTCAACCCACTCCCAGATGTAATGACCTCGACGTTGACGAGACGTAAAATAAAAATTGGATGAAAAAGAAACTAGGACCTAGTCATATAAAAAAGAACGCACAACCATCACGTTTTCGACTTAGTATTTATGCTGCAGTTGTGTAACTGACCTGAGGCGTGTACACGTTGAGGTAGAGACAGTCTTCTTGTCCGATGAACTCCCCTGTCCTTGCCAGCTGAGGACAAACTGGTCCTTCCTCCACTGCGTTCAGCACGCCCTGCCATGGCGACTTGGCCACTGGAGCCTATGCACACAGTATATTAATGAAAAATCCACCCTTCTTTTACCCATTTAGTGTAAATAATATTTTGACAAAAGTTAATTTCATGTCGAGCTGTCTTATAACGAAGTGACGGATGAGTCTTGCCTCTCATAACATGATATGGACGCAGTGGGAGTAGAGGTGCCAGGTACCAACCTAATGTAAATGTGACGTAGCAAGCAGTAGTAGGAGAATACCGAACAGCCCACAGTTGAGTCAGAATTTTTGACTGTTAGCAATTAAATTGGATCATCCCAGTCTCTACTTTCACTAACTTCGGATTCTGACGTCACTATAATTAATTTTTTTTCTACCACGTTTATTACCTGTCTTAACTTTTATCTGGTATGTTTATTAACCTTTTTAACTCCCATCTGGCACCCTGACATGTTTATTACCCCTTTTAACTCGCAACTGGCGGTGGTCTTTGTCAGCGCTAACCTAATGTTGACATTAGCACATGGGGAAGAGCCACACAGGACGACATCTGGCATCTGTTGCGTGAATTTGCTCAGATTTTGGCACATCATGAATGTAAAAATTGAACAGAACTGGTTAAATGATGTAGCCTTGAGGTAACCGATATTTTGTTGCTCATACAGCTTCTTCGTTACGGCTCTGAAGGTGAATTCAGATAGATAATTCATAATTAGCTTGACGTGTTTATAAAGGTGGTCATCATGCCGCACCGAATATAAAGAGCAGGAGACATGAGATTTAGTGCATAAGTACTTTCTTCTTTCGAAGGACCCCATGACATGTTTTATAAGGCATAGGAGCGGTTTTGGCGTAGAGTGTCTGCATCGAAATCAGAACTGTTCATTCGGAAGAGTCCCACTTCTTCTATGTGGCAAACAAGTCTCCTTAGATTTACTATCTAGAATAATTTGGACAGCGTAGACTAATTGGTCTGTAAGATTTGGTGGTATGTCGGTATTTGTTAGCTTTGGGTATTAGAATGATTTCAGTGTGCTTTCGCACTTCCGGATATTAGCCAGTGGTCATTATTTTGTTGAGAGATGTCGTTATGTAATTGACTGTTGGTGGCGGTAATTCACGGACATTTACGGAGAAGCTGCTAACCGATGCGGTCATGCGGTCATGTCCCGTGGATTTTTTTTTTTGATCAACACGAGTTAGCATCGCACTGACGTCTTCTATTGTAGTTGGGTCTATGCCGTCTTCCTAGGGTGGAGCCGTGGCTAGATACTGTTGCAATCGCCTTTCAGCCACGTCAGTATGGGCGTCATCACGTGAGTCTTCTACCAACAGTTAGTTTGCCTCAAAACTTTTCGGGAGAGGGCTAGCTTTTCTGTAGTTTTCATATTGTTTCCCACTATTAAAGCTGGGATTTTTGGTGAGGTAAAAGCATGCATATGGTGACTCGTCATGTATAACCGTCAGTGGTATCCATTGTTCTATCAGACCTGCCCACTCTCTTTGTTGGTGTTTCTCGATTTTAGCTTTGATTTCAGGTTGGAATATATTAATGATTCGTTTTTTGTGGCAGGAGCTCTCGTAATTTGCCATTCTCTTATGTGTTGGTTCTTGCTTGTGATCGCCTGGCATATGTCTTCCGGATATTGTAGGAGGCGTTGATGTCGTGCTGGTGCAGTCGTTAAATATTCTCCCTCATGGAAAAAATCCGCAAACATGGCCATGGCAGCGCTGGGGCTGATGTTCACCATTGAGGACACATTGTTTATGTGTTATGACAAATGTGACTTGTATATTTCCAGTCGTTGCGCCTCAAGAACCTTGTCGCCATGCAGAAAATAATGAGAGATGCTCTGACGATATTGTAATCTTTGTTGCTACTGCGACGGTGTGCTACAGGTCTTTTATAATTCTAACGTCTAAGAGAGTTCTTCCTCTGAAGATCGTACAAAGGAGTGCTGCGACTTCTTCCTCATTTACCAAGCCACGGGGTGGTCGATACGCGGATATTAAAACCAGTCTCCTCTTGAAGTTTCGGCCACTGACTCGATTGCGTGGAGCTACGGCAGGGCATGTTGTTTGATGAATTCCTTATGTAGATCGCCGTACCGCCACCAGCAGTTTCTCATTGCAGTAGCAGTTATAATTTTCTGCCGCCAACCTTGTACCTGGTTTTAGATGCGTCTAGGATAAGGACAAGCGTCTATATGCTCGTCCTTTAGAAATTGTCTGAACTCATGGAGTTGCCTGCTGATACAAGGCGAATCAAGGGACGAAGTAGAAACTAGAAGCAGAATGGCATTAGGACATTTAGAAAACTGGTGCTCCAAAGTGAAATTAACCCTTGTACCACACAAGACTCAATTCATGGTTCTCAGTGGCCACCCCAAGCGAAATCCAATAATAAAAGTTAACGACGTCTCCATAAAAATAGTTAGAACTTGTAAATATCTGGAGTCACGCTAGACGAGCGACTAAACTTTACTGACCATATAACGGAGGTGTGCAGTCGTGCCAAAATAGTGATGAACAAACTGATCAGTATTGGGCAAAGAAGATTTCATCTTCCAACGTCCATAATAAGGAGGTATCACGACAGTATATTATCCTCGATTGTGGGATATGCTGCTATCAGTTGGGCGCATAAGTTACGACAAGTTAAACCTCGCCAGGCACTAAGAAGCGTACAAAGAAGCATACTGATAAGATTAAGTGGTGCATATAGCACAACAGCGACCGACTCTCTGCTGGTTGCGTTGGGCGTTTGGCTACTTGACTCAGAAGTTAGAAAGAGAGGGGCACATTATTGGCTACGAACCGGTGACGCCGAAAAAGTAGAACAAATTTTAGGAAGACCTGTTACAGAAGCACGGGAGATAAAAACAGTCTTGATGGAACAATGGCAACAACAGTGGACGCGTAGTACGACTGGCAGGAGAACCTACAATATTTGGCCAACAATTCAAGAGAGATTAACCTTCGTCACCTAGATCCGTCAACCGGACTTGTTCATTACATCACTGGACACAGGCCATATCCCAGCCTACTACATAAAACAGGACTAAAAGACAAGCTTGTGTGAGTGCGGGGAAGAGGGTACACCCGAACACATCGTCTGGGATTGCACACAAATGGCAGAAGCCAGAAACGAAGGATTTCATGAACTAAGAAACATGAAAACGGAAGACATATTAAAAAATGAGCAACTATGGCGCAAACTAGACGAAGTTACGCAAAATATATCCAAATTGCAAAAGGAGAGATTCATACAAAGTTTAGCGACAACAAGAGGAAGGCCAAGTCAAGCCGACTATGAGGTCACAGAGTAACACCCGAGAGCAGCCACAAGCGAATGCGTGTCTAAGCGCTCGATCAGCGAGTCATATATCGTGCTGAAAACGCAACCAGCTGGTCTGCGGAGAGGAGTGCTTAAACCATATTAAAGGCTTTAAATGGACCGTTCGCAGTAACACCACTGGAGATTCTATCTACAAACAAGAACTTGCTAAAGCAACACTTATAAAAGTATATAGTGTATGTATAAGTTCTTTACTAGTGCTCACATGAACTATAGTCCGATGCATAAAATGTGGTCTGACATTGAATAACACAAATAATAGATAATAGTTGCAGTCTAGAGCCGCTTCTGAAGTAAAACATTGTTATCTCTTAAAATATGTGAAAATGTTAACAGCTAGTAATGAGTAAAAGTTGTAAATTATGTAGCCAATAATCTTAAAATAGGAATTTGTTCAAATATTGAAAATAACAAATACCGGCAGTAGATGTTAAACTAATCTAGTTCACCTGTGAAAACGAACAACCTACTAGCCGGATATTAAAGACTCCTTACTTCTGCAATTACATATATATCATTGAAAATTAGTTCTCACAACCAGTGTTGGAGGTGGCCAGTCTCCCGATGGGCGGCCTTCTCGTCACTTTGGCTGCCAGAGAGACTGAGAACGTCCGGGAGATTTGGAATTCGGATTACCGCACCGATACCAATGCTGGAAAATGCTTTCTTAGATGGTAGAGTAGTCGATAGTAGTAATAGTTTAGTAATAGTAGCAGTGGTAACAAAGTGACATAGTGAAATATTAAAAATTCTAACCATAAAGTGGACAGGAAACTGCAGACACCATACAAAACTAGAAAACTGTAATAAATCAATTATGACAAAATGCAGCAAGTTTAGAAAGTTATAATATATGTTAACAGCGAAACAATAGTATGTATCGTGCCAACAAGAAAAGACTGTACAGATATTGCCAAAACCATACATAACAAAAATTGAAATTATTCATTGTGGAATTATCTGTTGAAATATCAAATGTAAAACTGTGTGTTAAATTAAGGCCTATTTTAGTTTCTAGATGCTAGGCTGTAAAAATGTGTGCTAAATAAAAAAAAAAAGTTGCCTCCATATACCTTTGCGTTGCAGGAGCAGTTCGTTATGTCTTACGTTATAATCCCCATTATATTATTTCGGATTGCATTTCTTAGCGCGGCTTGAGCCGCTATCTGGACTGCGGTTGCTATCTGTCGTGGTAGGTCAGAGACCATTACAATGAAAGTTTCCAATATGATCGTAATAAATTTAATAAGACTGAACAGAATGCTGCAGTTGAGGTGCCGAACTGTAATTTTTCAGTCTGGCAGAAGGTACATTCACTCTCTCGGCCGTTTATTCGTCTTTGTCATACAGTGTCGCTAGGCTGCAGTGACTGCTGCATAGGCGTTATAGCACTCTGCTTGATATCCGAAAGTGAGGGTAACATTTTGTGGAGTGGGCTGAATGTTGTTATTTGCACCATTTGAGGAAGTCGGAATCTCAGTTGCTTCCTCTGTTGCCTTTTACTGTTGTTGTTTGCTGAGTAAAGAAGCTAGTGCGCTATCTGCCAAATGCAAGGCACTTCATTAGCTGGTTACCTAAGAAGCATTGCAGTTGGCATATTTCTGTGGATTTTTACCTTTCTTATGGTTACGCGCTTTGAGGGCATGACACAATTCCCGTGGCACATGTGCAATGACTTGGCAATTATGACATTGGGCTGTATGCGTAGTGATTCTTAGCTTTTAAACCTTAATTGGTGCTCACAGGGATGTGATTTTGAATATTCCCCCTACTTTTTATTAACTCCGGGAGCAAGACTAGCTAGAAGAAAACTTCCTTGTGTGGTTTTTAGAGCGAAGGCGTACGACTATCACGGCTACTCGGGCTTTCCTCTGGTACTGCATGTGTATGAGGGAATGGCTTTGTCGGAGATATGTTTTGTCACCAATATGTAATCGGATGTGTTCTTTGTTGCAACTTCTACAGGTCGTTGACCGCTGGCTTCATCACGAAAGCGTCCTTGCACGGTTTTCTTCAGTAGGCAGTGCAGGGTTCTATACTCATCCTTGAAAGAGATTATCAGTAGTGCAGGCTTTGGTCGTTTTATTGTTGATTTAGTCCGTTTTCTCATCAATTGGTAGATTGCCAAAGTAATGACTAAATCAGCAATAGCAGTGATTAGATAGATGGGCGTAATGCGGTGCGGTTTGATAAATCCGTCAGGATCAGTGATTGTCTTCAAGCAAGCCGCCTTCAGTGTAGCGTGCTTCAGCAGCGCTATCTTGACAGGCTCAGCTTATTTCTTCAATTGCTCTTCATTATCAGCAGAGACTGCGGTGTTCCTCTTCCACCAAGCAAAAGATAGGTCTAGCTGCCTTGTCTGTTGCCAAGTTATCTTCAGTGTTGTGGGTGGCTGCGATCATCGAGGATCTTCCCAGTGGTCGCTTGCCCTTATTTCTATCAGGTAGACTGGTTAAAGAACCTGACGTGGACCAAATAATTTTCTTCAGAGGCTTTGCGACCCGAGAACCACAACGCACCATCGATGACGGAGCAAGGGAGTGTCACCATTAGGTGTCTTGTCCCAGAGCAACCCCCCCTCCCCATGTTAATAGCACGAAATCATGGCCGCGATCCGCGCCCGGAAATGGAAGGGTTGTACAACAACAAACACCATTCTCTGCCATTTCGTTATAGGCAGAAGATTTTGTCCTTAGATATTTTCACCTAATTATAACGTTTGACATTTCTTCAGTGGTCGTTTATGTAGGTCAAAGCTCCCATCATATTCACCAATATTTCGCATCATTGGGTTGTTTGACTTATTAGCGCTATTTTATAATGTGCTTGCCAATGACTGAATCTTTCCTTAAGTGTGGGGTAACAGAGTCGCTTCATGGAGAGCGTCGGTCGGAAACCATGGGAAGTGTAACGCTCTCTTTAATGCCTTATTATGAATAACTTGAAGTCTTTGAATATTGCTATCAGCCGCGTATGCCCATACTGCACATGCATATTCCATTACCTGTCTGATACGCGCAGTGTAGACTTTGACTCCTATGGATGGAGGTAATTGGCTATTTAGGTTCAGGAGCGGGTACAGTTCTTGTAGCCTCGCACTAGCTCAGCGTCAGATGTCTTCTCTGTGGGTGCGACACGTAAGTCTTCCATCGAGCGTAACGCCCAGGTAGCACACAGTCGTCACCCAGGAGATTACCATTTATTTTTAGTATGCGGACAGGTATTACCGACAAACCTGTTCACGTTAGCATGATTGTTTGCGTCTTTGCTGCGTTTATATCTATTCTCCATCTCCTTATCCAGTCTATATTTTTCTGTAGAACCTTCTGGAAGCGTCGGGTTGCAATTGCTCTGCTGCAGTTGTTCGTAAAGTAAGCTGTGTCATCAGCTTAAGTCGTGACTTCTACATCGGGATTCTACGGAAAATCAGCGGTATACAGTGAGTACTAGGCCTTGGAGAATACCCCACCCCGATCCGTCTTTTAGTGGAGTATACATTCCTGACGCGAACGCTGAAGGCGCAGCCTGTGATGTAACTTTTCAGGAGCTTCACGTATGGACCTCGGAACCCCTGCTCATAGAGCCTGAGCAGGAGACCCGTTGCGATGCCAAGTCGTACGCTCGGGAGATATCCAGCAGTACGAACACGCAATTTTCTTTAAAGGCTCTAGTCGCTGTTTCCACTACCTCAACAGCTACTGCGTGTGGAGTGGCTTCTTCTAAATCCCAGCTAGTTGTCATCGATGATGCTGTTGGCTTGCTAGTCGCTTGAGCCAAAAGTTCTGAAATACCTTACTAATGGCCGGAAGCAGGTTAATTGGCCGGTTGTGATGGGGGAAGAATGGGTCCTTACCACTCTTTCGTCCCGGAGCCTTCCTGGAGGGAATCTTAAATATATGGCTTGCAACTTCCTGTGGAGTAATTTGTTCTATTTCGTAATCATCTTCAGCGTTTGGAAAAACTTGTAAGCAGAGACTCACTGCTGCCAGGTCTCGGTAGTTCGCATCGATTTGCGATGGGCGGAAATTCGTTTCAAATGCGTCCGCTTGAGCATTGGCCTTGCCTTCTGAGTTATAGACTAACACCCTCTCACCGTGGAATAGTGGGAGTCGTTGTCTTCGCCGTGTGAGTTTCCGAGTGTTTCCAAAGTGTTCCATTATCTGAGTTAAGCATCGAAACTTCATCGCTCCACTCTTGGTTTCTATGATCGATCAGTGAGGCTTTGAGTTCTCTTTTTATGCGGTTTAATAGCCATTTTGTAACTGAGTTCCTGGTCAGCGTCCATTATTTCGCAACCCCATTTTTATGACAAATTTTTGTTAAGAGGTGTGGAGGAAATTACTGTGAGAGTGCTGGCCTGGATACCCTCTTTGGAGTCGTAACTGCAGAGACGTTGTTCACCGATGTTTCGAAGGCTTGGACGGCATCGTCGACGTTACCTAATCACGAGCGTTATTGAATTTTTTTTGTAGTAATTCGTGGTAGAGTCTCCAATTGGTTTTTGAAAGTGTTGCCTGGGTTCTTCCAAGGTTTGCCAATGGCCGATATTAACCTCTGCCTTCACCGGGCAGTGGTCTGATAACAACCGTTTAATTGAGGGGGCCGCCGTGTAGCCAGGTATGTCTTTCACGGTCTGCCACCGTTGTGAGGATAGTGAGTGGGTTCTTCTGGACATATTAAGCCTATTTGATAATCTTTGCAATGCGGTTCCCGCCTAGTAAGCGAATCTACTATTCCAGTCGGTATGCTTGGCATTTATGTCTCCTCCTTGAGCCATGATGTCTGCATCCTCTAGTGTCCTGCGGGAGGGGCCGGTAGGCGGATAATACAGTAAGTATGCCATTGGCAGTCACCACCTCAATACCTACGGCTTCTATCTGTAGCATGACTGGAACTCTAATTTTGTAAAGTGATGGTTCTTTTAATATTGATGGCAAGTCCTCCTGCAACAGTGAGCGGTAGAAGTTGTAGTTCTCCATAGAAGCGTGAAGGTCTTGTGTCTCAGACACAAGACACACATCAACTGACTACTCGTTATGGAATATCGTCTATCTGTTGAGGCTGCAGTGTACACATTTTGGAGTAGCTAAATCATTAGACATCGCAGTGGTAAGGTTTCCCAACTGCTATGTGAGAGCGCACATCATCTTCATGGTGGACTTTAGCATATTCGTGAGCATCTCAAAGTTGCCGTGCACCGTGCCTTCGGAATCATTTTGGTTGCTCCTCTAGTTATAAATTTGTATTCTGCTCTGCTTGGTGGTCGCTCCATCAAGAGGCATTGAGCCTTTTTGATCTGCCGGAACTGCAGTGGAAAGGTTAATGGTGCTAACAGGTAGCGTGGCCTTGTTATCACAGGTGGTTATAGGTGGCGATTTCCCGGCTACAGGAGGCGATTTTCCATCGCCTCGATCCTGCGGTTGTCACTTGCCTGGTTTCGCTTTCTGAGAGACTTCTTGTTGGGCTGCGTCTTGTCGATCTGCGGTGTAGATTCTGTTGATGGTGGATCAGTTTGCAGTGGTTGTAATTTATTGCTTGTTTTCACCGTTGAGGGATTCTGAGCTGGATATACTGCTTTGATTAAGCTCCTTGGAAATTCGAAGCCGTCATCGTCAAAATAGTGTAACTGCAGAAAATGATGGCAGTCAACTCGAAGGTACTAGCAGGGTCAGCTGCAGAAGGTTTCTGAGCAGAGGATTTTTTAGTTGGATCTGAGTTGGCCGAGGATATCGTCGAGCCCTTAAGCTTCTTGTATGATAGCTTTATATGTCATACAGAACGCTTTTGAACCAGGCTTTGACCATCTTCTTCGTGTGGGGTTGGCTGCACTGCACTTTGAGGGTGTCACTTTTAGATCGGTATCAGCATAGTCATCTTCAGAGGACCTCTGTAGACCGAGGTAGTGTCCATGAAGTCCTGAAATTCAGCTGCGTCTGGTGAACTCGGGCGTGGAGAGTTGGTCATGTAAACCAACGGAGAAGCGCGGCGAACATCGCCCTCTACAGTGGTGACCTAGCAGGGGATGTTGGTCTGGTCCCTTGTTGTAACGGTTAGGTAATCCAGGACCAGAGGCCACCCTAAGCTCACGCCAGAGGGTTACACTCAGGGACTGGGCAATGTGGCGTTTTAACGCCAAAATCCTCGTGAAGGTAGCGTGGGGAGGAACTAGGGCACCCCCAAAGAAGTGGAAGCAACTCTCAATATGCTTCTTAGCTTCGCATGTACAACACATAAGTGCGTGCGTTGGAAGGGCTGAATCCAGTGGTGATTTAGTGGACATGCAGGATTGGTTTCCGTGGCGGACCTAATATGGATCCAATTTACAGTGCATACCCATTGTTTACAGAATTTATCTTGTATTGTGGATCAGCGAACCCAGAACTTGCTTCTCCTTTCTTTGAAATAAATAGAATCAAGCCTCGCAATACTTTCTAAGACGACTCTCATTTATGAGGAACCTGTCACTGAAATAATTAAGTAATTAAATGAAATACTTTTGTAAAAAATTAATCCACGATGCCCACAATTCTCTAATTATTTAATAATTAGTTTATTCGCAACGTGCCTAGCTGGTAGTTATGTTATACGGTGTTGGCTACAACAACGGAATCTATATAGACATTGATCCAAAATGCGAACATAAATAAATACTAGACAATAAAAGTAAATACTTGCTGAACTACTGACCCCTGTTTAGGTCCTAATTCCGTTAATACTTCGAGTGGTATTTCATTCTTTACTAGTTATTTGAGGAATTAATTGAAATGGACGACTGTACAGAAATTGAAGAAGTGTTTGTCGTGTTCGCCATCTGGAACTTTGGATTCGGCAGCCTTGAATTATGATGACATCATCAGGTTGAGGATATTGATTTAGTGAACAAAATTATTTTGCAATAGGCTCAACATACAAAATAAATTCAATAAAAGTTACAGATAAAATAAGTTGCATGCGAAAGAAGAGTTTCCTGTTAGCGTCATAATATTAAGCCTGCAGAGTATAAGTCATCTATTAGCATGACACAAGGCGCGACGTCGTAATAGGTACATTGAAAAAATAGGTATGAAAAAGTAGAAAAAATGGAAAAAAGTCCTTCCTTCCTTAGGAACGTATTTACACGGCTAGAAACTTTTGTTTTTACATTTTTGGGCAGTATTTTTCAATGTTTCTACGTCATCGCTCCTATCGCAGTTATACTGGTAAATACTGAATTATTTATTTCTACCGTGGATGAAATATGTTACAGATAAGGGGGTGTGGTATTCTTAATAGGAATAGCGACTGATACTTCTATGGTATAATGATAAGTGTTTTAGCATCATGTGACCTTGAACCTGAGGTCTCCGAGCGGCGGCTCTGCGTAGGGGATGCCGGAGAACCGGACGTAGTCTCTGCCCAGCACCGTCCTACTGAGGCAGCCGCGCACCAGGCCCTCCTCCAGCCGCACCACCAGCCTCTGTCGACAACACAGTCACATGGGCTCAACAGTTCCACCATCTGTTCTGCTTTTTTCCCTGTTCTGCTTTTTTCCCTTGCCAGTACCTCACACATAAGGACGTTAGTGTTACTTATCAGAATAAATTATTCGCCAGTATGTAGACACTAGAAGGTATGCAGTACACTGAAATTACCATTCCACGATCCTTACTGCAAGCGATAATCATTGCAAAAATGTCGCCAGACCGCTAACGACTACTTTATTGAGACATTCATCACTTCCGTGGTATTTTTATTTCGGCGGATGGGGACACATATTTATTCAACTTTTATTACCGATAAGGCGCTTGCTTTCAAACGTTCGCTGCTCCTGCTCCGGGCACGAATCCCGGTAGGCGCAGGAATTTTGAGAGTTGTGTTTAATCATATGAGCTATGCCGGGACGCTCCGTGGTTCGGATTCCACGTTAAACTGTAGGTCCCAGAGGAAAGGAACTAGCCGTCCTACCTCTGACACAATGGCTTAGTATGCCTCATTCTGGAGGATCCAACCAACCTTCGGGATGTGGACTAAGTTAAGTTTTTTATGACCGATATATGACTTTATTCAACTTTTTCATCACTGCAGTATGTATCTATTTCTTAAAATCTATTTTGATGATAATAATCCATTAGTGGAATGTTCATAATAGTTTGTACGCTGTTATGTTTTTCTGCGACTGCACCTTTTTTTTTCTTTTTCGTACATAAGCTTCACTCGAAAAGATTTTTCCCTAATGTGTTTTACATGTAAATTCAGTTTGTCCGTCTCCCTTCTTTATACTCTCTAGACTGTTACTGCAAAAAAAAATCTCTTAATATTGTCAACCTAGTGTTCAGTGATTACTTTCCAAATAAATTTCGAATGTGGAATATTCACCATCTCGTAGCTGTAAAGTAAATGTCTCGTGCTATAAAAGAATGGAAGCGCAATTTATTGTTTTTAGCGGTGTGATTGTGATTGTGTATCTGGCAAATTACGCTGATGGGAAAATCTAGATCCGGGAGCTGGCGGTAAATCTAGAAACCGATGTTTTTTTGGTATCAGAAATCATGCAGTAACTGCAAAAAAATAATATTAGCACAGCAGATTGTGACGAAAGCTACATCTGCCCTGTGCCTGTACGATTCACCATTAAAAACATAACCGAATTGAAACAAAGACTTACACAAGAAGAGTCAAATCTGGATGACAAAGGAGGCACATGAACGAAGTTCCTCTACCGCTATTACACGACTCTTAAAAATCTGTCATTTCTACACATAATAAAATGTGATAGATATTGCCGGAGACAACGATAATCTACGTCAGTTCAGAAATACATGAATTAAACTGTGTGAACGCTACCAAAATCTACTTTACTTACCGACTGACAACGACATTGAGGTTTCTCATGTACTACCAAGTGGTTGTTCACAGCTGGACTTTGCAAAGAATTGTACAGAGCCATTCAACCTATCTAATAAGGAATATAGCTCTACGAGAATTATTTATTTATTTTTATTTTCTGTGGCCTTCGGTCTCGTGATTATTCAGCCAGCTCCAGTATTAACATTTGTAATACACAAAAATATTAAAATTTAATGGATTTTAATTAAGACTTACTGTAAAAACTTTACCATTTTTCAACACACGAATATGTTAAAATGAATGATTGCAGAATAAGTCTTATAGTCAAAACAGGATAAATATAGCATTTATTGCTCCAAATAGAAAAAAATTACATTATAATACAAATTTGTGTTAAAATACAATTTTTACACACACAGAAACATTAAAACGATCGTTAAATTGTAAGCTCACTTTCCGCTCAGTTAAATATCTAGCCAACGTGCCATACACATCGAGGCGTTCTTAGTGTTGCAAACTGAAAAAAAATGTTTTTTTTTTCAGATTTGTGAAAAAAAAAAACATGAAAAAAAACCTAGCACCCTGGTTTTTTTTCTATTTTTTTTTCAGAAAACAATATATTTGATAAATTATAGTTTTATTTACGGAAGTTACATTTTACATGTGTGTTTTAAATCTTACTAAATCATATAATGTCTTATATAATGATTCATAAATATATCTATATAGATAACATAATTTTTTATCCATCCTCTTGGTCAGTACCACATTCACTAGTATCAGTAACACGAACACCAGTGCGGTCGGAATCGGAATTTTCTGTTTCTTCTTCTGTCTCCTCTAGATCCATAACTACAGAAATAGTTACATTTTATTTTACTGGTTGTATTGTACACAAAATATTTTGAGATTGCAATTTTAAATTGTGAGAAAAGTACGCACTGTGCATAAAGTTCCATACTATGGTCTTTTAAGTTTGAATTTAAATCTATTATCATACAAAATAGGAGCTTTATTTCTTTTCAATCGTTGGTTTATGCCAACGGTTGCAAGGAAATGATTCATAATAACTGACAATTTGATGACTCAGTATCACTATATGCTGCGAGTTTAACAAGTATCCGAATATAAGGAAAGCACAATAAGTAATAAAAAGAGGCAAAAAACAGTTGATAAATTTAAAATTCCTAATTTTTTTTGAAAAGATCCGTAGGTCTACAGATAAATTTGTAGGGCTGGCAGCACTAGTTCAAATAGTGAGTATCAATCCAAACAACGGGGATTCCTTCTCGTGCAACCTAGCCTATTCGGGAAATCCCCGTTTGTAAAAGAATACTTCAGTCAATGTTGCCAATATTTTTGTAATTTTTTTTTTACTGAACCAGGAAAATATAGTAGATTTAAAAATTAAGATAAGTATTTAGTATAAACTCTAAAACAGTCATATTAAACGATAAATGCCTTAAACAAATGAAACTTAGTAGTTATGAAAAAAAACATGTCCCAGAAAAAAAACATGTTTTTTTTTCACAGTTTTTTCTGTTTTTTTTTTCAAATCAGAAAAAAACCGTTTTTTACAACACTAGGCGTTCTGTAGTCAATATCTAGCGCACAGATGTTGGGAGGGTATTTGTAGCTAAGCGAGGTTAGTATAAAGGTTATTTTTTGGAACACGGTATCGTTTACATGCAAGTATTTTATGATTGCTGTTGGCAATTTCTCCTCTATTTATCGGATATAACAGTGAATGATGACTCCGATTTTATAGATATGGCTTGGATAGCACCCGTGACCCAATCTCATTCATATTATGGTGGTTTTATGTCTTCTGACTAATTCTGAAACTGTAACTCCAACTTTTGAAGGGATTTGAGCCTGTATGAATGCGTAGCAGTTTCCCCTTTGATCTTGTGTAGTTGTCCATGATTCTGACAAATGCTATAAGCTCCTTTGAAAATATATGTCACAAAGTCTGCAAGACAGCCAAGGGAGTTACTAATAACGTAGTTACTATAGAAACCTACAATATAAGAAATCTGAAGCAATGTTGAAGCACGCTTCCTAATTAAGTGGACGATCCACTTTCCACGTAATAAAATGTTACTCGTAGGTATATACGCGGATTAATGAAGAGGAGCTCTCTAAAGGAAGGCAAAATTCGTTACACTTTGATTAGAATAAGTCCGACCTAAAGTGCCAGAATATATCTGGCTGATGAAAGGATCATTTTTCTAGTTAAAATTTACGGCCAAATTATGAAATAGATTTCTTGTAAATATTCTGATACCTGACTATATGAATAACGGTTGTATCAGGAACTACTTAGACTTGTGACATAATTAAACTTTTAACGCAGTCTTGAAAATTTACTGTCCCTAATAAGATCGGCAGTTGAAATCGCATGCAATTTAGACGTTAGTGATTCCACCTTCCTGCTATTTTACTACCGTCTGACGTGTTTTGTGGCCATACTGTGCGTATGAAAGCTGTTCCCCTATCTATCTACTATCCGCAACGAAAACATGATACAGCAGTGATTTATAGAATAAGAAAGTTCAAGTTTTACTAGATTTAAAAGTATATAAAACTCACACTCCCGTCACCATTCCAAGTTAGATTGCGTCGAAGTTGTGGCAATGTAAAATACACACCCGACAGTGAAAATCCTGCGAAGATATTATGTGATTGACGAGAACGTTACAGGGCGGCTGGCTGCAATTTCTCGAGATAGTAAATTGTCTTACTGGGCCATCACTATGCGTCTCCTGGTTCTTAATACCAACGTCTGGTCTCCAGCCTGAGGTTACCATGCCTGTGAAGAAACCTGAGATTGGGACCGAAACAAGAGGACAAAGCGTGATAACCTGGCAAGAAATTTTATCCCAACGCATGTTAGTGGCCAAATTACAATGGCCCATCACAAATATATTTTCTTTCTCTTAAGTAATTACATACAAAAAAACGTGATCCACTACCCAAAGTTCAGATCGTAATAAAGTGGCTCTTGGTATAAGAAAATGACTTTTCTTTGCTTCACTAGGACTCAGTTCCCGATCTGAAAGTCTGTTCAAAATCTCTGCGATCAGCTGTAAAGGGCTATTTTCTAAGTCGAATCTTCAAAAAAGAAAAATGCATCACACATCAAGGTTAAGGGCGTGCAATATCAATACAACAATTTTGTTATTGAGTTTAGTCCCTGAATAGCCTAATTCATGCTGTTTTCAATGCTGTAAGAAGCAGCTAGTTTTCAAATAAAATATACAATGGGAGAATCTTTTTTGGCACGTCTTGAGCAAGGGAATCGTGGGACCTTCCGATGTCCGTAGCAGCTTTATCGTTCTTATTCTTCTAGAAATAATTAGAGTAAAAGACGAATACCAGATATCTTTGTGTAACTTTTTTTCGGTTTTGAGAAGACATACGATTCAGTAAGTCACAAAGCCTTAACTGAACGCGGTATGCTCACGGCTTATACCACAATGATCCGTAACGTCTATGTCGCCTTCTCAACCTTCGTCAGATTCAGTAAACCACATCGAAAGAGGCGTTAATCAAAGGTGATTCATCCATCAAAAGTTATTATCAACTATCAACTATCTTTTGGATAACGATGTAGTATTTTTTGTTTATTTTTGTTTTTTACTTATGTGTTTACGCCTCGTCGACGTCGAAGTTATTAGAGGCGGAATAAGGTTGCGAACAAGGAACGGGATGGAATTCTGCCATGTCCTTTTGAGGGAAGCATCCTGGCATTCACTTGGATTGATTTGGGAAAACCATAGAAAACCCAAATCTGGGTGTTCGGACGGGGATTCGAACCAGCGTCCTTCCGAATGCGAGGTCAAAGCGCTACCGCTCACCCACCACGCTCGGTGATGCAGTATTGTAATGGACAGAAAAAAATAATTAGAGTCAATGGCAGAGGAGTTAATAACCTTACATTCGCCGATGACATTACAATCTTGGGCAGCCACATTGAAGAACTACAAACCTAATTTACCGACCTTATCTCTAAGTGTAAACCAGTTGACCTGAGCATGAAGGTTTTAAAAACCAACAGTTTTGTCTAACAAATGGTTCATAGCGGTGAATGTACAAATATATAACATAGCTTCAGAAGATGTTATTTTGTACATTTATCTTGGCCAGCTTGTAAATAGGCGAGGAAACGTCGTATAAAACTGGGGTGGCAAGCGTTTTTGAAGATTTCTATTTTCTTCAAATCAAATATGCCCATAAATATAAAAAAGAGAGATCATTCTTCCCGTGCTGATTTGGACACTCAATGAAATGGCTGATAATGACGATGATGCTGTTGGATAACCACCACTAGGCAGGTAAGTTTGAATAGTTGGTGGGGATATGGTTGAAAGTCATTTATTTACTGGAAAGCTCGATCAAAGCGTGTTCTGAACTGCCTCGTTACCACCTTTCAGCAATCAAGGTCAAATAACCTACTTACGGTTTCTTGGCCTCTGGCCTGTCACTGTACAAGGCTATTCTGAATGAGCGATACATATTTTAATCCTACTGGTATTAAAAGTGGGCCAGAATCGGCGTGTTCCATCTACTATGCAATAGCAGTAGGTGGTCATTAGCTTTTGTTGCACACTTAATATTCTTTAGGTTTACACGGTTAAAAATGGATTCGGAAACAAAATTTTTGCAAACAAGCTTCAAAATTAGGAGTGCTCCTGTCAACCGAAAAAGACAATATGGCACTATTTCAGTTAGTAGATTATTGTTCATATCTTTTTGAATTGTGTGGATGGCTGCAACTTAGACGCATTTTTTCGTCGTTCTATATTTTCCCTTGCAGTTTGTCCGTGCGCATTAAATACTCGGCGCGAGATTTTCAATCCACATGTCTGAAGTAATGGTCACCTTAAGTACGGTATTTACGCGAATAGTGGGATGTTTCCGAAGTTTCACCACAAATTATGAAGTATAAAAACAGTTAAGGGGAAAACACTCCTGCAGTCACTACGCAGGATACCACCTTAGAAAGTGGTTTCATGGCGGAAGCCAACTTGGGTTTGTTTGCAGACTTCGTTAAATTTGGGGTGATATGATACAGTACAGATTAAGAACTTTTCAGATTATCAGCATAATAGACAGATCAAATAAACAGAATGAGAATAATATGAACGTTTGTGCGAGTAAGACTGAAAAATTTATTTAATAACTTGTATCACTATAGGTGATTATTGTAGGCTATTTCTTCCACAGTTGTTTGTTAAATTAATAATTATTCTTTAATAATTACGCCAGTAAAACTGTTTTGGATAATATTTATTTTAATGAAGCTCTGCTTGATAATTCAAAACTGATATGTAAACATAAGTCATTTTTATGCTTCCTATACATAAGAAAAATTTCGTTATATGTAAAAAAAAAACATTATGTTAAAATATCACAAATTACAGAAAACCTTGTAAGCTGAAGATACCTCGACGAGAGGCGAAACGCGTCGGTCAAATAAATATTATCCAAAACAGTTGTACTGGCGTAATTATTAAAGAATAATTATTAATGTGTCACTATAAATTGACCGTATTTGACACAAGCTCTACCTGCGTGCTTTGATTCCTTCACCCTGTGCCCGACATATGGATTGTTCGTTATCCAAGTTTACGGGCACCCTCACCAACTGCACTCTCTGAGTTAATACTATGATATCAGCACGAGTCTGGAACAGATACCTTGTTTCTATGCTATTTTGTTAATCGCATCCATGAATACGTTGGTTAATAATTCCACGTAATTAAAAAGGTACAGGTCACGGTGCTTGTGCAGTTAATTGCCGCGGTGGTAGAGTTGCGCATTCCCGTTCACAACCATTGGCACTAGGAGGATGTGACGGGGTCAGCGCCACGCTCTGGCCGTTCCTTACCTTCCCGCGGAGTTTCATCCACGGTACTCAGTGGATACCAGGTAGAGTGGGCCTGGACAGCCGTTCCGAACGTTCAGCTTCGAAGAAGAATCCTCGATTTCGTCGTAGATCTTTCCCTGATCATCCAGGCCGTAGTCAGACGCTCTACCGACACCCCAGTCCCATGTGATTTTTTAAAATTAGATTTTCATTCTAAAAATTTCTCAATTTGATCTGAAAAAAATTACGGGTTCTATCTACTGTTAAGAGTTCCTTAATACATAAATAAATGAAACTTAAAGAATTTTCTTAAAAAGCCGAAAGCAGAGTGATGAGCTGTAATGGATTGTAACGTCGAGTCTCCATTATAACTTCTGCACCCACATTCTGTTACGTAAGTGGATATAGCACAATGTCTCGGTTCTAATACTTTCAGAGGCTTAGTGGCGAAGGAAAGAGCAATTATTGTCTGTTCATTCCGATTTTACGGATCAATGTCAGCCACCCCTTGTCCAGCACCTCACTTCATCGGCTCTCTCGTTAACTAACTCTCTGAGCTGATCGCTCACTCGTTTTAAGCAAGTACGTCTGCAGACCTTCTGATCATGCCGGATCATGTCATTGGACGTTCTTTATCCTCACACAGGGGTAAGAACTGCGGAGAGAGGATGAATAATAGTGACCTTGATCCCTCTATTCAAAACGAACAAACTACAGCTGTGTGGTTACGACAGGCGTCTTAGTAAAGAACTGTAGCACACACAACTGCGACTAACTATTTCTCGTGACAAAGAAACTTAAAAAGACACGAAATATCCTATACGACATTACCAATTCACGCAATTCCTACATAAAATAAAATAATCATCACTGGTTGTTCCAATACAACAGATTTATTAAATGAGCAAATTTTCTCACCGCAGTGTAAATTATGGCTGACAAGGAACAAGAAATATAGATACTAGAATAACGAAATATGTTATGTAAGTCCTCTTCGACACTTACGGCGACGACCTGGAGTGACTTCATCATGTTGTACAAACGTGAAAGATACATCTTTCATTTCTGTCAGAAGGCGCAATAGCTGTGCTAGCAACTTAGACACAGTTTCTTTTCTTAGAAATTTAATATTGAATATTTGACTGGATAATTTAATATCAGTAGCACAGTAATTTTCGTCGAACTTTCCTAAACGTATTCGAATTATTTTAATTAGATTTTTATGTTAACCATTTGAAACGGGTTTTTAACTATGGCGGTTCACATCTGTTCTTCAAGGGTAATCGGCGGGATGTACGCATAACTGTAGCCGTTTGAGACTGATTTCGTGATACATTTTCTGGTTACGCAATTGCTATCGTTTTCAGAAACAATATATGATCACTCGTCTGAGGAGAGGATGATCCTACAGATGTTTCAGTTTCTCTTGTAGAATTTTGAACCCGTTAACACCATCAATCATTTCCTGCAATTATGAGATGTTGTCTGAATCAGAAGAATTTGGATGCAGATAATACTTGATATTGCCACAATTATGTGTCACCACAGCAGCTTTAAAAGTTGCTCTCCGAGAAAAACTTGTAAGGGTTCTCATCACTATTGTACTGTTACGCAGACCAAAATTTGTAATGGTTTCCCTTGCACCAGTGTATTTTTGCAAATATCCACTCAAATGGTTTATTATGAATTCATAATTTAGGCACATATGACTCTATATTAATACGTTAATTAAAACTTCCTCATGCTATTATTTTTCTTCACTGCCCTCGAGCTCATACTTTCAAATATTAACTTCAATTTTACGGTCATCACATCAAAAATTCGACCATCTTCTACATGGGCCTCTTGCCACCTTTTCTAACTACAACTGCTAACCCAAGATCCTTTTTTTCTCATTGCTTGAAATACCATGACCTTTAACACTCAAATGTCAAAGTCAGTTAATATATTTAAAACCATCTAGTAACTTAAACCGAGCGTGCTGGTGTAACGGATAGCGTTCTGGCCTCGCATTCGGGAGGACGGCGGTTCGAATCCCCGTCCGGGCATCCAGATTTGGGTTTTCCATGGTTTCCCCAAATCACTCCAAGTGAATGCCGGGATGCTTCCTTCAAAAAGGCCATGGCCGAATTCCTTCCCATTCCTTGCCCCCCATCCTTTCCCGTCTCTAAAGACCACGTTGTTAAAAAGGGACGTTAAACTGTAAAAAAAAAAAAAAAAAAAAATAGTAACTTAATATGCTTTTAATAATATTAAATTTTGTGATCAGTGAGGTCTTATACCTCACAAACTGTTCCAGAAAAAATTAAATTTTCCATGTAAAGCTGTCCAGATATGCGTTATAGACTAAAAATATTTACACAGATATCTCAGTTTTCTATAAAGCCTACTCATATTGTCGAGATGGCACTATGTAGTTGCTTACATACGTTTTATCTCAAAGCGGCTTCGGAATACTTTCCATATATAGTCGAAAGGACTAAACAAAAAGCTGAAACCATTGTAATCAGAGTATTCGTAAAATATTACGTGTTAATACCACCGCATATAAAGTCTAACATTACATATCTAAAAATCGTGTAAGCGTTAAATTAGTATGTCTTATGTTAGAAGGTAGTGCTGTGGCCGAAAGTGGCTACTAAAAACCATAATGTTAATGGTCTATATGGTTGGTATGGTATCTAAAATCGAACTGGTTGTCCTGCCAATGTCAAGTATGGCTGATCTTCCCGTTCCTGTGCTATCATGTTCTAAACAGTATTAGTGTTTTGTTTTAGAGCACATTATTAGCTTTTTACCTATTAATTATTTTAGATATATATAGATTTAATTAATTCTTTAAGTATCATTAACGTACACTTTCAAATAGTTCATATATTTTACTTTCATTTTTATATAACTGCAGCCTATAACGTGTTTTAGTGGTTATAAATAAGCAACGCGAGTTTAGTGGAGATTACTTATGTGAACATAAATTAGTGGGCCATGTCAAAGATATTTTGGATGAAAAGGACTAGGGAGGCCTATTGCAGCACTTGATCTCTCCTAGGTATCTGATAGAGTGATCCTTAAAATGGTAGCAATTAAAGTTGAACCATTGGATGAAAAAGACAAATAAGTTGCTGGTTAGAGGAATTTTATAAGTGGTAGAAACCAAAGAACTGGGGTGTGAAATGCAGTACTAAAAGTGTCGGATGCGAAAACGGGAGTGCAATAGGTAAGTGAATTGGTGATGTTACTGTTCATTATACTAACTAAATATTCTGTAGGTGGTGTCTAGTGACATGTTAGGTCATTTACGGTTGTCATAATGTTATATAATAGGATTAAAACAAAAGGAATGTTAAGAGCTGCAGAGGGGTCAATACAATACATGTATCTGGGTAGTTCTATAAGGAATAAATACAAATATTAAAAAGAAACAGTCTGACGTACACAAACAAATTAAGATTTTGTGTGACCATGCAGTGGAGATCAAGATTCTTGTTACAGACGTAAAGTGTAAATATCTTCGCATATTATTTGATAATTAAGTGATTTAGGTCAGACAATTTACGGGGTGTTTCAATGTATCAGAAATACTGGAGCGGTCATGAAAATATGTAAAATAATTGGTCATTTGCAGGAGTAGCTAGTGTCACCATTTGATTTAGAATAATTCTAATTACAAAAAAGTATATATGAAGGAAATGTCGGTCATATTCATTATGAACACAATAAGTTTAACAATAATATGGTAAGAGAAAGTAGCACAAAATGTTGTAATGACACATTACAGCCGTGTAATGTTGCAGCCACGTAAGTTGGCTAACGGATTTGTGAGGCTGCAGCGAGATGCAGACAGGTAGCTGTCGCCCACAGGAATGTGGCAACCCCTCGTATTTCCCCGAATCCGCTGGACAGCTAAGCGGATGGGGTGGGGGACACTGGCTTGGAGGCCACACAGGTGGGCACATCGTGGCGGTACGTGGCCGGACGTTGGAATATAAGACGCGAGTGAAAGTGTGAGTGCGCGCTTCTGCTTGAAGAGCCTTCCAGCCCGTATCTCCAGGGAGCAGGTTCGACGCCAGACTGCGTCCTAGCTGCTTGAGGGGCCACTTTACGTCTGTGCAGCGTCGACCGTGCGCCCAACAAGAGGCGCCACCACAGACCTGACCGCAGCTGTCATCACAAGAAGCCTGCAGCTGCCGTCGCAGGAGAAACCATACGGTATTGTGCGTATTGCGTGCGTCCACTAGCCCAGTAACGACCCTGAGGAATAACAATATATGCCGGACAGTTTATAATAAGAAATCTCATCTCTGAATCACGTTTAATTAATTAATCAATCCATGTACGTGATCCAATAAATATTAATTTCAAATGGTGCCTTTAATAATTCACATCCCACATGATAAATATTAATGGAGCCCACTTTCCCCGGAAAATTTAAAAATTTGCGTCCATAAAATTTTTAAATTTATTAGTACACAATCACTTCCTCGATAATTAGTTCGTCCGACACTGAACATAGTCTCTCACACCTTGCACTGGTCATGACATTTATACAGTTGATCTAGCAACATCTCTGAATTACGTAACTTAATCTACTATTTACAATCTTAGAGCAACTCGTGAAGTGTGCCATCTCACATCCCCATTAACATTTTGAATTTTGAAATTAATTACAGCTCGTGCCTTGTTGCAAATCTGCTATCACAGAAGGTGATATTAAATTGACTGGGTTTGGCAAGGTGATCTAATTTCAGTCCAGCACCCTGTGAGTCGCCAGTATCAGTGGCTCAGATTCACACACTCAATTACTCATACTAATTCTACAGTTAGTCTACGAAATAATGAGAGAAATTATTAAAGGAATTTATCTAAGCTACTTATTCATGCACTAGAGTAATTCTGTTTCTAAAGGATTGTGATTATTTACAGGATGTGGATCAGTTAGGTTTGACTTCAACACCGTTGGAATGGCAACATGATACATCTAGTATGGTTCCTTATTCCTCGTCTATCGATGAAACTGATAGCATGGTGCAAAGTTGGAAGCATGTAATTTTTATTTCTATCTCCGTTATCGATAGTTAACGTTTCAAGCCACCTTGGGGCATAAAACGAGGTATTGGGAAAGAATGTCTTGAGTCGACGGTTAGCTATGAGGGTTTCCTTAACTATCATTTTAATAGCGGCTCCATTTCGCTCTGACACATTTTTGTAGAAACTTTTACTCTCACGGGAGCATTTTTCTTTCACCTGTCCGCCATTTCAACGAAACTTACGCAGCTAGGCCAGATTCTTTCAGTAATCTATTTCCAGGAATTCTTATGGACTTATTTTGCCATTTACTGTTAGTCCCGGTGGCACTGTAAGCTGAAGTTTGACTGACGGTACTAGTGTAGTTTGCCCTGCAATCCTGCGGAACCTTTTCGATGATATATAGTTTAATTCAAGCAGAAACCTCTCTGCAGCTAACGCATCTCTCAAATGTCGACCAAAACCTTCCGTTTAACCACTCAATGCAAAAATATTCGTGTGACTTCAGACACAAACAACACACCTGGCTTCTAGCTTTTAACATATTAAGTGTTCTCACTCTGATGTTACCATTAAAATGTTATATTAATTTTGATTGAAGTTATCCTTCTGACGAGGTTACATTACAAGATTTACCGTACCACATCTCTAAGTAAGATAGCATTAACAAAATATATTATATGTACAGAATGTGGTTTTGAAACACAAACTCACGTGACCTATACATGGCAATTCCGTCTTCATTTCATACGAACCAAAGTCTCATTTTAACTTTTAGCAGTTGTTTTCATCTTCCCGGTATATCTTAAATACGAATTCTTTCGATATGTTCTCACAGATTACGATTGTGGCAATCTTGCAATAATTCCCGTGCAAACAATGGAAATATTTGAGCTTTCCTTTCAGTGCACAATGGTACCTCATGTATACAAATGAGAGGCCACATTTCACCATGGGACGAATGTTTCGATATGCAATAGAAATCCCTGAACATTGATAATTTTTATTATAAATGTCACACTCGACTGACCACACATTCGTGCGGCAGCGTAAGTTCGGAATGGAATTTATCCATCCACGAGCAGGAGTGATTTTCCACTGCTTGTGTGAAATGATCAAATCAGCTGACAATCGCTCTGTCTCGATCTGCAGAATGTAATTACAATCTCTCCTTTCCCAACCAAAAACGGACGTCCTAAACTGTTGACGGCTTATTGTCTGACGGGGTTTGGAAAATGCTGCTAGTGGTTTTTGCTTCTGATCAGAGAAAACTACTAAGCAACTTGAATGATTTGAACTTCTCTCATTTTCTGTGCATGCAAGAATGTCAGTTTTA
Organism: Vandiemenella viatica; assembly: GCA_031002005.1. NCBI lineage: Eukaryota > Metazoa > Arthropoda > Insecta > Orthoptera > Morabidae > Vandiemenella > Vandiemenella viatica. The sequence continues at coordinate 228,592,410 of JARYHS010008074.1, forward strand.
ACTTCAGGGGTGTTCTGGCCACCTGTTTTGACTTTATCAAGAGCCTCAATTGTGACCGGAATGGAAATTTCTAACTTCTCGTGTTCACCTACCAAAACCTTCTCTGGCAAATTAGCTTTACTGTCTTTCGCATCCAATTCCAGTGTATGGCTTGTGTGTTGTGTTTGCCTAATTTCTTTCTTAATTGACTCAGTGCAATTACCAGTTTCTTGCGTAATGATTTTGCGGAGCTCAGTTTGTGTCTCAGTGAGCTTGCTGTTCAATTCCTCCCCTTGAGATTGCACTGTTAAATTTAACTCTTTTAAGAAAGCCATTACCATCCCCAAATTTGGTTGTTTAGGGTTGGCACGCGTGTGATCGGAATGCGGCGGAAATGCCATGCTCTCTCGATTTTCGAAACTATTTGGTAGAATTTAGTGGTTCCATCCCTGCACTTTTTAAAGACACAACCATGTTGACAAGTGCCACCACCAATTGTGGATCCACTTCATAACAACATGAACAAAATACATTATGCAAATGATTTCCAAAACAAATACAACACAGAGATTACCACTGAACTAATCAGCAACAGAAACAACAACAAGAATGCACTTCCCTGCAAAACAAAACATCACCATATTCTACCACATGCATATAACTACAATATGGAACAAACAAGACATATATTCATTCATTCTGCCATCGATACGGGACGATATCACCGGATATGCCATATGAAATTATTAACATGACCGTGTTCTTCACCACAATTAACGTTTGGGATAAAATTTTGGAAATTGGAATTATTAAATTACTTGAATTATCAATTATTAAATCTCAAATGATGTTTTAATTATTAATTATCGTTAATTATTAATTATCGGGCCCCACGTGATAAGCGCCAAATGAAGTGTCACGCTAATTGCGACATCAGAATATGTTATTCATTCTATTTATTATAAATCATCCATTAATATTTATCATGTGGGATGTGAATTATTAAAGGCACCATTTGAAATTAATATTTATTGGATCACGTACATGGATTGATTAATTAATTAAACGTGATTCAGAGATGAGATTTCTTATTATAAACTGTCCGGCATATATTGTTATTCCTCAGGGTCGTTACTGGGCTAGTGGACGCACGCAATACGCACAATACCGTATGGTTTCTCCTGCGACGGCAGCTGCAGGCTTCTTGTGATGACAGCTGCGGTCAGGTCTGTGGTGGCGCCTCTTGTTGGGCGCACGGTCGACGCTGCACAGACGTAAAGTGGCCCCTCAAGCAGCTAGGACGCAGTCTGGCGTCGAACCTGCTCCCTGGAGATACGGGCTCACTTTCACTCGCGTCTTATATTCCAACGTCCGGCCACGTACCGCCACGATGTGCCCACCTGTGTGGCCTCCAAGCCAGTGTCCCCCACCCCATCCGCTTAGCTGTCCAGCGGATTCGGGGAAATAGGAGGGGTTGCCACATTCCTGTGGGCGACAGCTACCTGTCTGCATCTCGCTGCAGCCTCACAAATCCGTTAGCCAACTTACGTGGCTGCAACATTACACGGCTGTAATGTGTCATTACAATGTGTTCTGGAATTGATAGGAAAAAAATCTACGTTCCACCTGAGGTGGGAGAAGTGGTGTCAAAGGAAACGCCACGTCAGACAACGTGCAGGAGAGGGGGAATCAAAGGAGCCACGTGGTTTCTGGACTCTTCCTAACCCCAAGTCGTAGTCCTTTACTCGATCTCGAAGTATTCCACCGAGCGTGGTGGTGTAACGGATAGCGTTCTGGCCTCGCATTCGGGAGGACGGCGGTTCGAATCCCCGTCCGGGCATCCATGGTTTCCCCAAATCACTCCAGGCGAATGCCGGGATGCTTCCTTCAAAAGGCCATGGCCGAATTCCTTCCCATTCCTTGCCCCCATCCTTTCCCGTCTCTAAAGACCACGTTGTTAAAAAGGGTCGTTAAACTGTTACAAAAAAAAAAAAAAAATCGAAGTATTCCACTTCTCAGCATGGTGAATAGTTTTTCTTTCATTTGGAACTAGCGAGTCATTTAAATTTTTACTTCTTGGACGTCACAGCTGAAGTCCTGCTTGCTTTCATGGCATATCACGTTCTCAAGTTTTTCCGACGAAGCTCTTCCCACCCTAATGTCACGCATGCTGTTAGACATACGAAGGATGCCCATCAGATGTTTAATATATCCAGTGTAACAAAATATGCAATAAAACCTGAGAGGATAGTAATTTCCCAAATTGAAAGCAATTGTATTTAATTCTGATGAGTGGTTCTCTAATTATAAGGGCACCACAAACGCTTTACAAAATACAAGAATGATCACAGCAATTACATTAATTACTGTAGGATGTCAGGTTCATTCTTTATCACTTTTAACGACTTAAATATAATTTCTTAGTTGGTTGATAAGCTGAAAATTAATACTCTTATCCTAATCCAATTCATTAGTCGTTTTGTAACCCATAAGCACTTTTCCTAATCACATGTGTTGTCTTAAGTTTAATATGATCACTTTTATTACACTCTTTCCTTAAGGCATCATTGATAAGGATACGCATCGCAATAAAACTGATATGGTCATTAAAAAAATACCGATACCGTGATTGGGGCTTTGCGACTCATCGTTAACAGCGTCACTAGAGCAGAAATCTGATAGTGCACGATAAACAGAAGGTAAATTACCCTTGACCTTTACGAATGAATGGTCCTGGCGTTAGCCTAGAGTAATTTCAGGAAACCAGCAAAAAGCGATATCTGAAAAGTGCAAAAAACAAAAAACCGAGTCTGGTGCGTGGGTGGTAGCAGCGCCTAGCTATGTGTGCGACACTGGCTCAGATCCCCGTCAGGCTATTCATATTAGGTTTTCCGTGATGTTCAGAAATGATTCTAGGCGAATGCCGGTAACGTTCGTTCGAAAGGCATTGCCCTTATTCTTTCCCGTTCTTTGTCTCTAATTTTCTTCTGCTTCGACTTGGCTAGGCGTGTAGGCATAAGAATAATGAAATATTTTAGTTCATTGCTACCTGCAACCATGGAAAAAAATATATTGGAGTAGACCGACGTTTTCGTGAATACTATAATCGAAACTCGTACTTATTTCTTTTTAAAATTACTAACTGTATATCGTGTAATGTCAGAAGCATCTACATTTCATAATTGGCTTACAGCCTAGAGTGATATATTTGCTGCAGTTACCTCGTCGTTTGCCGTAAGTTGCTTGTTCGTCGCAACATAAATTTTTTGAATTATTTTTTTTCTCACAAATTTTTTCAACCTACAGAGTCGATAACGCTTTGGGTTTGATATTGCTTTCGTTTCATTTCTTTGATTTGAGATCGAAATAGAAGGGTTATCACTAGCACCTCCGATTCACCTTTGTTCAATTTCTATGGGTATAATTCCCCCTCCCCGTTCATGACCGAATATGGTGGTTGAGTGGTAATGCTTTAGGCTCAAATTCTGGATAAAGCGGGTTCTAATTCCCATTCAGCCATTCAGATTTGTGGTTCCCATAGAATCCACAAATCACTCCAGGCGAATACTGGGATAGTTCCTTTAAAAGGCAATGACAGAATTCTTTCCCATTCCTTGCCATAGTCCCTTCCAGCCTCGATGTCGGCGAAATTTTCGGTTCTCACGTCATTTTTTATTCAACTGTTTATAAATTTTTCAGTGTTTTTAATTGAGAATCCAATTTTATTTTATACTAGTTGGTGCCAAGACTTCGTTCGAGTTTGTAAAGAATTTTGATTGACAGCTACCGACAGGTAACCACCATAGTGCAGTATGGAAGACTCGAGGCTTATACCACACACAATCATCAGTGATCTGCGCATGGTATTTATGACAGCAAAGTTATATATAGGGACACACATGTCGAAGGTTGAAAAATGAAAACACCAATTTCAACCATCATGGAGCACGTTGGGAGACTTGAGTTAATGCCACACGCAATCACCAGTGGACAGCGCTTGGTAGTTTTGACTGTGGAGTGAAATATAGGGACACACATGACTGTTTTTATATCAGATCCACAACTTTCAACTACCGTATCTACCACATCCCCACAGATACCAACATGCAATCACCACAGTGCACGGTGAAAGACTCCAGGCTACTACCATACACAAACAACCGTGGTCTACACTTGGTAATTCTGGCTGCAAGTTGAAATATAGGGACACACACGTCTTTCGTAGAAAAAAGAAAATGCCCTACGTCGACCACTTTCAACCACCAAATCTCCCACACACTCGTAGCTAACGACATCCAACCAACATACTTCACGATGGGAGACACAATGCTTCTACCACACACAAACACCAGTGATTTGCGCTATGTAGTTGTGGGAGCAAAGTAATATATACGGACACATATGTCTTTGGTCGAAATAGGAAAATATCGTTGATCGACCACTTTCAACCACCATACCTCCCACACCCCCACAGTTACCGAAATTCGGCCAACGTTGTGCACGACAGGTAACTCCATGCTACTACCATAAACAAACACCAATGATGTGTGCTAGGTAGTGGCGGCTGAAAAGTGAAATATAGGGACACATGTCTCTCTCTCTCTCTCTCTCTCTCTCTCTCTCTCTCTCTATATATATATATATATATATATATATATATAAGATTGCAGTTACGATGTCTGTTTTCAAATTTAAATTGTTATATTCCACCAGTAGACGGTTGTAAAGTCGTCAATTTAGACATCGATGTACGATGATGATTGCAGCGACCGCAAGTAGTGGTGAGAATTTCGAAAGTTATTTTAAAAGCGGGCATCTTTCCTCTGAAAATGGACATATATATCGTTAAATTTAGTCTTTTGGTTTACGAGTTATAACAATTTGAAAGTACACGGATTCGTAACAGTCGTTTCCGTTGGAGTGATGAACATCAGACAAAGTGATTGTAGAGACTAGTGGAGATATGCCATGGAAGTCCTCTCTCCTTGGCGATTCAAACTTTGGGTCACATTACAGTGGTAACTACAAGCCATGTCACCGATATTTTATGGACGTACAATGTGTCGTATCTTTATTAAAAGGCAATGTTGTATTTTATATGATTTTAAGTCGGCAAGAGTACAGAATCGTTTTAAAGTCTTGTGCCGAAACTTTAATGTTCGAACTTATTAACTTCTCATATTTGAATAATAATAATCTTTCTTATGATTCATTTGACATTTATTCTCGTTTTACTTCACTCATAAAAATCCGAAGAATTACAGAGGTCCTTTGCTATCAGTAACTTGATATCATCAAAAACGCGAACTAAACCTTTTCTATCGGTCTCCCGATCGTCTTGCTCTCTTGTTACCATTTGGTATCCATAGCTACCGATATTTTTTCAGAGTAATTATCATTCTTTTGTCTCTTCTCTGAATAACCTGTTATGCTACAACTGGATTAGAAGAGAGTAAGTTACAGATGCCATTTTTAAGCATTGCCAATTATTATCTGTACCACTGTAAATCTATAACGTCACTGTGCCTGTTTTGGCATTACGCAAGAACAGCTGAACCAGAATTTGATGGAATGTTCACAGTGTAAAGACTCATAGTCTATCTTAAAATCTGATGTATTTTTTTGGATATTGTGTCAACTGCTGCCTGGGTGGTAAATGAAAGTCTGTTCTGAACATTAAACTATTTATGATGTGCTATAACATTGAAGCTATAGGACATATCTCAACAGGATTTCCATAGTTTGAAAACTTATGGTCTGGTCTAAAATTTGAGGTATATATCATTAAGTTAACTTAATTCGGTACGGAGAAGAAAATTACTACCTGACATAACAATAACAGAGGAACGTGATGCCACCCTGATGTATTAACACTTAGAAAAATAAAAATAGCATTTACCAGTTTTAGATCATACAGCTTTTTTTATTGTTTATATGCTTTCTCAATAAGTATATCTATTTTTCGTGTTAATGTAACATATGGATGACACAAGACAAATACAATACTTAATTAAAACCACCCATGTCCTTGGCTAGACTCTTGCAGATTACGCTGGTTACCTGAGGTTCTCTCTCTCTAGCTCCTATACTACCGGCACCGGCCATTAATCAGTTCAGTAACTAGTATTATCCAGATATATGGCGGTGGTATACCGAAACCACATAGTTAGACTAATTACAGATTTATTGGTTCCCAGAGAGAATTTTCAGGAAAAAATTTGTAGAAGGACTGAATGTTTTCGTAACGACAGTGACGAGTGGTAATCATTCTCAAAGATACCAGTATCAACACCGGGGAGTGGTAAGTGCATTGCGTTGTCGTTACGCAACTTGGTGGGGTCAGGAATTTTTAGAATTTGTGTGTGCCCATACGAGCTACGTCAGGACGTTTCGTAGTTCAGATTTCAAGTTAAACTATAGGTCCTAGACGAAAGGAACTGATCTCCCTACTTCTGATACATTGGCTTAGTACGCCTCCTTAGGGAGGTTGCAACCAACTTTCGAATTATGGACTAAGGTATTTTTTTAACTACACTTACAAGTTAGTCGTTGCTTTCCAAATCTTTGTTGATATTAATGTTTATCATTCAAGACACATTAAGATAATTTTTTTGGTTCACTAATGGTTGGCATTACGGGAAATTTATAATGACAAAGCAGCTTTATTGATTTTGAATTTTCTGAAAATAATAGGAGTATGAAATTTATACATTTGAATAACCCTAAAATATAAATACATGCTGACAATGTTCAAATTATATTAGCTTACATTTATTGGCCAGCAGAACCGATCCATGTGAACGAAGTCGCCGGCAAATTATTGTAATAGATAAGTGTGTGCAATACCTGTGGCTGGGCACAAGCGGTTGCTGTGAAGAGATTAATGCTTGCACTAAACCAAACTGCGGTGGCCTGGCAAGAGAACAAACTCACCGTGTCTGAAGGCGGTAACAGCGCTGCTGCGGCGACTAATGCAGATAGGAGCGATGCTGCAAGGTGGACGCCGAGTGCCGGAGCCATGGTGCGAATGCGGGCCTCGAGGAACGACGCAACCGCGCCGAGGCCATGCTACGTCACCAGCTACTGTACAGTTGGAGGACGGCCAAGTCAGGTGCCACGGCTACTACTCACAACTTGCCGACACTGAATGGACCAACTCTGATCATTAAAACGGAATTTAGTAGAGTCAATACAGAAAGCGCATAGCAAATACCGACCACACTGGGAAGGACGCTGCTTCGATCTCCGCTCACAGCATTCAGATTTCTGTTTTCCAAGTTTCCCGAAATCACTCCAGGTGGATGTCAGAATAGTCCCTTCAGAAGAATAAGACCGAAATTCATCCGTTGCCTGCCTACAGTCAGCCAATGATCACGGTATCGATGAGTCGTAAAACGTTAACCAAACAAACTAGCTAACTAGTCCTTTAATGAACTGTAATAATAATTCTGTGTGGTCGTAATGACCTGTAGATAGGGTTTTTACTGGCTGCGCATTCCACCCCTATCGTAGCCGCCTTAACCTAACCCAACAATCCTGCCGGGTACAGGGGACCTACAGTTTAACTTGGAATCCGAACCACGGAAGCGTTCTGGTGTACTTCACTTTACACAGTACTATGCAGATAGAATAATTGAATTTTTGGCATAGTCAACGATGGATAATTTTCTACAGTAACTAAAATTTCTGTCCATTACCATCAAGATAAAAAACTTCCTTGAAGCATTTCGTCGGTCACTTTCATTTCTGACATTTATGCAATCAATCTCGTATACAGTCTAGATTAAAGGTTCCCTAGGTTTTTCTTACCACGCCCCCTTTCCGTCAAAGAAAAGTTCCCCTCCCTCCCCCTGGCCACAATTTTATTATTAAAAATTTAAATCCCTCCTCAGTACTAACAATGACATCTCAGAGGAAAATCACTAAATACTTGATTTTAGAATAAAGGTTTCAACTCTAAGAGATGCTGAAAAAGAAACAGCATTTCCGAAGTTGTCCACATGGGCAGTGAAGAACCTCGCACCCCTAGTTTGGGAATTTTTAGTCTAGAGCAAGACCCTAAAAAACTTTATAACAAGATGGAAATCTTCTGAATAATTTACTTGTTATCATGTGAAGGTTATATTGTTCCCGTCAGTGAGACTCATTGCAGTGAAGCAGAGCACAGTGGATCGGGGAGGTACAACGGGACCTGGCACGGTCCTAGGCTCAGGCTACCGCCCGTCCTGATTGCGGTTTTTAGGCGGTTTTGCCTACGCAATCGCTGAGACGGCCTCCAATCTCCACCTCATAAACTAAATATTTCACAAACAAAAAATACACATATCACACTGTACACACACACATTTATACGTTTCTTAGAGAGATGGCAACACAAGACCTTCCTCCAACAGATTAGGTACGCCGCGCCGGGTATAACACGCCAGGTTGCACTTCGGGCAAGAACTCTTCTCTCTTATGATTCACACTGGCCACCTTGGTGGCCGAATAGGGGGAAAAAGGTTACATTTTCAATGCCAAAATTTTAACAACTCTAGTACACTCCTCAGCAACAATTCTGATCTCATGTCGTATAATTCTTACGGGGTTCAAGTGACCAACAACACCACTAACTTTTCTAATACTCATTACATGGAGGGTCACTTTCAGTAGGATTTAGTGTGCGTTAACACACAACAAAGATCTGCCAATGGTCACAAATATATTTAAACATCGAAGAAAAATAAAAAGTTTACATGGACCATACTATATAATTTAATCGTCAATTTGGCTATAGATTAATTTGGTTGTGCGCAAATGGTTTTGTATTGCATGATGGTAAGAGACGAGGCATGGTATATGACTCAGTACGTAGCAATTCATCTGCATTTGTCACTACAGTAAAATTACATTGAGGTACGATCAAATATCACGGACACCAAAGTACGTCGTTGATTGTTCCCAGAGCTTGCAGTAATGGATCAATTACTCTTTTATAGCTCTACAAGAAAAAAATAATGTGCATGTTTATAATGACCAAGATAACGTGATGGTACGAGGGCTGTCCAGAAAGTAACAGACGTTTTGTAATAAAAAATAAACAAAGTGAAAAAAAAACGATTTTTATTATATACATTTTAGAGGTAAACTCTTAGGCTATTTTTCAACATAATCGCCATTTAAATTAAGACACTTATCATAACGTGGTACAAGCTTTTCGATACCCTCTCTGTAGAAATTTGCCGCCTGAGACTTCAACCCCTGGTTTAAACCGGCATGCAGTTGAGCGTCAGTTTCAAACCGTTGTGTTGCGAGCCACGTCTTCATCGCCGGGAACAGGTGGTAGTCGCTCGGTGCCAAATCCGGGCTGTACGGCGGGTGATTGAAAACTTCCCATCCAAAACCATCCAAGAGCTCTTGGGTACGATTGGCCTTGTGTGGACGAGCGTTGTCGTGGAGAAACAAAACTTTCTCACTGAGTTTTCCCCGACGCTTGTTTTGTATGGCGCGTCTTAATGTTCTGAGTGTTTCGCAATACCTTTCTGAAGTGATTGTTTGGCCACGTTCAAGAAATTCAACGAGAATCACACCCTTAGCATCCCAAAACACAGTAGCCATAATTTTTCCTGCTGACAGCGTTTGCAGACAATTTCTCGGTTTCTTGGGCGAATGCGTGTGTCCCCATTCCATAGACTGCCGTTTTGTTTCACAGGTGACGTGCTTTACCCAAGTCTCGTCGCCAGTTACGATACGATCGATAACTTGGTTTCCAGTTTTGGCGTAGTCTTCCAGAAACGTCAGTGCTGCAGCAAGTCTCTGTTTTTTGTGGTCTTCTGTTAAGATTTTCGGAATCCACCTGGCACAAAATTTGTGGTAACCAAGTTTACCAACCACAATCTCATGAACTAAACTCCGTGAAATTTGGGGGAAAGGTTCTGAAAGTTCCGTAATCGTGAAACGACGATTTTAACGGATTTTTTCGTTGATTTTCACCACCAGTTCATCACTCACAACACTAGGCCTACCCATGCGGTCCTCATCGTGAACATTGGTTCGACCATTTTTAAAATCAATGCACCATTGCCTCACTCGGCTTTCACTGATTATTCCTTGGCCGTACACATCACAAATCTGGCGATAAATTTCAATTGGTTTGTGATTTTTCGCCAACAAAAACCGTATTACAGCTCGCATTTCACAACTGGCGGGATTTTTAATTGCAGCGCTCATTTTAACACTCTACTGTATTCAAAGTACGATAGAAACGATGTGCAAACTACCACGGCTGGTTGCGTACTGAATGTATGACAGTCTGACGCCAAGATGGCGGCGCTAGGAGCACCCATTGTTGCGCCAGGTCAAAACGTCTGTTACTTTCTGGACAGCCCTCGTATATCTTGGCCTCTGTAGAGGCAGTCTTTCAATAGGCTGTGCACTCCATTTGTGTCGTGATCGTCTAATCTAATTTTTAAATTCTACAGTTTTACGTGGAAGCTGAATCTGAAAACCGTTCTGACTCATTTCGCATACATATAAGATCAACCACAAAAGATTAATTAAGGCCGTACAGTTTGGGAAGTGATATCACTGACGAATAAGCAATGACAAAAAGTACACTCTTAAAAGTGGGAAACCTTTGACAACCAACCGCTAACCACTGATGCTTAGAAAGATGTTTCTGTATTATTATGTATTCAACTTTACATAATTGAACTTTTAATAGCATAAAGAAGAAGAGCTGAAGCATATGAAATGTGGTACTATGGATTTAGGTGAAGTTAAGGGACTGTTCTGAAATTAATGTGTGGAAACAGGTGCTTGTGAAATAATCTCAGAGAAAAAGCGACTTGCCAGATTGGTTAATTTCCTAGCAGAGGAGACAGCTGAAGGAAACGCGATGCATTGGTTTTCTTCTTATGAATTATGCTTCATCTACGTCGAGTTTATTAAAGATGGAAAGCACTAGGGACAAGAAAGTGGAAGGAATTCGACCACGGTCATTCTAAGGAACCACTTCGTTGTTACTTCATTGTAAGATCTTACATACAGACAGCTTCCAAGGATCTTTACAAGGCTGATTATCTTCCGCTCCCAAACCATTTTTTCTGTTTCAAGGGGTGGTTATTGTCAGGATGTAATGCACCATGCACCATAATGGCAACAGATATTTCTTGTTACAGCCTCTGGTACAAAGGTTTCAGTGTTCAATTTACGTTGCTTTCTTGAACGCTGTCTCCTTGACGTCATTAGTTCACGGAGATGAAATAGTTCCATGTATATCGCAATTCATGTAGCCTGGATCGGAATTGTAATCTAAAGTCTGCGGCTCAGAATAAGGTGCAAATAGCATCGTCTTTAATTAAACTGTAACAATGCCGCAATTACCAGTAATTAGAAATTATTATGCTGTCAGTTGATAATCACTTTTCAGTTATTTGAAAGTGATATCAGCTGTCAGTAAACAGAGAAACAAACTAAAATAATGTTGAGAATCACTTTTCTCTGGAGCCAGTTACTTAAGTCAATCAGATCATTCCAGTGACAGTTTAATACTCACTGATGTAGTTAACAAAGACAACAGAAACAATACTGTAAGCAGCCGTATGGTCTGTCCTCTTCTTTTAATCACCTAAAAAAACGTTATCTGTGAAATTATGCTAGTATAAACACAATTACTTCAGAAATTTCTCAGTGAAGTAAAGATTTGATGTTGTGCTCTCAGTATAGAAGAAAAATGCGGGGTGGCATCATAGAAGTATTGCCATTTACGAGTACTTTCTGCGTTCATGTTGCTTGCCTGTAGCTTGCCTTGACGAATCTAATACGAACGAATTAAAACATGATCGGTGTCAGCTACTGCATGACTGGGCTACGGCTGTGACCCTGTGAGGACCAGAGACAATATAAGACGGCCTCGTAACACAGACCCCGACGACACTGCCATCTGCCATGATGGAGCTCAATGGTCCAGTTATAATGGTTGACACGTGAAATAAGTTTCAATCAAGTGTCAACGTCCCTTTCGCGTGGTGCATTTAATTCTGCAAATAGCTCCGAGGTGACCAAACAAATATTGCAGCCTTCCTCTCTCTGCTGTCTTCTGGCTGGAGTGGTTTTTAGACCAGCGCACCTTCATTAATTTGAGGTTGTAAATGTCATTAGAACATTAGAATTAGAAGCAACAATCCTTTTGTAACAGAAACTTAGCTAATTCTTCAATATCGTCAGAATATTACTTATGAAAAAGACTGATCAACACAATTTGTAGATACACAGTGAATTGAGAAATCCTTATTGAACAGCTCAGAAAACCAGTCTCTATGGTCAATAGTACGGTCACACTAGTTATTCTGATAAACGTTACAGTTTCAAGTAATATAAATCTATTTCTGTAGTATTACTTTAACTTCCCAGCGTTAAAAATAACGTAACAACAGAGGCGTATTACAATCAAAAAACTCCTGGACATATACCGTGGTAAATAACAATCTTACAATAACCCATATCGCAAATCAGATTATACTCTAGTAATCTAATAAAAATAAATCCATTCCGTTAGATAGCATGTAGCACAAATTTATATGATAATTTCTGATATAAATTTGTTTAAAAATTTATGTTCAAATATCTGTATAATGACAATTATACCTCACAATTTATTACTTATTTAAAAGGTATGTCAGTCGTGTACTGTTTAATTAAATATCCCTGATAGCGTCCTCAACATTTCTGCCTGCTACCCGCCGACAATTGTGGTTTGTGGGTTGCGGAGAAACAGGTGCTCCACACCAACTATTCCGCAGAGCACGGAAGGAGCTAACATCAGGCATAATTCAAAGCTCCGCGACTCTTTGACAAGTGTTGTATTCCTTACGTTTACTGATTCAAGTAGAACAATAAATTTTGGCTGATGCAGCATCGCAGTGGATGCGGTGTCTCCAGCTATGAATTATCACACTCTCCGATCGGATACATCAGACGAAATAAGGTTGGTGACACCAGTAACATATAACAGTGCTGTGGCAATTCAATTCGTGAATTCTGCGCCACATCGCGGAGAGGAGTGTATTGTGCACGCAGCAGACCCTGAGTGTGCCACAGCAACGTCCGCGTTGACGCGTGGCGCATTGGTGCTGAGTGGTGTGCATTCTCGTTTCTGTGTGCTTTCGGGAAAAAGTCAGAAATGGAGATAGCAAGGAACAAACATTAAACAGGAATACTGAATCTGGACAAGAGTTGAAGTGAAATACGGGGTACGAGGCACAAGGAGAATGCTATTAAGAAAACACTGGTGTAAAAACAAATTGAACTCTTTGGTGAGGGGAGGAAACAAGTAGACGCTAAATGATGGTAAAGATGTTAGGGCGGTAAGTAACGAGTCGAACATACCCAAATTTGTCAAGTACTTGCTAGGCGTGATGAATTGTCGACCAGACGGATAACACATTCCACAGCTGAGGGCAGACCCGAGGGTCTGGATATGTCTTCAGTAAAAAGAGGAAAAAAGGGAAATCTGTACACAAGAATAAAGTGTTAGGTGGAGCCAAAGAGTACAGCCAATCGGGACAGTTGTTAATATTGTTATTAACTGAGAGCGGTATGTTTCATGACTGGGAGCCAACCAGCTAGCAGAGCTTCCCTTCTAAAGGGTGGACCACGAAGCTTCTTCGTGACAGAGCGGACCAGAGGGTGGACAAATGGAGGTTGCCTCCTAGAGAGGAACGGAGCCATCTCGCCAGTCAGCCACGCCTTATGGAGCTGCCGTTCCATCACCTGGAGAGCGGGGCCGGCCACCGACTAGACAATTAGATTCGTCTACACGTTTATGACAATTCAGGAACGAGAAACATTTTCGTGGCCCTAGTGAACGCCCTGAGATAGACACTCTTGCTCTAAAGAGAAACTTTATGTACTTTTGTATTTTTAAAAGAAAATTAACCCTTGTAAAATTTTGTAAAGTAAAAAAGAAAACAAAAAATTCAAGTGCTTAATTAAATCGTATAGTCAGATTGTGAACCTTGTTTTCGCTATGTCCCATCCAGTCATATAATATGTCACTTTTGACTTGGTTAAAAATTCCACCTATTAAATAATTCATGTCAAAATTTACATACCTAGAGCTCTGGATGTCGCTTCCCTCATAATAGCGAACACTCCAAAAAGACTCTCTGGCGCCCACCTGATTTTGAAATATTAAAACTACTTGTAAATTAATTACAGGTAGCAAATGGTCACAGTATGGTCAAGAAGTCGCTTTCCTCAACATAGGGGACACTTCACAACCATGCTTGATAAAAAAAAAAGAGGCAAATATCATAAATCGAGATGGTGGCCAAGTTTGGTTTTCCGGCGTGTCTGTCTAGTGTTTACTTTCGTATTGATGTGGAAAGATAGCGCAATATGGCAGAACAGGTCGTTGGCACCTAGTGTTTGGCGTTGACTGTACAACTAGGGGAGGTGAAAGTAAACAGTGATTGACAGGTGTATGATTTTATTAGTTGTGTAATCAGTGTCTAACAAAAACTCGCAACTCGAATTACTCAGCCAGTCCGCATCACTCATTGTGCAAGCAGTTGTGATGTGTCATTTCACAATGGAGCGTATCGTAACTGGGCAAAGACTGAAAGACAAGAGATTGATGGGTAGTGAGCAACAGCTTTCCAACTTAGCGATATCTGCTATACTCTCCAGAAAATTCTCGGCCTCAGCCTTAGACGACGATGCTAACACCAAGAACATAATGCGAATGGGACTAATGTTTTTTGAACATTACTGTGCAGACACTCAAGTGCAAGTTTCCCGAGATTTTTTGTAGCTCTGTTTGACATTACGATTTAGAAGAATTGACAACCCACAGTATCACAAGCAGAAAACTTTTCGCACAGGATTATTGCAAGCCCCCAGCTAGATGAAAGACTGAAAGGAAATTGTTAAGAACAAATCAGATAGGGATACTATTCGCTCAGCAAGATAAGCCAGCAATCATAACAAAGGTACAGTATTTATCTCCTTAGGCTCAGTGAGAAGACAGAAGTTAATTACTGAGTAAATGACAAAAAGGATACGCTACGTCAATAATGCATAAGTGCTGAAACACAAACACAGGATGATGTTAAGAAAGTGATTTATAATAAGGATTCTAGGCAAAAGGTAAAATGTCGTCCAAGGTAACAGAATCTGGAAACATGGCATTAAAGAATCTACGGACATAAGTTTCTTGAAACAATAGAAAACTTCTGTAAATCTACTCTTACTCTGGTGGTGGGAATAATTTTCATCGCTCAGGACTTTCTTGGCAGGATAGGAGACATTGTGGTGCACAGTTCCTAAACACTGATACTATGACAAATTCCTATGTTCTCTGCAGCAACTGGATACGACGCTGTTGTTTCATCTGTCGCATGAAGACCTGGTGTCTTTTGGAACAGTAGGCCTCAATCATTTTACACCGCATTTTACTCTTACCCTTTTATGATCGTCATATTTACTCAACACAGATAAAAACACTAATCACAATTATCTGAACACTTACAAAAAAAAAAACTTAGAAACACGCAGAAAAAAATAACTGGTGGCGTACTTCTGTATCCAGACCTAGTATGCGTGGTATGTAAAAATCTAAACTACCTTTCAGTTGTGGGTCACATACATATATACATATACATATACGTATTCATTGTATGAAGTAATCAACGAAAAAAAGATAAAACAAACACTTGTATTCAGTGTTACAAGGCTGACTACGAATTCAGCGACCAATAATACCTGACGGAAAGTTTCTAGGCAGTAACCAAGTAATTCTTACAAAAAAGAGGAGAGGTATCCTCTGACATGATTGAAGTATGCTGTCAGTGGCTTCCAAAATTAATATCTGCAGGAAAACATTTCTCTAAATGTCCAAAAGAAAGTGACACTATTTCGCTTGTAACAGCTCATATTAGAATTAGTAAACGAAATGATTATGCTACAATATATTCCTGATCTGGAATCAATTTACATCTTGCAAGAATTTATGCAGTTAACATCCTGGTGCTGCATTTTAAACACAGTTTTAGACACATTTCTAGTTTATGGTATTGAACTGAATCTGCTAACTCATAAGACCAGCTTTTCAACACAGATAGAGGAAATGCTTTAGGAGAG
This sequence comes from Vandiemenella viatica, assembly GCA_031002005.1. NCBI lineage: Eukaryota > Metazoa > Arthropoda > Insecta > Orthoptera > Morabidae > Vandiemenella > Vandiemenella viatica. Next base: position 228,608,511 of record JARYHS010008074.1, read on the forward strand.
TACAGCTGAGACCGTTAACGCTGATATCTTGTAGAGATACTTAGTAAAGGCAGAATCAATTACAGAGTACAACGTAATGTCTCCCTTGAAGAAGTTTTAAAGCTGATATCGCACGTGCTAATTGCGAAGACAAAAATCACTCTACTTCATGGCGGTAGGAATATCTTGAATTAGTTAAGCCGTGATATTGTGGTTTCAAATCCCGACAAGGCAAAATACAACTACGTCGATGGAAATTTGAAATGGACTGACAGTAATTACATCTTCAATATTACTGAGCAAAACAGATTTTTCTTACTAATCTAGCGTCATTCTACGATGAACGCACCAAATAAGTTCAGTTCAATATACAAGTAGGAGATTTTCATGTACGTAACATTTATTTTAAGAATCAAGATAAATCTTTTTTTAAATAAAATAAGGGTAATATAGCTGAAATCTCATTAATAGTACTAGCAACCAAAATAGCCACGAGGTGAGCTCTAAACTGACTTCAGAGTTGCTGGCGAAATCCATTATCTAGACGTATACACATCTTTGCGCGTCTAAGATCACTAAACATTTATGCGAGGATATTTCGCGACGAGCTTAATCTAAGCCCATACACACGAACACCAAATTGAGCTAGATCGCGGCGTTTAAATTGTTATTTTTATGGAAATTGCCTGCTTATTGATCAATTTCCCTGCTCGTGCATAAGTGGAAAAAAAGTCTAATACAGTCGAGAAACAGCAAAGTGAGACTGTTTTCTGTCCACATTTACAGACTGAATCTTTGAATTCACTCAAACAGTCAACCGATATCCGTAATGAGTCACAACCAACTTCCCCTCTGGACACACTGCAGTCTTCTTCTGCACTTGATTCAGAAGCAGAGGGCTTAACGCAGCTAAGCACAAGGAAAAAGCGACGGGGACGTAAACCTGCTACACAAACATCACGAACTTAAAAAAAAGGGTAGAAACAATCAAACGTACGCGATTACAGGAAGATAAAAATAGCATAACACTACCGCTGCAAAACCCTCCAATTCCATCAAAAAACAAGCAGAAAACTGACAAAATGAAAAAAATCCCGTTATAACTGGAATGGAATTCACAAGTTGGGCCGATGATGTGCCGGGTAATGAGGATGAGGCGCCAATGTCAACTGAGGAAGACAATATTGCCTACCTCCCTTCACAGCCAAATAAAGCCTTTGAGATAGTAGCAGATTGTATTGCACAAATCCATGCAGCAGACTTATAAAATAGCCACCATCAATATTAATAGAATCACCACTAAGTTAAAAGTGAAAAGCTTAAAGGATTACCTGTATCACAACTGCATTGACATAGCACTGCTCCAAGAAGTCATCCTCATAGATCTGCGTATCACTGGTTTTACCCTCTTCCTAAATTCCTCCCCAGATGGTGGTACAGGAACTGCAATTTTAGTCAAAGATGGCATCCCCTGCAGGAATGCTGATATCCTGGAAACGGGGAGGGGAATCTCAGTCTTTATAAATTAAATCTTGGTCGTCAACGTCTATGCACCCTCAGGAACTAACAAAAGGAAAGAGAGATCAATGTTCTTCAAAACCAACGTGCCTTTCCTTCTCAGGAATAATCCGACAAAAATCATAATGGGTGGAGACTTTAATTGCGTCACTCACCCCAGAGACCAACACCCGAATTTCAACAGATGCCCTGAACTAGAAAACTTGATTAACGGGTTACACCTCGTGGACTCATTCAGACAAACCCAGGGAGATCTCCAGAAATTCACATATATCACCAGCTCATCAGGCAGTAGGCTAGATCGAATATACGTAACCAGTAACTTAGCAAGTGAAATATGTATCACTGACATAGCTCCTATAAACTTCTCAGATCACTGCAGTTACCTGTGTCACATAAAAATGCCGCCTCAGTCAGTAAGGAGGAATAAAGGGTATTGGAAAATGAATACTTCATTACTAAACGACGCAGAGCTTAAAACCCTTATCCATAGCGCCTGGCAATCCTGCTTGCAACATTGCCATCAATATAGAAATAGCTTGGAATGGTGGCTACTCAAAGCAAAACAATAATACTCTACTCCAAACGGAAAAGATACTGGCAGAACGAGACTATCGAATTCTACTATAGATGCCTACGAGAACTGTACGCAGACACGAACCCAAACCCATCCACCTTCGCACTGATTAAAAAATACAAGGCAAAAATAACTAGGCTTAAGTAAAACAGCACAAACAGTCTATTGTTACGATCAAAGCCTAAAAATATAGTAGAAGAAGAAACTGCTTCTCTATATCATTTAACGAGAGCCCAGAAAAGAAGAGATCAGACCTTGATCACGGAGATAAAGAACAACAACGGCGATACGTTAAGAACTCAAGGGGAAATCGTCAATGCCGCACTCTTGTATTTTTCAGACCTCTACACAGAGGAAGGAAATGATGAAAGAGCAGCCCAACAGTTTTTAGAACCCATTAACAGTGTTATCTCCGACATTGAAAGGGAAAACCTCTCCAGAGATTTTGACCCTGAAGAGATGGAAGTCTCAATCAGGAAGGCAGCAAGAAAAGATCACCCGGGCCTGATGGAATACCAGTTGAATTTTATTCCATGTTTTGGCCTCTGATAAACAGGAAATTACTCCAAGCGATGAATGACATATGGAGGATCAGCATTATACCCCAAGTTTTCAGTGAAGGGATAATCGTGCTCTTACCAAAGAGCGGCAAAAGCAAAGAGGTGAGACACCAGAGACCAATTACACTACTAAACTCAGATTTCAAAATATTAACCAGAATGTTAAAGAAAAGACTAGAACCGTTTTTAAGTAGGATTCTCGGTAGTTATCAATCAGGCCCCATACCAGGACGAGGCATAATCCAAGCCACGAACGAATATAGAGATATAATCTCCATTGCCGCTGAAAAAAATTCCCGCGCAGCAATCTATTTTGCTGACCTAGAAAAAGCCTATGACCGCGTGAATCACCAGTTTCTGCTAAAAGCCTTAAGAAAATTTGGTTTAGGTGTAAGTTTAACTACAGCGGTGGAAAAAATAATAACTAATGTTTCCTCCAAACTCCTAATCAACGGCACATTGACCAGATCCTTCAGAATAACGCGATCCGTAAGACAAGGATGCCCTCTGTCAATGATACTTTTTAGCATCTCAATAGAACCTCTGCTAAGACATATAGACAAAACCACCTTTTCGACGGAAAACGAGTAAGCTGCCGAGCATACGCAGATGACGTGGGCTTTTATGTCACTTCACAGGACGACTTGAATAAAATCACAAACGCCATTAAACTCTTCCAGCGAGCAACAAACGCAAGAGTAAACGTTAACAAGTCCGCACTACTTCACATTGGTAAAGGACTCACAGGTCCGGGGAAAAATCTTCTGGGTCACGAAGTTACGAAACACACATCCCTAGGAATAATACTCGAGGAAAACCCGAAAAAAATGTCCACAAACAACTGGAGAAATACCTTAAATAAAGTAAGAGCAATTCTGAGAGCGCACAGTTTCAGAAGCCTCAACATGGTCCAAAAATCAAGAATGATAACCACCTGCATCCTAGGCAAAATAAGCTACCTAGCCCAGGTATTACCAGCGCCTGACCCCATTGCGGAAAATCTGCAAAAAGCCTTATGTTGGTTTGTATGTAAAAACGAAATATTTAAGGTAAAATTTGAAACGCTAACACGACCAAAAATAAAGGGAGGCCTGGACGTCATCAATGTAAAGGCCAGGTGCAAAGCTTTACTGATACATGCAATAGACAAGCTGAAAGACAACGACTCCAGTTTCACAACTTCAGTTATGAGGCACTACAAACCACAATGCACGAAAGCCCCAGTCTACATAGGAAACATAGGGAAGAACTTAAACCAGCTCAGAATCTATTTTCTAGAAAAAAGTTATTTCGAAACGAGCTTAGACCCTCCGCCACCCAAAACAACAAGGGACATCTATATTAGACTTTCAACAATGGCCGAAAGAAACAACATTGAATTAAAGTATCCGAGCACTAACTGGCCCCAAGTTTGGCGAACCATCTTTAACAAAAACCTTCCATCCGAGGTAATGTCCGCATGGTATAAAACAACCAAGGAACTAATACCGACAAACGAAAAACTTTTTCGGATTCATCTCTCGGCAACTGACAGGTGCCACAAATGCGGCAACACAGACACCCTTTTGCACCGCTTCTCGTGCGGTGAAACACAGAGCATTTGGATATGGCTGAAATACAAGTTAGCACAGCTGGACGGAACCACAATTTCAATACAGGAAATCCTCAGACCCGATAAGATCCGAAAACCAGCACGGAAACAAAATGCCGCAACATGGCTGCTAGCCCATACAGTACTATATGTTTGTCAACACCACGACAAAGAATACACCAATTACATCTCCTTCATGGAGAGAGAATTCGCTAAGGCGACCACTTCTCCCCGTTACGCCAGCTCATACGGCAACGCACTGCAATCCCTCGTAATGGGCGGACACCCAAGCATCCAGTAATAACACACACAGGGGTGCCAACCCGGAAGAGCGCAGGAGAAGACAGCTGCCGAAGAAAACAAAACTCACGGAACGACCACGCTGCTAGCCCACAAGAAGTGAGCAGTGTGAATGATGAATGTAACAGAAGCATGTATCTTCGTATTTCACATCCAAGAAGTCTGTATCTTAAATCTTTGTATTTGCACCACACTTTGATTTTGTGTCTTGTATCTTGTACCTGGCATTGATACCTTTATACCTAGTACCATACATCTCTGAATTTTGTAACCAATAAATAGGAAAGTAATAAAAAAAATTAAAAAAATGTATTGATTAATGTTGAGTACTATTGCAAATTGTTCTCTTTCCTTCGGCGTTATTTCCTTTGAATGACTGCATTCCTACTTCATGAGCTTTGATGTGAGATTTAATTATTACCAACCAGTCGCAAATAAATTATTTTGGTAAACTGTTTACATAAGTAATATATCCAAACTAGACTTTGCAAGTTTCTACTTACAATATCTAAGATTGTAACACAAACACTTGAGCTAATAAATGTAATGGTACAAAACACCTAAGACACGTACCTTTTATTTTTTTTCAATCTACAACTTGGTACAAAATTTACGAATATTTCTTTAAACTCAGTGAGAAGAAGAACAGTCTGCTGCACGGTTAATGAAACTGTACTTTTTTTTCTACCAAGCGTGGTTGTTAAGCGGTAACGCTCTGGCCTCGCATTCGGGAGCACGTGTGTTCGAATCTCCGTCCGGGCATTCAGATTTGGTTTTTCCATGGTTTCACCAAATCACTCCAGGCAAATGCTGGGATGCTTCCTTCAACAGGACGAGGGTGAATTCCTTCCCGTTCCTTGCCCCCAGTCCTTCCCCGCCTCTAATGACCTCAACGTCGACGAGAAGTAAAGCCATAAGCAAAAAAAAAGAAACAAAAAAAAAATTCTTCAATTAAAAATGTAAGAAGTTACCAACACAAATTCTAGAATTCACCTTTTTCCCCAATCAACTTCCCATCCTAATGGCTTTGTGAGAAAGCCATAACTTTTGCCGAGTGTCCTTTGTGCCTGTTTATTTTAAATTATTGCAGTGAAGTTGGAGTTTGCGAAAAAGGTGAGAACCTAGCAGGTTGATGACCGCTTGGCGTTGGTTTCCTGTTCCAAGTTTGCTTGGTTGATTGGTGGCAATGTACACAACACGTTTTTACGGTTTACTCTCTTTAACCGATACAAAAGGTAGCAGTTAATCGTAACTTTATGATAGCCGTTAATAATCAGTTTTGGATGATTTTCAGTTTATTTAAAGCCATATTCGATTTTACTGGTGATAGACGTGGAACCATAAAGATCGCTTGGTAGAAGGAATTTAGCAGTGTGAGTGGTTCAGCATTTGGGAGGTATGGGGAGAGATTGTTTACTGTGTTTGTTGCGGTACCGTTTCCATTTTTTCTTGAGTTGATGTGGAGGACAAGCAACTAAGATGTGGAGAGACTCGCACTTAATCCTTAATAACGACTGCCAACTGTGGCGTCGCTCTGTTGGCAACATGCCAGTTTAGATTGCAGAGCTTCAATGATCAGTTTCCTGGATGCGAGCACATGCCAGGCCGAAACTGTACTGTTCTTTGTTTTCGTCCGTGGCAATTGATTATCCTCTGTTCTCGTCTCATAAACAAACATATTACTGCCACATTCAGTGGCCTGGTATCTTATTGGTGCAGGAGATTTATTTGAAAATTAAGACTCATTGGTTCGAACCTCGCAGTAGATGGGAAATTTTACGGGGTGATGTGAGGATGTTCATGGTTGTTTTACGATATTAAACTACAGGTTTAGCCACGACGGAGGCGAAATGTGAGTCAAGTTGAAATTTTTTTCATTAGGTTGTACGGCATAAAGATTTTCTTTGCAACATAATAAGGGTGCGTTCATTAATTACGTGTGGTGAAATGGAGGGGGGGGGGGGTGTCCGGCGAAATCTCACCAAGGGTCTCAAAAACTACGAGATCACTTAGCAGGAGGGGGGGGGAGGTCCAACCAGATATCACCAAATCTCACCACGGGGGGGGGGGGGGGAGGAAGATCCAAAATTCCGAAGAAACACCTCACGTAATTAATGGACGCCCCCTAACCATAAATACCCCAATACCCGCATGTTGACCAGATATCCTAGAGCAGCATAACACGCGGGTTTATCTGGTGAACAAATTTTCATCATTCGGAACTTGACCAGCAAAATTAGTATTGAGGAATTATTACTTACCAAAATGTGCGCTAAGACCATGGTTAAATCACAAATCTTCTAGGCATATGATACAATCAGTAATCTCTAATTTACCAATTAGAGACCAACATTTTTCAGCGATGAGTTTGGAGTTTTCATCCTTTCACTTTTTCAATCCTCCTGTACAAAACATCGAACAACGTGTTACTCTGAACAAAACTATGGGAGCCACCTAGGCGTATACAAGAACAAGTATGCTCGCTATGAGAAGGGTTGGTCTCTACGCAGACCTAAAAGGACTGCATTTCGATATTATGGGATGCCCGTGACACATCATTTCATTCATTTAAATGATAATTAGGTACATGACTTAGCTCAATCATTTTCCTCCGTGCAGTTAAGTTACACTAAGTGCAAGATCTTTAGCTATAAATAAAAAAGTGATGTAATATGGAAATGTTTATGTACTAAATGTTAACTTTTCAAGGAACGTACCTCTCATTCGTAACCACGTCGGCCACAGGCCATAAGAATCCATAGCTTACCCACATCAAGACAGTAAGAAAACAACACAGTTCTTATGTGCTAGAAATTAGGTGTGGAGCAGAAGAGAACGTCGGAAGTCTTAGGATTAGTTAGGTTTTATCGGCCACCCCACAATAGACGTTTGTACACATTATATCAGAAAAACATAGTGATCTGTTAGTTAGTAATCAGATGTCTTAACGAGCCAACATGTGTTTGCGTTGTATTCTTTGAAGTAGGCTTGTTCTGCCGGCAGAGGGTACATGCGAACGTGTATAACAGATGATTTCTCCCAGCGGTAAACCGAATTGGCGCTAAGTATAACGGAACAAATTTTTAGTGCGCAGCATTTCTAGGGAGTGAGTCTTTGCAGACCAGCCTACCAGCATCGATCCGCTAGCGCCTCGCCCGGTCACATGGCTGCTCCGAAAACACCAGCCAGTGTGGCAACTGTTGCGGCTGTGTCGACGTGTCGCTGTATTTGTGCTGATATTGACAGCTAGCTGCTAACATAGTCATTGCAAGTTCGCTGTCCTTTCTCACGAGAATACATCAGAAACAAATGAATCCGATTTTTTCCTGTAACAGCTTTCTTAATGGTTTAAAATGGAGAAACCAACGGGAAGAGGTGTGAGGGCGAAAATACAAAAATTAATGAAAAGTTACGGATGAAACAAGCTTCGAAACGTGAGTTAATACACGACATAGGTGCCACAAAACAACTCGATGTAGTGCTCTTGTTTTCCATCGTTTTATAATGACGGTTGAGTTGAGAATTACACTTTATAAGAGTGTGAAAAGGAACCAATTAAACATAAAAAGTATTCTGATACAAGTCTTCCATGTCATTTACTAGGCTGTAACGTCTATAGTTATCGTTTGAGAAAAAGATAACATACATTTTTTTGATAAATGTATATAATTTTCTCATAATTTGTAAGATATTATTGTCAAAGAATAACGAACGTGCAGAACTCTTATTTTAAAATATTAACTCTGAACTCTGATACAATTCTGGGTTATTACATATCCAACTTTTTTTTGGCTTTACTCCTCGTCAACGTTAATGTCATTAGAAGTGGGGAAGGACTGGGGACAAGGAACGGGAAGGAATTCTGCCGGTCTTTTGAAGGAAGTTTTCCCGCACTCACCTCGAGTAATTTGAGCAAACCATCTAAAACCGAAAACTGGATGGACGGATGGGGATTCGAACCCGCGTCCTCCCGAATGCGATGCCATAGCGTTTCCGCTCACCCACCACCCTCAATTTTATCCAAATTTTTTTTGTATTTGAATACATTATTTGTGTTTTATCGTGCTCTGTTCTGCGCTTTTATAATAACTTCATATGTAACTGAGTGCAAATTATCCCATTAAATGTAAATAGAAGTTAACTTTAAACAGCAATATTATTATTATTTAGGACGCTGGTGAAACGTGTAAAAGTGTGAAGTTTCCTGAGGACGAGTGCTTCTCTAAAAATTTCGCATATTCAGCAAACATCGATTTAAGCTCATTTATTTCATGTTTTCAGTGTCATTGGTTTTTTTGCCATTTGTAAGTTTCAGTGCAGAAATGTGCACTACTATCGTACCCATATATTCTACACATCATTTTTAATTGCAGTTAAAATAATTGGAGTATATTTTGTGTCATGATAATCCAGTTTATCTTAAAAGGATCTGAAATAGTCGACTTACCAGAAACAACAGTTTAAAACGTAAACTATATTGTCAGTATTTCAAACTGATATTTTGAGGTATAGTTATGAGCGTACGGTTTGTACCGGTGTAATTTTAATGGTTTATTGCAAGATAGAACCATGTGACGACTGTATGGTTAGGGGGTTATTCGGCTCGTGTGTTGGCAGCATTATCCACACAGGACGCATACGCTTGGCTTCCCACTCGCTTGCGTTAGGCACTGCGATCGCGTGTTCGTGTTGCCATCAAATCTCCCTCTCGCCTCATTTGGCCGATATAAGCTGCATTCAGACTAGTTGAGGTGTGCCACCAGATCATGTGTCTACAGCTATTTTCTCGTGCTCAGTATCATGAATTTTTCTGCAGTTCTATTAATATTGAATAAAAAGGATCTTGGGTAAACAGCTTTTGTCATGCCAAGAAACGTATATCCCACCCGTGAACACGTCGACCACTCAGACCATAAGAATCCACAATTAGCCCACCACATCAAAAAAAGAACAATGCAATTCTTATGAGTGAGTAGTTAGGTCACGAAGAGAGGCGAACATGGGATTAGTTAGGATTAGTTAATAGGACTATCGGCGACCCACAACAGACCATTAAATAGTGAACAGAAGTTGTCAGAAAAACATGGCGCTACTGCCATTTAGGAAGAGGTGTTTTAACAAGCTAGTGATTCTGCCACATTGACTACAGTTTGCTTGATACATGCTAGATTTGCTTTTCGATTGAAGTTTCTTGACTATGATTTATTTTTCAAACAGAAAAATCTTGACTAGGATGGAGCGTAAAGATATATCGGTGCTGTAATACGCAATGAATCATGAGTGATATTATTTTGAAGTCATTGCTAACTGATTTCTTTTTTTTGGAAACTATCAATAACTGTTCTTTCTTTACTTGAAAGTTACTTCATTATGCCTAACGACCTAAAACATGTGAATTTGAAATTTCTTTCTGCAATCGTTACATAGTCCGAACAAGATGGGTACAAACAATTGCGCCAAAACGAAACAATTTCAGTAGGAAGTATTTTCTCGAATTCAGTTACAATTTAAGGAGCAATTATGAAACTATCATTTTGAGGCAACCTACGCCATTAGTAAAAGTTTAATATACTAATAATACTTCTTGTAATAACTAATCCTTTTCCAGTGTAAATGTATTCCAGGATTTTTGCTTTAAAGATTTAAGACGTTTCTCAAATAATTCCTATAGTTTCTGAAGCATTCAGCTTTGGATAAAGTATTATTCATGTGTTGGAAATCACTGAACATGTCAGTATGTCTCCATATTTCCAGAAGAAGCACACGAGTCGAGTAATACAGATATAAACAACTACAGAAAAATTTATTCCCTATATTAGCGTGAATTCAAAATATGGAATATCTAAATCATATTCTAATATTTTTAGAGTCTTTTACAAAAGATATTACCAAACAGAAAATACCGAAATAAAAACGTAAAAGTATCCTATAGAATTTATATAATTATTCGAAATTCCTATGCAAGAAATATCTCATATAATACATGTGCTCCACTTTTTCTTTTTTAACTTTGGAAAATTATTAATACTATTTGTTTTATTTCCTGCAATATTTGTAATCGTCTTACATATCTAACAGGTTTTATTTAAGATTTCCAGAAATTTCTCTGGTGTGCGTTGCAAGAATGGAGGACGTGCTGGTTTTGGAGTAACCGAGTGGGTGAGTGGTTAACTCTCTGGTCTTGCATTCGGGAGGACGCGGGTTCGAATCCCTCCTGGAATCCAGATTTGGGTTTTCCATGGTTTCCCAAAATCACTCCAGGAAAATTCCGGAAGAAAGGCAATGGGCTAATTCCTTCCCGTTCCTTGTCCCCAGTCCCATCCGCCTCTAATAACCTCAACGTCGACAAGGCGTAAAGCCAAAAGTAAAAAAAAAAAAAAAAGTAATGAATTTTTAAAGACTGGAGTTTCTGTTATAGAGCAGATTCGTAGACTGTATCATACCCAGTTCGTATGTCTTATGGAGGGATTAGTTTTGTGGTATGCTCACGCTATTCCTGTCTCGTGCGAGCACCGCTTCTAACGTGATACTCCTTGCGTGACCAACTGGTGCACGGAGCGGCTGCAAGAAAAATGCTTTTTTTTTTTCTATTGCCTTGCTTGGACATTTTATTCTACGTATCTAATTTACTGCCAGCCAACCTGCAAGCGAAACGAAGACTGGAAGAGTGATTGCTAATCCAGTCGCTAGACTGGAAGGAGGAGGGAGGGAGTAGACACATGCTGTAGGGTTGGTGGGGTAAAACTTTCGAACAAAGGGAATCCAAATATTAACGTGAAACCTAACCCTTCAAACGTTAGTGGCTATATATGTTATGATTCGACACGTGATTTGTGACTTGGGGAGGAACTGCAGGGCAGGGTCGAGTCTTATTGCGGTTTTTAGGCGGATTTCTGCAATCACCAAGTCGAATTCCTGGACGGTCATCAATCTCCACCCATAAACCACACATTACACAAACAAAAAAATTCACTTAGCGCACAGAACGTAGTTAAACGTTTCGCGGACAGATGGCAATACAACTTTCTCCCCGGGAGGCCTCAGACTCAGCGATAAGCAGAAACACGTCGCATGCTGATAAGGCCGACCCTGAAATAGCGAAATAAGTGCAAGGAAGAAGAATCTTAGATACTAACGTCATATTTACTACTGAGCAAGTAGACTTCTCAGACTTTATATGTTGTCTGAAGTTAAACTCATAATTAAATGAATAAAAATAATTTTAGTTTCCTAAGTACATACATAATTACAAAATTAAATTCTATGTGCCAAACTGCAAATATGGCGCGGTTAATCCTTTTCTGATCAACCCCTCCTGGCATGTAGGAACGACTTTCGAACACTCTACAACGTTGTATTTTTTATTTTGAACAATATTCCATCAATAAACTAATAATAATAAAATTTAATATTATTTATGTAACATTTATCCTTTCTCCCGCAAGGTCTGCTATTAGATAGTAAATACATGCCTAATTATCACCATGAAGAAATGCCGAAGATAATCTTATATATATATATTTATATATGTGTGTGTATGTGTGTTTTCCTATATTTCACTTTTCAGCCACCACTGTAGCATGGAGTTTCTGTCGTGCACAACGTTGGCCGAATGTCGATAGCTGTGGGGATGTGGGAGATATGATGGTTAAAACTGGTCGATCCAGGGTATTTTCGCATTTCGACCAAAGACATGTGTCTCCGTATATGTCACTCTGCTGCCACAACTACTTAGCATAGACAAATGGTGTTTGTGTGTGGTAGTGGTATCGTGTCTTATCGTGTATGGTGGTTTAGATGTCGGTAGCAATGGGGGTGTGGGAGATATGGTGGTTGAAAGTGGTCGACCTGCGGCACTTCATATTTCTACCAAAAACGTATGTGTCATGGTGTATCACTAGCACAGCGTCACCCGTCGATCATAACGTTGGCCGAATTTCGGTAACTGTGGTAGTTTGGGATATATGGTGGTTGAAAGTGGCCGATCAGGATATCTTCGAATTTCGACCAAAGACATGTGTGTCCGTATATTTTACTTAGCTGCCTGAACTACATAGAGTAGGTGACTGGCATTTGTGTGTGATAATGGCATCGAGTCTCTCATCGTGCACTATGGTGGTTAGATGTCGGTAGCTGTCAATCCAAATTCTTTACAAACACGAACGAAGTCGTGGGCACCAGCTAGTAACAAATGAAGTCGAGGAGCGCGCGAGTATTTGCAACAGACAGTAATGAAATAAATGAAAAAGGTTTAAACACAAGTGAAAGACTAGAAATTTGGGGAAGAAAGAAACAATAGTGATACATATTTCACCGAAACGGGAAACCAGAAGGGAATAATCTCTTTTTCTTTTAATTTATCTGTGGTATATCCATAATTACGTAGTTAATGATGATATATGTAGCATATTTGTCCTGTAACTGACTAAAGCTGCATTTCGTAAGTGTTATGTAAATCATTATTATAGGACAGTGATACCAGTTATGATGGAAAATTAAATTTACCAGGTGTAATCTAAGAAGGAAATAAAATTAACAGCAAAACAATGCAAAGATTTGCAATCCCATAATGAGGTAAATAAAGTTTAAGCAAATGGTAGAGCAGAGTACGAGGGACATTGCGGACATCTTGGTAAGGCCTCGTGATAATTGTGTAGTGTCTCAGCTTACAGTGTTCGTGAAGCAGTTCTGAAGGAAATAAGAGGGTTCAGTAAACTAGCGACCATAATGAAAATGGTTATTGGTACTTAAAACAAATAAATACATAAAAGCTCTTATTTCAGAACTAATAGATATTTAAGGTGCCAGGTTTACGATGTGGAAGGATATCATCAGTACAGTGGAGAGGAGGTGGGAACAGTTCAAGGAGATAGTAAGAATGGAGGAAGACATATTTATTGGAGAATATAAAATTAACGTACAGAACAAAAATACTACAGCAGGGAGATGAGCGAGTTAAAATTATTGGTAAGAAGAGAATGCAACAGAGTTAAGAGACAGCAAGCCAATAGGGAACACTTGAAACAAATTAACAAGGAATAAGCTAAGAACTAATTTATGATGAATGAGGTTATGAATAATATTATGAGTTAAGGATACCACTCAATCACGCATATAAAAATTTCTATTGCTTCATCGAAAACTGAGGGTAAGGTAAGGTAAGGTATTCAGGATATTGTAATAAGGATGAACCAAAAAAACAGAAATGTTAAATACTAGCTTCGGATCCGTCAAAAAAAAAACTTTGAACGCGATATTTTGGCAGTTCAATTTTTTATTTTTTTATTTTTGCAGTTGGTTAATTAATTATACGGAATTTTTATTACATAATGCTAATGGTCTTTATATTGTAATGTTCCACAAATTTAATTTGCATTTCACATAGCAGACACTGTAAGTAGTAACTTCTACTGAATTAATGGCGACGGAAGTATAGAACCAATGAAATTAAAAACAAATCAGGAATCCAAAAAACTTTTGCTATCCATGTAATATCAGTTTTATCTCTGGTCCAGGCACAATTCAGCACGATAAATGTGGAACTACTTCCATCCGCATTAATTAATACTTTCAGTAACATAGCGCTTATGAAAGCATTTAAATGGTTTGTAAAACTGATTTCAGAGTGAATTATGCTGCAACAAAAAGTGTCAGTTGCGATTCTGGTCAACTTAAACATAACCTCCACTAATATTGCATTCGAAAATCATAGCTTGTATTAGGTTGGCTTATATATCATTTCAGTCTGGTGCCTCTGTTATACGTAACTTCGTAATTTCTTGTGAAAATAACTTTATTCTCTTCGAGCATGGTCGCCTTTCTTCTTTATTTTATTTTATGGAAAGCATCTACTATGAAAAGATGCACAAACCATTAATTGTTCTTGTAATAACTTTTATTTAATCGGTCAAGTATTTCACATTTTCCGCCAACACCAGCAAAATCTAAAAACCGTTACTTCTATATCGGACTTCTTCGTGATGCTTCCCGATTTGTATATCGAATTTGCGAACTTAAGATAATAACTCAACCCTATAGGCTCAATTATGTCACTCTTAGCAACCAACCTCATCTAAAACAACAACCGCACCAAAAAACAAACTTCAAAGAATATATGTATTTTTATTTATTTATTTATTTGGCCTTTGGTCTGAAACCATTTAGCCAGCATTCTACATTAACGTATATTTTTTTGTTGCCTTGTTACAACATATTGGAGACTTCAAATCTTGATTTCCGTGTCTCGAAGGAAGCGAACGATTGCCTTGTAGATCTGCACATTTCTTGATTGTAGAATGGTGGTGACGCTCGCTGGAAATTTGGCGGAAAGCTGTTCTAGGCGCCTGTAGAAACGCTTGCGTTGTGACTGGAACCGCGAACAGGAGAGCATGATGTGATTGAGGTCGGCGATCTCTTGGTCGAAAGTGCATATAGGTGTTTCTATTATATTGAGGCGGTATAGGTGCTGTGGGTAACAACCGTGTCCTAGTCTCATTCTAATAATGGTTGTTACGTGTCTTCGTGCTATTTTGTGCTCTGCGAACCAGGGTGTCTTCGGTATTGTAGGCTGTACTGCTGCATAGTGTCTTCCTCTGAGTAGCTGCGTCCGGGACCAGTCTTCATTCCAATTGAGGTGTGCCTTCCTAGAGACTATTGGGATGAAATCCCTCCAAGGTAGCTGGATGCCTGCAAAGTGCCCTTCGTTGATGCTCTGTTTCGCTAACTGGTCGACGATTTCATTGTGTACTATTCCTATGTGACCTTTGATCCAGAGAAAGTGTACTTGTATGCCATCTGAAGAAGCTTCTGAAACTAATCTTATTATTTCATAAAGGTATTGGTGCGTTTTGTTACTCCATACTGGGTTCTGTAATTTCTGGAGAGCGCTCTTAGCGTCAGTAAGTATTAAGATTCTTGGAAAGTGCTTGTCTAGCCCGTACTTGATGGCTGCGCACATGGCTGTAGTTTCCGCTGTGTAAATGGACGTCTCTGCAGGTAGTAATGTTTGTCCGAACTCGTTAGTATGTGGGCAATAATAAGCGTATCCTACTCCTTCCGTAGTTTTAGAGCCGTCGCTGTAAATATGAATGTAGTTGGGCCAAGTTTTGTTCAGAAAGTGAGAGATTGCTGTGTTGATGTTGTTACTCCGGATGACATTTTCTGGTAGATAATATATATGTAGTTCGTATGGATACAGGAAGCATGGAATCGTGCGGCTTTTTAATACGAGTGGTTTAATTTTTCGTATTCCTTGTATCCTTTTGATAGTAGGGCACTCTTCTCACTGGCGGTGATCCGTTCTCTGTGAGTCTTCTGTTCTCTACTGACAGCTTCTTTAGTAAAGGATGTTCCTTTATAGCAAAGATGCGGATGAGGTATTTGTTTGTAAGAAGTTCCCGGCGTATAGAAAGGGGCATTTCTGTTGCTTCTATCAGAAGAGCATTGGTTGGACTATACCTCATATAAGTATGCTTGCGTACCATGGAATAACCTATAAAATATGTGATCGTCACAAGCTTCTATTGCCCTCATATGAATAAAGACGGGCAACCTATGATGGTAGTAGGAATTTATTCTGGAAATGCTTGTAAGGAAAAACTAATACGTTCATTTTTAATGATATTTTAGTGATATAAGTACCATTCTGTGGTTAGATCATCCGAGTATTTGACTATGATTTATTTAAATAAATGCATTTTACTTTAAATGACGGAAAGTATAATAACAGAAACGGAAATTGTAATTTATTTGAGTAATACATTTCGCGATTCGTACATCTCGTGTAAAGTTTCTGTGAGTTTTTAATAAACTTCATTATTTCTTGTCTTCTGATGAAAAAATTCATATGTTAAGTTTTAATCTAGTTCTTATAACTGATACATATAATATAACATAAACAACTAATAACCTTCTCCTTAAATGAAGTTCTGCATGTAGTTATTGTAAATAAACAAAAAGAAACATGTAAATTTAAACGAAAGTACCAATTGTAACTTTATAACGTATGATTGCCTTGCATTATTATTTTTTTATCCTGCTCTTTGTATGTTTGTGCAGTTATTTCCACAATAGACTATTACGTTTTATCTGGCAACGCAGTTACGTTATAGCAGAGACCATTAAAGTTTATTAAACGTTACTTTCATCAACGAAATGTTACTGAAAAGTACTCGTAGTTCCACATTTTTTCATCAGAAATGTTTTTCCACATTTTTTTTAAGAATAAAATGTTACGAGAAGCAAACTTTATGACTGTATTATGGCAATTAAATTCATATCAGTTGCAAATAATCTTTATTTCTAATATCTCTGGTCCCTATTTTTCGGCAAGAATATCGTCGTTGAATTGCAATTAGTAAATTGATTTTCACATCACATATTATATAATCATATCCTTGATGATTTTAATATGCATAAAAAGGTAAACTTAAATCTCATTTAATATCTAACACGTGTATCAAAAAGTAAGGGTATCATCTATGATGGTAGTAGCAGGAATTTATTCTGGGAAAGCTTGTAAGGAAAAACGAATAAGAATCATTTTCAATGATATTTTTCATGATATGAGTACCTTACTCTGGTAAGATTATCAGAGTATTTGGCTAGGATTTTATTTATATAAATGAATTTTACTTTAAATGACGTAGACTATAATTTCGAAAACGGGTAACTGTTATTTATTTGACTGATACATTGCGCGATTACGTACTTTCTCTGAGTTTTTAATAAACTTTATTATTTCTTATCTGCCAAAAAAATTCCTTGGTT
This sequence comes from Vandiemenella viatica, assembly GCA_031002005.1. Taxonomy (NCBI): domain Eukaryota; kingdom Metazoa; phylum Arthropoda; class Insecta; order Orthoptera; family Morabidae; genus Vandiemenella; species Vandiemenella viatica. The sequence goes on from JARYHS010008074.1 coordinate 228,625,804, forward strand.
ATGCTTTAACCTAGTCCTTGTAACTGATACAGATTACATCGTAAACATTGAATACCCTTCTCCATACATGAATTTCTGCATCTAGTTATAAATAAACAAGAAGCAACGTTCTCTAGCCAGTGACTATAGACGACGAGCGCAGTCTCCAGATCACGTATTTTATATAGGAGGATTTGGTTTGATGATACCATTATTTCTCATTTAGATGCTGCCTATTTACGCCCAACAAGAGGCATACCTCTAGGCAAATGCAGCAATGCATGCCGCGTCGCTCGCTTGACTCCAAACAGATTTACCTCAGAGGCACGTAGGCGAATGTGTTCCCCAACCAGTTTGGGAATCTCTTGGCTCTTTGTATGAAACTTCACTTTATAAAATATTTCGCATTGGATTGGAAGGTTTGTTCGCCAAGGCAACACGTGCCAGTCAAATCCCATTGTGATATGATGGAGCTTTAAAGCTCATTAACAAACTTCAGGGCCTTCTTGCACGTACTAGATAAATTATTCCTGCTACACTATCTGATCGAAAAAGAGGCCATAGTTGCCACTGACCATCCATTTCTACTTTTTTAAAAAAATCTTGATTGCCATTAGTTTTGGTAGCTAAGAAAGAAAACCATGTTGACACCACTCAGATATATGCAACGTGGACTGCGTATCATTAATTCACACTCCACTTGTGTGTTCATGCTGCTAGTATGGGACCTTTGGGAATGAACTTCGCTGGTCAGTCATTAATACAGAGCACTGCTATTAAAACTTACACGCCTTCATCATCAATTTTGCAACTTTTGTATGCACAACCAACTCTTGCAATTGCTCCAAATTTGCTAGAGACGGTAAAAAAGTTATAAACTAAAGTATGAATGAAAATAGGTTAGCCCAGATCAATAATGAAGTCTGCTTATACTGCTGAATCCAAAATTTCATTGAAATGGAAGGGAATCTGCTAAGAAGTTATAACTGTAGTGCGAGGGAGTATCAGTAACTAACGTTACCGCAGTGATACCAATATCGAACTACGCGTAAGCAATGGACTATTTTTCCGTATTACAAAATTTACTTTTTACATATGCGAAACATGCTGTCTGAGATAAAAAAAAAAAAAACCAGAAAGGGCAGGAACAGAAAGGAATGTTGTTACATTGAGACAACTTATTTTAATAGCTTTTATGCCAGTATGTATACCAGGTGTGGTGAGTGAGCAGTAACGCTACGGGCCTCGCATTCAGCAGTATACCGGTTCGAATTCCCCTCGGGCCATCCAGATGGATCCATCGAAAGACATGGCCGAATTGCCTCCCGTCCCTTGCCAAAATCCTTTCCTGCCTCTAGTGGCCACGGCGTCGATTAGGCATAAAGCAAAAAACAAAACAAAAATTAAACACTTGTGTGTAGACTATGTACTAAGGAGATAGTTGTAAGTGTGGGATCTTGTAATAGGTAATAGCTAAACATTTATGTTGTAGTTCTTATTAATGGAAAAAAGGAAGACAAATCTTGAACCAAGTCACTTGTAACGAGAAAATTTAAGTACAATTTATGTCTTGTAATACTATTTTCGAAAGAAATAACACAACATTTTTTTTTTTAATTTGTGCAACTTACTTTTATATTTTTTTCTTATTGGGTTAAATCACATAATTAAACTGAACTAAGTTACTGACATCTAAATCAACAGCGCAGATTACTGGTTTAATTGATTAATCGATAAATGGTGTGGGAAAAGTGCCTGTCCAGCATTACGAAACTCATATTGCTTTTGTATCTCTTTATTTATAAAATTTAATAAATTTAATACAGGTTTTCTTGGAGTATCATAATTAAATAAATAAAACGAATGGGGAGGAGCGGTAGAAGTAGGGAGATATATTGCTTGCTTGGGTTGAAAGAGTGAGCTCAGATATTTGGCGCCAAGTCGGCCTTGACGTAAGCCAACATTGGAAAAAGAAAAACATGTCATGTAGCAGACTGTATTAAAGTTAATCGCTGTCCTGTCTACAGAAACTCCCATAAGCCTAAGATATTGAAGTTAAAATCCTAG
>JARYHS010008074.1:228628849-228823513 GCA_031002005.1 Vandiemenella viatica
CACAAAACAACTCGATGTAGTGTTCTTGTTTTCCATCGTTTTATACTGACGGTTGAGTTGAGAATTACACGTTATAAGAGTGTGAAAAGGAACCAATTAAACATAAAAAGTATTCTGATACAAGTCCTTCCATGTCATTTACTAGCTGTAACGTCTATAGTTATCGTTTGAGAAAAAGATAACATACATTTTTTTGATAAATGTATATAATTTTCTCATAATTTGTAAGATATTATTGTCAAGGAATAACGAACGTGCAGAACTCTTATTTTAAAATATTAACTCTGAACTCTGATACAATTCTGGGTTATTACATATCCAACTTTTTTTTTGGCTTTACTCCTCGTCAACGTTAATGTCATTAGAAGTGGGGAAGGACTGGGGACAAGGAAACCATCTAAAACCGAAAACTGGATGGACGGATGGGGGATTCGAACCCGCGTCCTCTCGAATGCGATGCCATAGCGTTATCCAAATTTAGATTTTTTTTTTTTTGTATTTGAATACATTATTTGTGTTTCATCGTGCTCTGTTCTGCGCTTTTATAATAACTTCATATGTAACTGAGTGCAAATTATCCCATTAAATGTAAATAGAAGTTAACTTTAAACAGCATTATTATTATTATTATTATTTAGGACGCTGGTGAAACGTGTAAAAGTGTGAAGTATCCTGAAGACGAGTGCTTCTCTTAAAACATCGCATATTCAGCAAACATCGATTTAAGCTCATTTATTTCATGTTTTCAGTGTCATTGGTTTTTTTGCCATTTGTAAATTTCAGTGCAGAAATGTGCACTACTATCGTACCCATATATTCTATACATCATTTTTAATTGCAGTTAAAATACTTGGAGTGTATTTTGTGTCATGATAATCCAGTTTATCTTAACATGATCTGAAATAGTCGACTTACCAGAAAGAACAGTTTAAGACGTAAACTATATTGTCAGCATTTCAAACTGATATTTTGAAGTATAGTAGTAGGAAGTAAACAGCGGTTTCGCCCCCTATAATTATCTCGCCCTGCGGCCGCTTCCCCTATAATTAGGCGCCACCGCCCTGTAATTATCTACCTGGCTGCCGGCGCCGCTTAGCGTCATTATCTTTGTAGGTCACGCGCCCCGCCCCCTGCGGCCGCTTCCCCTATAATTAGGCGCCACCGGCCTGTCATTATCTTTGTAGGTCACCCGCCCCGCCCCTGCAGGTGTGCAGGTCGCTTCCCCTCCTATATCCAGAACACCCATGCCGGTTCTGTATTAAATAGGTCACGCGCCGCGCCCCCTGCAGCCACGCCGGCGCCTCTCACCGTAATTATCTTTGTAGGTCACGCGCCCCGCCCCTGCAGCCACGCCGGCGCCTCTCACCGTAATTATCTTAGTAGGTCACGCGCCCCGCCCCTGCAGCCACGCCGGCGCCTCTCACCGTAATTATCTTTGTAGTTCACCCGCCCCGCCACTGCAGCCACGATGGCGCTGCTCACAGTCATTATCTTGGGGTGCAGGCCTCTATAAAAGAAGCGTCGTAACAGGAACTAAGCCAGTTGTATCTGAACTTACACAGAGACAATGTCTTCGCAAAGCATTGAAGATTTGCCTTCTCTCGATGACGTGAATCTGCAAGGTAATTATTTTTTTCATACATTGCCAGTTTCAATTATTTATATTTTATTTATTTAACAAAATTTATATAGTCTTTTAAACTATGCTATCTTTCTTTTAGATTTACTGTCTGAAGGAGCCACTAGTGATGGAAGTCTGTTGGTTTTCGGCTCAACGAATGGAATTGGGAATTATTTGATAAATATCTCAGTAAGTTTTTTTTTTATTTCATTTAATTAACATAGCGTTTTATCCTATATTACCATTTAAACTTTTTTTTTTTTTACAGATACGCCATCTGAAGGACTAGAATTCGAGGGTATACCTACCACTAGTGTTTATGATGTACCCATACAAATGAATGGTAAGTTATTTATTCATACATTCCTTGTAATTAGATGTCAGCTTTATAATTTTTCATTTAACATAATTCCATGTACTGTTAAATATTTGATATTGTTGATAAAAATTTCATTTAATTAACATTGCGTTTTATCCTAACTTTTTTTTTTTTACAGATATGCCATCTGAAGAACTAGAGTTCGAGGGTATACCTACCACTAGTACTTACGATGTACCCATGCAAATGAATGGTAAGTTATTTATTTCATATATTCCTTGTAATTAGATGTCAGCTTTATTCTGATAGCTTTCTATCGTTTCATGAATAATTTTTCATTTAACAAAAATCCATGTACTGTTTTAACTTAATATTGAATTTTTTTTTTCATAGATTTGCTGGAGTGTGATGAAATTAACGTGCCCAGTAAACGGAGGAGGGTTCATTCCATGCAACCAAATGGTAAGTCTCACTTTGATATTTTTTTAATATATTCCATGTTCTAGCTAGGATGCCAGCTTAATTCTCATTGGTTTCAGGTACTTCTGAAGGCATGGATGATACTGATCCACCCAGGTTTTTGCAATTTGCAGAGCCAGCGAGTCATGAGACTTTATCTGGTGCAGGCTTGGAACAGGAATTAGCTGATTGTGAGTACATTATACTTTATATTTTTTTGTAATTACCTTTTTCTTTACATCATGTTTTTTTTTTTTAACCAATGCTTTTTTATTTTTTTATAGATATGGCACAGTATGATGGTTTACCAACCACAAATGTTTATGACTGGGAACAAGACTTAATTAATAGTGAGTACAATACACATAAAAATTAATTTAACAAAAATGTGTTTAACGTTTTGACCTAAATTATCTTTCTTTTTTTTAATAGATTTTCCACGGTATGAGGAACCTAGGAGGACTCATTCCATACAACCGAATGGTACGTTTCACTTCGTTATTTATTCATACATTCCATGTAATTAGATGTCAGCTTTATTCTCATTGGTTTCTATCTTTGCAGAGCCGCCCGCAGCCATGAATGCCGCCGTCGTGTCCGGACCTGCTCCGCCCATGTGGAGACCTTGGGAAATGCAGGACTCAACCGATAGGCGAAACCCAACACCCGGACCTAGCAGGCAGGGCTCAGGAGTGGCAGGCCCTAGTAGCCGGGGCTCAGGAGTAGCAGGCCCTAGCAGGCAGGCCGCAGGAGTGGCAGGCCCTAGCAGGCAGCAGCAGCCAAATATATCATGTGCAGCAACGAGGGGTGAGTGTCCAGACGCAACGCGCTTAATCCTTGAAGATAGGCAGAGTGCTTTTAAAAATAGAATCTATACCGGAACCATTCAAAATTCTGAAAATTTTATTGGACCAATTAACTTCATTGATGCATGTTATGATCTTTTGGCAAATAAAGTCCGCGAAATTGTTAGTTGCCGGTCCACCCCGGCTGTAAAGGTTCAGGTTGGGCTGGCAACATCTTTTGCAGTTCAGAAGGAGTTAAATATCGTTTCCGCAAATTTGTATTTTCTTACCAAAATGTGTGAAGTCACAACCAGCACTCACCTGCCTGATTGGTATAAGATCTGTGTGAAATCGGAGATCACGACTAAATTGGAAGAGTTTCAGGAGAGGGATTCTGGAAAAACCCTCGAGAGATTAATTTCCCTCGACATAAACATTGCTCATTTTCAACCGTTCTATCGAGGGTCTTCCCATGTTGCTCTTCCAGTTGATATCCAAAAAAACTGGCTATAGTCAACGTGCAAAACAATGATGAGTTATGTTTCCTTTGGACTCTCCTTGCAGCTCAAGTACAGGCGCCGCATAAACACGCATATAAAGTTAGATATTACAGAGAGGCATTCGCAAGCCATAAATTCGATTTCTCAGGTATTGAGTTTCCGGTAAAACTCGCAGATATTTCCAAATTCGAGAGGCAAAATCCAGGCATTTCAGTAAATGTTTTGGTCTGGATCTTATTAAAGGTAGGAATGAAGTTGTCGGGCCCTTACACTTAACTGCAGACAAACGCGATAACCACATTAACATGCTGCATACTGATAGCAGTGGGAATTCCCATTACTGTTGGATTCGCAACTTATCGCGGCTAGTTAGATCTTCATTAAGTAACTACGAGCATGCTATGTACATATGCGACAGATGTCTGCAGCATTTTGGCAGCAAAGATCTTCTGTACCGTCACGAGATCGATTGCGCAAGGGCAGATCCAGTAAGAGTAGATTTGCCCGGCGATGACGATAAAACCTTAAAGTTTAAGGATTTTGCACACAAGCAGCGTGTGCCCGTCGTCGTTTACGCGGATTTTGAAAGTTTATTAGAACCTTATGATTCATGCAGTCCCCCACCCAACGCCTCTCACTCAACCAATGTCCAGAAACACACCCCATTCGCTGCGGCATACCAGGTCGTTTGTGAATGCGTACCTAGTCTGTCACGATTCAACTCCTTCTCGGGCCCAAACCCCGAGAAATGGCTTGTGGAACAACTTGTCGAGCTTGCCGAGGAAGTTGATGAAATTTACAAGGAGTGTATTCCCCTTGTAATGACAGATGAGCAAGAAGCAAAGTTTGCTGCTGCTACTGTATGCCACATCTGTGAGAAAGACATCGAACCGGGGACTGTTAAAGTTCGCGATCATTGTCATATCACAGGTAAATTTAGGGGGGCTGCACACAATGACTGCAATTTGCAGTTTAAGACTAAAAAGTTCATACCCATTTTCTTTCATAATTTGTCTGGGTATGACGCACACTTTATAGTTATGGCATTATCCGACCTCGACGGCGATGGGATGGATGTACTTCCCATAAACACTGAACGCTACATTTCTTTTTCAAAAAAGGTTGAACGTACTTCAATTACGTTAAGGTTTCTGGACTCTTACCGATTTATGCAGGCCCCATTAGACAAACTGGTTGATACCCTTGAGGACGGCGACATGGGCATTACTAGTGCTCATTTTGACGACCCCGAGAAGTTTCAATTAGTTAAGCGGAAAGGAGTCTTCCCTTACGAATATATGGATTCGTGGGATAAACTCGACGAGGCCACGCTTCCTCCAAAATCAAAATTTTATAGTTCGCTGTCGGAGTCTGAAATTTCAGATGCCGATTACGAGCACGCGACACAAGTGTGGCAGACTTTCCAGATCAATACTTTACGTGAATATGCAAGTCTGTACATGGAAACAGATGTGCGGTTACTTGCAGATCTGTTTGAGAAATTTAGGAGTGTATGTTTGAGGAAATACACCCTGGACCCTGCCCACTACTTTACATCCCCAGGCCTTTCGTGGCAGGCCATGTTAAAGAGCACACGTGTTGAATTGGACCTTCTGACCGATATCGACATGCTGCTCCTTTTCGAACGTGGAATACGCGGTGGTATTTGTCAATGCGTCCATAGGTACGCCAAGGCAAATAACAAGTACATGTCGGAGTACAACCGCGAGGCGCCAGACAATTTTATCATGTATTTCGATGTTAACAATTTGTACGGCTGGGCCATGTCCGAGTATCTACCCTCTGGTGGGTTTCAGTGGTTGTCGGCCGAGCAGATTGCGAGCATAGATTTTATGAGCGTTGCGTCTGATTCACCCAGGGGATTCGTGTTGGAGGTAGACCTTACGATTCCTCAGGACAAACACGACGTTCTAGCAGACCTACCGCCATGTCCAGAGCACAAAGCCCCAGTTGGTTCCACGCTCCCCAAGTTGATGACCACACTGGAGAACAAGGTACGGTACGTCCTCCATTACCGAGTCCTCCAGCAATGTGTAGATTTGGGGTTGCAAGTGAGTAAAATACATCGCGCGATTTCTTTCAACCAGTCACCGTGGTTGAAAGACTACATCTCTCTCAACACGGTTTCTCGTCGACAAGCTAACACAGATTTCGAGAGAGATTTCTATAAACTGATGAACAATTCCATTTTCGGCAAAACAATGGAGGATATTCGTAGACACCGCGACGTGAAATTGTGTACAGGTTGGCCGGGTCGCCGCGGTGCCCGCAAATACGTAGCATCACCCAGATTGAAACACATGACCGTTTTTCGTGAAGACTTTGTAGCTCTGGAAATGGCGAAAGTGCGGATCCTCTATAATAAACCTGTGTATGTCGGAATGTGTATTCTTGACCTTTCCAAAGTGAGGATGTATCGATTTCATTATGAATTCGCTATTCCTCGCTTTGGAAGCCCCAAGCTGCTTTATATGGACACGGACAGCTTCATTTATATGATGAACTGTGATCCATATGAAGTAATGCTCCACAACAAGGATGAGTTTGACACGTCTGGGTATAGCACCGACAACCCTTTCGGGATAGAGTCCCATAACGAAAAGGTGGTCGGTGTTATGAAGGACGAGGCGAACGGCATCCCTATTGTGGAGTTTGCTGGGTTACGATCGAAGATGTACACATTCCGGCTAGAGTCGGGTCAAACCTCTAGACGGGCTAAGGGTTTGGCTCGCTCCGTCACACGCAAGCTGCAGATGGAAGACTATGTAAATTGCCTTCATGGAGCCACGCCAAAATTCCATCTGCAGCGAAGAATAGGCTCCTCCCTCCATATTGTGAATACACAACAAATATCCAAACTGGGTCTGTCTAGGACGGATAATAAGCGGTATATTTTCCCCGACGGCATAGAGACCCTACCGTGGGGGCACAAGTGTGTTCCTGATTCTGTAAATAATGAGTGAATGTTTGTAAATATTGTTTGAGTGAAGATAAAATATACCGTTTATCCGTGTATATACATAGTGCACTGTATAGACTGCTGCAAAAATTGTAAATAGATGTGTTGTACATATATATATAAATGTAAATGCGGTGCACTATTGTTTTGTGCTTAGACCGCTGGTGTAAATAATTTTTTTTTAAAAAAACTTTGTGTGTTGTATAGAGAGAGAAACTTAAATGCAGTGCACTATTGGTTTATATCGAGTCATTTGTATATGTGTACAGAAAATCAATAAGCTGTGCATAGCCCGAAAACACTGTTAAACTATAAGTTTGTTGAGCGAAATGCTCTGTAAGTTTGTCTAAATATTGTGAAAAATCCGTATATTGCAGATATGATCTGTAAATTGTAAAAAATTATAAAGTTTGCTAAATAAATTGGTTGCTGCTGTGTTCTAGGAGTATCATTACGATTTATATAAATAAAAAAAACAACATTTGTAGATATATATGTTTATTAAAAAGAAATATTGTACATTATTTTTTATGCATGTGAAAAGTATAAATAAAAAAACACATTGTACATGATTCACTTTGTTTTATTTTTTACCCACCATCCATTAAAAAATCCTTTATCAACTTATTTTTCATGAGTCCTTCATCACTTACTAGTCTTAAGACCCCAATCGTAATAGACACCAATACACGATAAGACATAAATTTTGCCGGATATAAGTACTAAGTATGTGCCACTTTCCACGAATTTTATTAAAAAGTGTGAAAATGTGCAAAATAGATAAAAAAATAATGAAAATCGACCAGTCAAAGAAATAGAACAAAGTATCGAACATTACAGGGAGCAAGAGAGAAGCATAATTTCGTGAAAAATATTCAGTAAGAAGCATGAAAATCCTATAAATTCCCTTAAATTTCATGAAAATCGGTAAAAAAAAATGATTAAAATACGTAAAATATTGCCAAAATTACGTAATTTCCTTCCAAAACAAGATGTCGTTGGTTGACATGACAATTACACCTGCGTGCACCACAGAGTGCAGTGCACAACTATATCATGTGTTTTCATTACTACACCTGGCTACAGAAAAGTGTCATATATGTACAAAAAATGTATGTTTCCGCTATAGCGACAGTTCCCCAGACAAACCTTCACGGCCCCATCCAACACACACACATCACATTACCGTCAGGGAGTGCAAAGGATGAAAACTACAGATGTTATCGATCAAAGGCGCTAAGGTTAGTAAAACTATGTGATGAGTATTCAAAACGCATACAATCTTCCAATCATGATAGGGTGAGCAAAGGATGAAAGCAAAATATGTGTGCATCACAGAACTGAATGTATTCGATCAAAGGTGCTGACATAACGTATCAGACACATTAACGCACACACAAGTCATAATAAAACCACTATCATGAAGGTGGAATAAGTTAGCGTAAGTTCAGGTTAATTCTTATTTTTGATAAAATTGGGAGTGCATGAGAAGCGATAACTTTATATTTATAATGAGGGTGGGATGCACTAGAGATTAACACATAAGCTAAGACATAACATGCTGGGCCTGCCTTATGAAGGAATGAGGTGGGATAAGTTATTGCAAGCTCAAGTTAACCCTTATTTTTTCATAAATTGAGACCGCGTGTGATGGGAAATAGCGGTAACGAGGGTGCGATGCACTAGAGGTTAACCACAGTTTTGGGTTAAGAAAACATGACACCCTTGCACTAATTGAGGTTATTGAGATTAACCCCAGTCTTGGCTAAAAAACCATGAAACCCTTACAGTAATTGAGGTTATTGTAGATAATTTAACCAGCATGTTACGTGTTAGCTTAGGTTAACGCGCGAGCGCGTTAACCTAAGCTAACACATTGTAACATGCTGGTTAACCTAATAACCTCAATTACTGTAAGGGTTTCATGGTTTTTTAGCCCAAGACTGGGGTTAATCTCAATAACCTCAATTAGTGCAAGGGTGTCATGTTTTCTTAACCCCAAAACTGTGGTTAACCTCTAGTGCATCGCACCCTCGTTACCGCTATTTCCCATCACACGCGGTCTCAATTTATGAAAAAATAAGGGTTAACTTGAGCTTGCAATAACTTATCCCACCTCATTCCTTCATAAGGCAGGCCCAGCATGTTATGTCTTAGCTTATGTGTTAATCTCTAGTGCATCCCACCCTCATTATATATAAAGTTATCGCTTCTCATGCACTCCCAATTTTATCAAAAATAAGAATTAACCTGAACTTACGCTAACTTATTCCACCTTCATGATAGTGGTTTTATTATGACTTGTGTGTGCGTTAATGTGTCTGATACGTTATGTCAGCACCTTTGATCGAATACATTCAGTTCTGTGATGCACACATATTTTGCTTTCATCCTTTGCTCACCCTATCATGATTGGAAGATTGTATGCGTTTTGAATACTCATCACATAGTTTTACTAACCTTAGCGCCTTTGATCGATAACATCTGTAGTTTTCATCCTTTGCACTCCCTGACGGTAATGTGATGTGTGTGTTGGAGGGGCCGTGAAGGTTTGTCTGGGGAATGTCGCTATAGCGGAAACATACATTTTTGTACATATATGACACTTTTCTGTAGCCAGGTGTAGTAATGAAAACACATGATATAGTTGTGCACTGCACTCTGTGGTGCACGCAGGTGTAATTGTCATGTCAACCAACGACATCTTGTTTTGGAAGGAAATTACGTAATTTTGGCAATATTTTACGTATTTTAATCATTTTTTACCGATTTTCATGAAATTTAAGGGAATTTATAGGATTTTCATGCTTCTTACTGAAACTGTATATTTTTCACGAAATTATGCTTCTCTCTTGCTCCCTGTAATGTTCGATACTTTGTTCTATTTCTTTGACTGGTCGATTTTCATTTTTTTTATCTATTTTGCACATTTTCACACTTTTTAATAAAATTCGTGGAAAGTGGCACATACTTAGTACTTATATCCGGCAAAATTTATGTCTTATCGTGTATTGGTGTCTATTACGATTGGGGTCTTAAGACTAGTAAGTGATGAAGGACTCATGAAAAATAAGTTGATAAAGGATTTTTTAATGGATGGTGGGTAAAAAATAAAACAAAGTGAATCATGTACAATGTGTTTTTTATTTATACTTTTCACATGCATAAAAAATAATGTACAATATTTCTTTTTAATAAACATATATATCTACAAATGTTTTTTTTTATTTATATAAATCGTAATGATACTCCTAGAACACAGCAGCAACCAATTTATTTAGCAAACTTTATAATTTTTTACAATTTACAGATCATATCTGCAATATACGGATTTTTCACAATATTTAGACAAACTTACAGAGCATTTCGCTCAACAAACTTATAGTTTAACAGTGTTTTCGGGCTATGCACAGCTTATTGATTTTCTGTACACATATACAAATGACTCGATATAAACCAATAGTGCACTGCATTTAAGTTTCTCTCTCTATACAACACACAAAGTTTTTTTAAAAAAAATTATTTACACCAGCGGTCTAAGCACAAAACAATAGTGCACCGCATTTACATTTATATATATATGTACAACACATCTATTTACAATTTTTGCAGCAGTCTATACAGTGCACTATGTATATACACGGATAAACGGTATATTTTATCTTCACTCAAACAATATTTACAAACATTCACTCATTATTTACAGAATCAGGAACACACTTGTGCCCCCACGGTAGGGTCTCTATGCCGTCGGGGAAAATATACCGCTTATTATCCGTCCTAGACAGACCCAGTTTGGATATTTGTTGTGTATTCACAATATGGAGGGAGGAGCCTATTCTTCGCTGCAGATGGAATTTTGGCGTGGCTCCATGAAGGCAATTTACATAGTCTTCCATCTGCAGCTTGCGTGTGACGGAGCGAGCCAAACCCTTAGCCCGTCTAGAGGTTTGACCCGACTCTAGCCGGAATGTGTACATCTTCGATCGTAACCCAGCAAACTCCACAATAGGGATGCCGTTCGCCTCGTCCTTCATAACACCGACCACCTTTTCGTTATGGGACTCTATCCCGAAAGGGTTGTCGGTGCTATACCCAGACGTGTCAAACTCATCCTTGTTGTGGAGCATTACTTCATATGGATCACAGTTCATCATATAAATGAAGCTGTCCGTGTCCATATAAAGCAGCTTGGGGCTTCCAAAGCGAGGAATAGCGAATTCATAATGAAATCGATACATCCTCACTTTGGAAAGGTCAAGAATACACATTCCGACATACACAGGTTTATTATAGAGGATCCGCACTTTCGCCATTTCCAGAGCTACAAAGTCTTCACGAAAAACGGTCATGTGTTTCAATCTGGGTGATGCTACGTATTTGCGGGCACCGCGGCGACCCGGCCAACCTGTACACAATTTCACGTCGCGGTGTCTACGAATATCCTCCATTGTTTTGCCGAAAATGGAATTGTTCATCAGTTTATAGAAATCTCTCTCGAAATCTGTGTTAGCTTGTCGACGAGAAACCGTGTTGAGAGAGATGTAGTCTTTCAACCACGGTGACTGGTTGAAAGAAATCGCGCGATGTATTTTACTCACTTGCAACCCCAAATCTACACATTGCTGGAGGACTCGGTAATGGAGGACGTACCGTACCTTGTTCTCCAGTGTGGTCATCAACTTGGGGAGCGTGGAACCAACTGGGGCTTTGTGCTCTGGACATGGCGGTAGGTCTGCTAGAACGTCGTGTTTGTCCTGAGGAATCGTAAGGTCTACCTCCAACACGAATCCCCTGGGTGAATCAGACGCAACGCTCATAAAATCTATGCTCGCAATCTGCTCGGCCGACAACCACTGAAACCCACCAGAGGGTAGATACTCGGACATGGCCCAGCCGTACAAATTGTTAACATCGAAATACATGATAAAATTGTCTGGCGCCTCGCGGTTGTACTCCGACATGTACTTGTTATTTGCCTTGGCGTACCTATGGACGCATTGACAAATACCACCGCGTATTCCACGTTCGAAAAGGAGCAGCATGTCGATATCGGTCAGAAGGTCCAATTCAACACGTGTGCTCTTTAACATGGCCTGCCACGAAAGGCCTGGGGATGTAAAGTAGTGGGCAGGGTCCAGGGTGTATTTCCTCAAACATACACTCCTAAATTTCTCAAACAGATCTGCAAGTAACCGCACATCTGTTTCCATGTACAGACTTGCATATTCACGTAAAGTATTGATCTGGAAAGTCTGCCACACTTGTGTCGCGTGCTCGTAATCGGCATCTGAAATTTCAGACTCCGACAGCGAACTATAAAATTTTGATTTTGGAGGAAGCGTGGCCTCGTCGAGTTTATCCCACGAATCCATATATTCGTAAGGGAAGACTCCTTTCCGCTTAACTAATTGAAACTTCTCGGGGTCGTCAAAATGAGCACTAGTAATGCCCATGTCGCCGTCCTCAAGGGTATCAACCAGTTTGTCTAATGGGGCCTGCATAAATCGGTAAGAGTCCAGAAACCTTAACGTAATTGAAGTACGTTCAACCTTTTTTGAAAAAGAAATGTAGCGTTCAGTGTTTATGGGAAGTACATCCATCCCATCGCCGTCGAGGTCGGATAATGCCATAACTATAAAGTGTGCGTCATACCCAGACAAATTATGAAAGAAAATGGGTATGAACTTTTTAGTCTTAAACTGCAAATTGCAGTCATTGTGTGCAGCCCCCCTAAATTTACCTGTGATATGACAATGATCGCGAACTTTAACAGTCCCCGGTTCGATGTCTTTCTCACAGATGTGGCATACAGTAGCAGCAGCAAACTTTGCTTCTTGCTCATCTGTCATTACAAGGGGAATACACTCCTTGTAAATTTCATCAACTTCCTCGGCAAGCTCGACAAGTTGTTCCACAAGCCATTTCTCGGGGTTTGGGCCCGAGAAGGAGTTGAATCGTGACAGACTAGGTACGCATTCACAAACGACCTGGTATGCCGCAGCGAATGGGGTGTGTTTCTGGACATTGGTTGAGTGAGAGGCGTTGGGTGGGGGACTGCATGAATCATAAGGTTCTAATAAACTTTCAAAATCCGCGTAAACGACGACGGGCACACGCTGCTTGTGTGCAAAATCCTTAAACTTTAAGGTTTTATCGTCATCGCCGGGCAAATCTACTCTTACTGGATCTGCCCTTGCGCAATCGATCTCGTGACGGTACAGAAGATCTTTGCTGCCAAAATGCTGCAGACATCTGTCGCATATGTACATAGCATGCTCGTAGTTACTTAATGAAGATCTAACTAGCCGCGATAAGTTGCGAATCCAACAGTAATGGGAATTCCCACTGCTATCAGTATGCAGTAACATGTTAATGTGGTTATCGCGTTTGTCTGCAGTTAAGTGTAAGGGCCCGACAACTTCATTCCTACCTTTAATAAGATCCAGACCAAAAACATTTACTGAAATGCCTGGATTTTGCCTCTCGAATTTGGAAATATCTGCGAGTTTTACCGGAAACTCAATACCTGAGAAATCGAATTTATGGCTTGCGAATGCCTCTCTGTAATATCTAACTTTATATGCGTGTTTATGCGGCGCCTGTACTTGAGCTGCAAGGAGAGTCCAAAGGAAACATAACTCATCATTGTTTTGCACGTTGACTATAGCCAGTTTTCTTTGGATATCAACTGGAAGAGCAACATGGGAAGACCCTCGATAGAACGGTTGAAAATGAGCAATGTTTATGTCGAGGGAAATTAATCTCTCGAGGGTTTTTCCAGAATCCCTCTCCTGAAACTCTTCCAATTTAGTCGTGATCTCCGATTTCACACAGATCTTATACCAATCAGGCAGGTGAGTGCTGGTTGTGACTTCACACATTTTGGTAAGAAAATACAAATTTGCGGAAACGATATTTAACTCCTTCTGAACTGCAAAAGATGTTGCCAGCCCAACCTGAACCTTTACAGCCGGGGTGGACCGGCAACTAACAATTTCGCGGACTTTATTTGCCAAAAGATCATAACATGCATCAATGAAGTTAATTGGTCCAATAAAATTTTCAGAATTTTGAATGGTTCCGGTATAGATTCTATTTTTAAAAGCACTCTGCCTATCTTCAAGGATTAAGCGCGTTGCGTCTGGACACTCACCCCTCGTTGCTGCACATGATATATTTGGCTGCTGCTGCCTGCTAGGGCCTGCCACTCCTGCGGCCTGCCTGCTAGGGCCTGCTACTCCTGAGCCCCGGCTACTAGGGCCTGCCACTCCTGAGCCCTGCCTGCTAGGTCCGGGTGTTGGGTTTCGCCTATCGGTTGAGTCCTGCATTTCCCAAGGTCTCCACATGGGCGGAGCAGGTCCGGACACGACGGCGGCATTCATGGCTGCGGGCGGCTCTGCAAAGATAGAAACCAATGAGAATAAAGCTGACATCTAATTACATGGAATGTATGAATAAATAACGAAGTGAAACGTACCATTCGGTTGTATGGAATGAGTCCTCCTAGGTTCCTCATACCGTGGAAAATCTATAAAAAAGAAAGATAATTTAGGTCAAAACGTTAAACACATTTTTGTTAAATTAATTTTTATGTGTATTGTACTCACTATTAATTAAGTCTTGTTCCCAGTCATAAACATTTGTGGTTGGTAAACCATCATACTGTGCCATATCTATAAAAAAAAAAAAAATAAGCATTGGTTAAAAAAAAAAAAAACATGATGTAAAGAAAAAAGGTAATTACAAAAAAATATAAAGTATAATGTACTCACAATCAGCTAATTCCTGTTCCAAGCCTGCACCAGATAAAGTCTCATGACTCGCTGGCTCTGCAAATTGCAAAAACCTGGGTGGATCAGTATCATCCATGCCTTCAGAAGTACCTGAAACCAATGAGAATTAAGCTGGCATCCTAGCTACATGGAATATAATTAAAAAAATATCAAAGTGAGACTTACCATTTGGTTGCATGGAATGAACCCTCCTCCGTTTACTGGGCACGTTAATTTCATCACACTCCAGCAAATCTATGAAAAAAAAAAATTCAATATTAAGTTAAAACAGTACATGGATTTTTGTTAAATGAAAAATTATACTCATGAAACGATAGAAAGCTATCAGAATAAAGCTGACATCTAATTACAAGGAATATATGAATAAATAACTTACCATTCATTTGCATGGGTACATCGTAAGTACTAGTGGTAGGTATACCCTCGAACTCTAGTTCTTCAGATGGCATATCTGTAAAAAAAAAAAGTTAGGATAAAACGCAATGTTAATTAAATGAAATTTTTATCAACAATATCAAATATTTAACAGTACATGGAATTATGTTAAATGAAAAATTATAAAGCTGACATCTAATTACAAGGAATGTATGAATAAATAACTTACCATTCATTTGTATGGGTACATCATAAACACTAGTGGTAGGTATACCCTCGAATTCTAGTCCTTCAGATGGCGTATCTGTAAAAAAAAAAAAAAAGTTAAAATGGTAATATAGGATAAAACGCTATGTTAATTAAATGAAATAAATAAAAAACTTACTGAGATATTTATCAAATAATTCCCAATTCCATTCGTTGAAGCCGAAAACCAACAGACTTCCGTCACTAGTGGCTCCTTCAGACAGTAAATCTAAAAAAGATAGCATAGTTTAAAAGACTATATAAATTTTGTTAAATAAATAAAATATAAATAATTGAAACTGGCAATGTATGAAAAAATAATTACCTTGCAGATTTACGTCATCGAGAGAAGGCAAATCTTCAATGCTTTGCGAAGACATTGTCTCTGTGTAAGTTCAGATACAACTGGCTTAGTTCCTGTTACGACGCTTCTTTTATAGAGGCCTGCACCCAAGATAATGACTGTGAGCAGCGCCATCGTGGCTGCAGTGGCGGGGCGGGTGAACTACAAAGATAATTACGGTGAGAGCGGCGCCGGCGTGGCTGCAGGGGCGGGGCGCGTGACCTACTAAGATAATTACGGTGAGAGGCGCCGGCGTGGCTGCAGGGGGCGGGGCGCGTGACCTACAAAGATAATTACGGTGAGAGGCGCCGGCGTGGCTGCAGGGGCGCGGCGCGTGACCTATTTAATACAGAACCGGCATGGGTGTTCTGGATATAGGAGGGGAAGCGACCTGCACACCTGCAGGGGCGGGGCGGGTGACCTACAAAGATAATGACAGGCCGGTGGCGCCTAATTATAGGGGAAGCGGTGGCAGGGGGGCGGGGCGCGTGACCTACAAAGATAATGACGCTAAGCGGCGCCGGCAGCCAGGTAGATAATTACAGGGCGGTGGCGCCTAATTATAGGGGAAGCGGCAGCAGGGCGAGATAATTATAGGGGGCGAAACCGCTGTTTACTTCCTACTTATAGTTATGAGCGTACGGTTTGTACCGGTGTAATTTTAATGGTTTATTGCAAGATAGAACCATGTAACGACTGTATGGTAAGGGGGTTTTCGGCTCGTGTGTTGGCAGCATTCTCCACACAGGACGCATACGCTTGGCTTCCCACTTACTTGCGTTAGGCACTGCGATCGCGTGTTCGTGTTGCCATCAAATCTCCCTCTCGCCTCATTTGGCCAATATAAGCTGCATTCAGACTAGTTGAGGTGTGCCACCAGATCATGTGTCTACAGCTATTGTCTCGTGCTCAGTATAATGAATTTTTCTTCAGTTCTATTAATATTGAATAAAAAGGATCTTGGGTAAACAGCTTTTGTCATGCCAAGAAACGTAAATCCCACTCGTGAACACGTCAACCACTCAGACCATAAGAATCCACAATTAGCCCACCACATCAAGAAAAGAACAATGCAATTCTTATGGGTGAGTAGTTAGGTCACGAAGAGAAGCGAACATATGATTAATTAGGATTAGTTAATAGGACTATTGGCGAACCCACAACAGACCATTAAATAGTGAACAGAAGTTGTCAGAAAAACATGGCGCTACTGCCATTTAGGAAGTGGTGTTTTAAGAAGCAAGTGATTCTGCCATGTTGACTACTGTTTGCTTGATACATGCTAGATTTGCTTTTCGATTAAGTTTCTTGACTATGATTTACTTTTCAGACAGAAAAATCTTGACTAGGATGGAGCGTAAAGATATATCGGTGCTGTAATATGCAATGAATCACGAATGATATTATTTTGTAGTCATTGCTAACTGATTTCTTTTTTTGGAAACTATCAATAACTGTTCTTTCTTTACTTGAAACTTACTTCATTATGCCTAACGACCTAAAACATATGAATTTGAAATTTCTTTCTGCAATCGTTACAAAGTCCGAACAAGATGGGTACAAACAATTGCGCAAAAATGAATTTCAGTAGGAAGTATTTTCTCGAATTCAGTTACAATTTAAGAAGCAATTATGGAACTATCATTTCGAGGCAACCTACGCCATTAGTAAAAGTTTAATATACTAATAATACCTCTTGTAATAACTAATCCTTTTCCAGTGCAAATGTATTCCAGGATTTTTGCTTTAAAGATTTAAGACGTTTCTCAAATAATTCCTATAGTTTCTGAAGCATTCAGCTTTCGATAAAGTATTATTCATGTGTTGGAAATCACTGAACATGTCAGTATGTCTCCATATTTCCAGAAGAAGCACACGAGTTGACTAATACAGATATAAAGAACTACAGAAAAATGTATTCCCTATATTAGCGTGAATTCAAAATATGGAATATCTAAATCATATTCTAATATTTTTAGAGTCTTTTACAAAAGATATTACCAAAAAGAAAATACCGAAATAAAAACGTAAAAGTATGCTATAGAATTTATATAATTATTCGAAATTCCTATGCAAGAAATATCTCATATAATACATGTGCTCCACTTTTTCTTTGTTAACTTTGGAAAATTATTAATACTATTTGTTTTATTTCCTGCAATATTTGTAATCGTCTTACATATCTAACAGGTTTTGTTTAAGATTTCCAGAAATTTCTCTGGTGTGCGTTGCAAGAATGGAGGACGTGCTGGTTTTGGAGTAACCGAGCGTGGTGGGTGAGTGGTTAACTCTCTGGCCTTGCATTCGGGATGACGCGGGTTCGAATCCCCTCCTGGAATCCAGATTTGGGTTTTCCATGGTTTCCCAAAATCACTCCAGGCAAATTCCGGAATGCTTTCTTCAAAAGGCCATGGGCTAATTCCTTCCCGTTCCTTGTCCCCAGTCCCATCCCACCTCTAATGACCTCAACGTCGACAAGGCGTAAATCCAAAAGTAAAAAAAAAAAATAGTTTTGAAGTAATAAATTTTTAAAAACTGGAGTTTCTGTTATAGAGCAGATTCGTAGACTGTATCATACCCAGTACGTTTGTCTTATGGAGGGATTAGTTTTGTGGTATGCTCACGCTATTCCTGTCTCGTGCGAGCACCGCTTCTAACGTGATACTCCTTGCGTGACCAAGTGGTGCACGGAGCGGCTGCAAGAAAAATGCTTTTTTTTTTTCTATTGCCCTGCTTGGACATTTTATTCTACGTATCTAATTTACTGCCAGCCAACCTGCAAGCGAAACGAAGAGTGGAAGAGCTATTGCTAATCCAGTCGCTAGACTGGAAGGAGGAGGAGGGAGTACACACATGCTGTAGGGTTGGTGGGGTAAAACTTCCGGACAAAGGGAATCCAAATATTAACGTGAAACCTAACCCTTCAAACGTTAGTGGCTATATATGTTATGATTCGACACGTGATTTGTGACTTGGGGAGGAACTGCAAGGCAGGGTCGAGTCCTTATTGCGGTTTTTAGGCGGATTTCTGCAATCACCAAGTAGAATTCCTGGACGGTCATCAATCTCCACCCATAAACCACACATTACACAAACAAAAAAATTCACTTAGCGCACACAGAACGTAGTTAAACGTTTCGCGGACAGATGGCAATACAACTTTCCTCCCCGGGAGGCCTCAGACTCAGCGATAAGCAGAAACAAGGCGCATGCTGATAAGGCCGACCCTGAAATAGCGAAATAAGTGCAAGGAAGAAGAATCTTAGATACTAACGTCATATTTACTACTGAGCAAGTAGACTTCTCAGACTTTATATGTTGTCTGAAGTTAAACTCATAATTAAATGAATAAAAATAATTTTAGTTTCCTAAGTACATACATAATTACAAAATTAAATTCTATGTGCCAAACTGCAAATATGGCGCGGTTAATCCTTTTCTGATCAACCCCTCCTGGCATGTAGGAACGACTTTCGAACACTCTACAACGTTGTATTTTTTATTTTGAACAATATTCCATCAATAAACTAATAATAATAAAATTTAATATTATTTATGTAACATTTATCCTTTCTCCCGCAAGGTCTGCTATTAGATAGTAAATACATGCCTAATTATCACCATGAAGAAATGCCGAAGATAATCTTATATATATATATATTTATATATGTGTGTGTGTGTGTGTTTTCCTATATTTCACTTTTCAGCCACCACTGTAGCATGGAGTTTCCTGTCGTGCACAACGTTGGCCGAATGTCGATAGCTGTGGGGATGTGGGAGATATGATGGTTAAAACTGGTCGATCCAGGGTATTTTCGCATTTCGACCAAAGACATGTGTCTCCGTATATGTCACTCTGCTGCCACAACTACTTAGCATAGACAAATGGTGTTTGTGTGTGGTAGTGGTATCGTGTCTCCTATCGTGTACTATGGTGGTTTAGATGTCGGTAGCTATGGGGGTGTGGGAGATATGGTGGTTGAAAGTGGTCGACCTGCGGCACTTTCATATTTCTACCAAAAACGTATGTGTCATGGTGTATCACTAGCACAGCGTCACCCGTCGATCATAACGTTGGCCGAATTTCGGTAACTGTGGTAGTTTGGGATATATGGTGGTTGAAAGTGGCCGATCAGGATATCTTCGAATTTCGACCAAAGACATGTGTGTCCGTATATTTTACTTAGCTGCCTGAACTACATAGAGTAGGTGACTGGCATTTGTGTGTGATAATGGCATCGAGTCTCTCATCGTGCACTATGGTGGTTAGATGTCGGTAGCTGTCAATCCAAATTCTTTACAAACACGAACGAAGTCGTGGGCACCAGCTAGTAACAAATGAAGTCGAGGAGCGCGCGAGTATTTGCAACAGACAGTAATGAAATAAATGAAAAAGGTTTAAACACAAGTCAAAGACTAGAAATTTGGGGAAGAAAGAAACAATAGTGATACATATTTCACCGAAATGGGAAACCAGAAGGGAATAATCGCTTTTTCTTTTAATTTATCTGTGGTATATCCATAATTACGTAGTTAATGATGATATATGTAGCATATTTGTCCTGTAACTGACTAAAGCTGCATTTCGTAAGTGTTATGTAAATCATTATTATGGACAGTGATACCAGTTATTGATGGAAAATTAAATTTACCAGGTGTAATCTAAGAAGGAAATAAAATTAACAGCAAAACAATGCAAAGATTTGCAAATCCCATAATGAGGTAAATAAAGTTTAAGCAAATGGTAGAGCAGAGTACGAGGGACATTGCGGACATCTTGGTAAGGCCTCGTGATAATTGTGTAGTGTCTCAGCTTACAGTGTTCGTGAAGCAGTTCTGAAGGAAATAAGAGGGTTCAGTAAACTAGCGACCATAATGAAAATGGTTATTGGTACTTAAAACAAATAAATACATAAAAGCTCTTATTTCAGAACTAATTAGATATTTAAGGTGCCAGGTTTACGATGTGGAAGGATATCATCAGTACAGTGGAGAGGAGGTGGGAACAGTTCAAGGAGATAGTAAGAATGGAGGAAGACATATTTATTGGAGAATATAAAATTAACGTACAGAACAAAAATACTACAGCAGGGAGATGAGCGAGTTAAAATTATTAAAATTATAAGAAGAGAATGCAACAGAGTTAAGAGACAGCAAGCCAATAGGGAACACTTGAAACAAATTAACAAGGAATAAGCTAAGAACTAATTTATGATGAATGAGGTTATGAATAATATTATGAGTTAAGGATACCACTCAATCACGCATATAAAAATTTCTATTGCTTCATCGAAAACTGAGGGTAAGGTAAGGTAAGGTATTCAGGATATTGTAATAAGGATGAACCAAAAAAACAGAAATGTTAAATACTAGCTTCGGATCCGTCAAAAAAAAACTTTGAACGCAATATTTTGGCAGTTCAATTTTTTATTTTTTTTATTTTTGCAGTTGGTTAATTAATTATACGGAATTGTTATTACATAATGCTAATGGTCTTTATTTTGTAATGTTTCACAAATTTAATTTGCATTTCACATAGCAGACACTGTAAGTAGTAACTTCTACTGAATTAATGGCGACGGAAGTATAGAACCAATGAAATTAAAAACAAATCAGGAATCCAAAAAACTTTTGCTATCCATGTAATATCAGTTTTATCTCTGGTCCAGGCACAATTCAGCACGATAAATGTGGAACTACTTCCATCCGCATTAATTAATACTTTCAGTAACATGGCGCTTATGAAAGCAGTTTAAATGGTTTGTAAAACTGATTTCAGAGTGAATTATGCTGCAACAAAAAGTGTCAGTTGCGATTCTGGTCAACTTAAACATAACCTCCACTAATATTGCATTCGAAAATCATAGCTTGTATTAGGTTGGCTTATATATCATTTCAGTCTGGTGCCTCTGTTATACGTAACTTCGTAATTTCTTGTGAAAAATAACTTTATTCTCTTCGAGCATGGTCGCCTTTCTTCTTTATTTTATTTTATGGAAAGCATCTAACTATGAAAAGATGCACAAACCATTAATTGTTCTTGTAATAACTTTTATTTAATCGGTCAAGTATTTCACATTTTTCCGCCAACACCAGCAAAATCTAAAAACCGTTACTTCTATATCGGACTTCTTCGTGATGCTTCCCGATTTGTATATCGAATTTGCGAACTTAAGATAATAACTCAACCCTATAGGCTCAATTATGTCACTCTTAGCAACCAACCTCATCTAAAACAACAACCGCACCAAAAAACAAACTTCAAAGAATATATGTATTTTTTATTTATTTATTTATTTGGCCTTTGGTCTGAAACCATTTAGACAGCATTCTACATTAACGTATATTTTTTTGTTGCCTTGTTACAACATATTGGAGACTTCAAATCTTGATTTCCGTGTCTAGAAGGAAGCGAACGATTGCCTTGTAGATCTGCACATTTCTTGATTGTAGAATAGGGGTGACGCTCGCTGGAAATTTGGCGGAAAGCTGTTCTAGGCACCTGTAGAAACGCTTGCGTTGTGACTGGAACCACGAACAGGAGAGCATGATGTGATTGAGGTCGGCGATCTCTTGGTCGAAAGTGCATATAGGTTTTTCTATTATATTGAGGCGGTATCGGTGCTGTGGGTAACAACCGTGTCCTAGTCTCATTCTAATAATGGTTGTTACGTATCTTGGTGCTATTTTGTGCTCTGCGAACCAGGGTGTCTTTGGTATTGTAGGCTGTACTGCTGCATAGTGTCTTCCTCTGAGTAGCTGCGTCCGGGACCAGTCTTCATTCCAATTGAGGTGTGCCTTCCTAGAGACTATTGGGATGAAATCCCTCCAAGGTAGCTGGATGCCTGCAAAGTGCCCTTCGTTGATGCTCTGTTTCGCTAACTGGTCGACGATTTCATTGTGTACTATTCCTATGTGACCTTTGATCCAGAGAAAGTGTACTTGTATGCCATCTGAAGAAGCTACTGAAACTAAACTTATTATTTCATAAAGGTATTGGTGCGTTTTGTTACTCCATACTGGGTTCTGTAATTTCTGGAGAGCGCTCTTAGCGTCAGTAACTATTAAGATCCTTGGAAAGTACTTGTCTAGCCCGTACTTGATGGCTGCGCACATGGCTGTAGTTTCCTCTGTGTAAATGGACGTCTCTGCAGGTAGTAATGTTTTTCCGAACTCGTTAGTATGTGGGCAATAATAAGCGTATCCTACTACTTCCGTAGTTTTAGAGCCGTCGCTGTAAATATGAATGTAGTTGGGCCAAGTTTTGTTCAGAAAGTGATAGATTGCTGTGTTGATGTTGTTACTCCGGATGACATTTTCTGGTAGATAATACATATGTAGTTCGTATGGATACAGGAAGCATGGAATCGTGCGGCTTTTTAATACGAGTGGTTTAATCTTTTCGTATTCCTTGTATCCTTTTGATAGTAAGGGCACTCTTCTCACTGGCGGTGATCCGTTCTCTGTGAGTCTTGTGTTCTCTACTGACAGCTACTTTAGTAAAGGATGTTCCTTTATAGCAAAGATGCGGATGAGGTATTTGTTTGTAAGAAGTTCCCGGCATATAGAAAGGGGCATTTCTGTTGCTTCTATCAGAAGAGCATTGGTTGGACTATACCTCATATAAGTATGCTTGCGTACCATGGAATAACCTATAAAATATGTGATCGTCACAAGCTTCTATTGCCCTCATATGAATAAAGACGGGCATCGCCTATGATGGTAGTAGGAATTTATTCTGGAAATGCTTGTAAGGAAAAACTAATACGTTCATTTTTAATGATATTTTAGTGATATAAGTACCATTCTGTGGTTAGATCATCCGAGTATTTGACTATGATTTATTTAAATAAATGCATTTTACTTTAAATGACGGAAAGTATAATAACAGAAACGGAAACTGTAATTTATTTGAGTAATACATTTCGCGATTCTTACATCTCGTGTAAAGTTTCTGTGAGTTTTTAATAAACTTCATTATTTCTTGTCTTCTGATGAAAAAATTCATATGTTAAGTTTTAATCTAGTTCTTATAACTGATACATATAATATAACATAAACAACTAATAACCTTCTCCTTAAATGAAGTTCTGCATCTAGTTATTGTAAATAAACAAAAAGAAACATGTAAATTTAAACGAACGTATCAATTGTAACTTTATAGCGTATGATTGCCTTGCATTATTATTATTTTTATCCCTGCTCTTTGTATGTTTGTGCAGTTACTTCCACAATAGACTATTACGTTTTATCTGGCAACGCAGTTACGTTATAGCAGAGACCATTAAAGTTTCTTAAACGTTACTTTCATCAGCGACACGTTACTGAAAAGTACTTGTAGTTCCACATTTTTTCAGCAGAAATGTTTTTCCACATTTTTTTTAAGAATAAAATGTTACGAGAAGCAAACTTTATGACTGTATTATGGCAATTAAATTCATATCATAGCAGTTGCAAATAATCTTTATTTCTAATATCTCTGATCCCTATTTTTCGGCAAGAATATCGTCGTTGAATTGCAATTAGTAAATTGATTTTCACATCACATATTATATAATCATATCCTTGATGATTTTAATATGCATAAAAAGGTAAACTTAAATCTCATTTAATATCTAACACGTGTATCAAAAAAGTAAGGGTATCATCTATGATGGTAGTAGAAATTTATTCTGGGAAAGCTTGTAAGGAAAAACGAATAAGAATCATTTTCAATGATATTTTTCATGATATGAGTACCTTACTCTGGTAAGATTATCAGAGTATTTGGCTAGGATTTTATTTATATAAATGAATTTTACTTTAAATGACGTAGACTATAATTTCGAAAACGGGTAACTGTTATTTATTTGACTGATACATTGCGCGATTACGTACTTTCTCTGAGTTTTTAATAAACTTTATTATTTCTTATCGTCTGCCAAAAAAATTCCTTGGTTATGCTTTAACCTAGTCCTTGTAACTGATACAGATTACATCGTAAACATTGAATACCCTTCTCCATACATGAATTTCTGCATCTAGTTGTAAATAAACAAGAAGCAACGTTCTCTAGCCAGTGACTATAGACGACGAGCGCAGTCTCCAGATCACGTATTTTATATAGGAGGATTTGGTTTGATGATACCATTATTTCTCGTTTAGATGCTGCCTCTTTACGCCCAACAAGAGGAATGCCTCTAGGCAAATGCAGCAATGCATGCCGCGTCGCTCGCTTGACTCCAAACAGATTTACCTCAGAGGCATGTAGGCGAATGTGTTCCCCAACCAATTTGGGAATCTCTTGGCTCTTTGTATGAAACTTCACTTTATAAAATATTTCGCATTGGATTGGAAGGTTTGTTCGCCAAGGCAACACGTGCCAGTCAAATCCCATTGTGATATGATGGAGCTTTAAAGCTCATTAACAAACTTCAGGGCCTTTTTGCACGTACTAGATAAATTATTCCTGCTACACTATCTGATCGAAAAAGAGGCCATAGTTGCCACTGACCATCCATTTCTACTTTTTTAAAAAAAATCTTGATTGCCATTAGTTTTGGTAGCTAAGAAAGAAAACCATGTTGACACCACTCAGATATATGCAACGTGGACTGCGTATCATTAATTCACACTCCACTTGTGTGTTCATGCTGCTAGTATGGGACCTTTGGGAATGAACTTCGCTGGTCAGTCATTAATACAGAGCACTGCTATTAAAACTTACACGCCTTCATCATCAATTTTGCAACTTTTGTATGCACAACCAACTCTTGCAATTGCTCCAAATTTGCTAGAGACGGTAAAAAAGTTATAAACTAAAGTATGAATGAAAATAGGTTAGCCCAGATCAATAATGAAATCTGCTTATACTGCTGAATCCAAAATTTCATTGAAATGGAAGGGAATCTGCTAAGAAGTTATAATTGTAGTGCCAGGGAGTATCAGTAACTAACGTTACCGCAGTGATACCAATATCGAACTACGCGTAAGCAATGGATTATTTTTCCGTATTACAAAATTTACTTTTTACATATGCGAAACATGCTGTCTGAGATACAAAAAAAAAAAAAACCCAGAAAGGGCAGGAACAGAAAGGAATGTTGTTACATTGAGACAACTTATTTTAATAGCTTTTATGCCAGTATGTATACCAGGTGTGGTGAGTGAGCAGTAACGCTACGGGCCTCGCATTCAGCAGTATACCGGTTCGAATTCCCCTCGGGCCATCCAGATGGATCCATCGAAAGGACATGGCCGAATTGCCTCCCGTCCCTTGCCAAAATCCTTTCCTGCCTCTAGTGGCCACGGCGTCGATTAGGCATAAAGCAAAAAACAAAACAAAAATTAAACACTTGTGTGTAGACTATGTACTAAGTACTAAGGAGATAGTTGTAAGTGTGGGATCTTGTAATAGGTAATAGCTAAACATTTATGTTGTAGTTCTTATTAATGGAAAAAAGGAAGACAAATCTTGAACCAAGTCACTTGTAGTGCCGCTAATACTAACGAGAAAATTTAAGTACAATTTATGTCTTGTAATACTATTTTCGAAAGAAATAACACAACATTTTTTTTTTTTAATTTGTGCAACTTACTTTTATATTTTTTTTCTTATTGGGTTAAATCACATAATTAAACTGAACTAAGTTACTGACATCTAAATCAACAGCGCATATTACTGGTTTAATTGATTAATCGATAAATGGTGTGGGAAAAAGTGCCTGTCCAGTTACGAAACTCATATTGCTTTTGTATCTCTTTATTTATAAAATTTAATAAATTATTAATACAGGTTTTCTTGGAGTATCATAATTAAATAAATAAAACGAATGGGGAGGAGCGGTAGAAGTAGGGAGATATATTGCTTGCTTGGGTTGAAAGAGTGAGCTCAGATATTTGGCGCCAAGTCGGCCTTGACGTAAGCCAACATTGGAAAAAGAAAAACATGTCATGTAGCAGACTGTATTAAAGTTAATCGCTGTCCTGTCTACAGAAACTCCCATAAGCCTAAGATATTGAAGTTAAAATCCTAGGTGGGAACACGCGAGCCACCTAAAACTTAGTTTGAACACCTCCAGAATAAAGACAAGGTATTTGACTTGTATTTGCTGATCTGTGCTTGACCGAGTCGCTTTGTGAATCCAACGGACGATACTGAATAATATGAAATAATGAGTGGAACAATTTATCTGTGTCTCCCTAGTGTGGATTGAACAAAAATTTGATTAACAATATCAATTTAAAAAAAAGCTGTTAGTGATTTTAACTGGATAATTCTTAGAAAATATAGAGCAATTGTGTAATATTTGAGGAACAATATCACTGAGTGATATTTAATAATGTGTTATAGTGCGACACTAAACATAAATTACTTGTAAAAGACTTCTTTCATGGTTAACCATGTTCCAGATTTAATTAAGTCATTTCAAAATACGATCTTTCTATCTAATGAACATAGTCAGTCTTTGATCATGTGTCTGATAAAATATTACTGATCATAAAGAATTAAGAAGACAACATGAATAAGGTTAGTGTTAACAATAAAGGAGTACACTTGGCTACTGTACTTCCTACAGAGTGGCTTCCACTTATCGTAAGTTCTGATTAATGACCTGACACCTCTGGAGCTGACGTTACAATAATGCTTTAGCTAAATTAAATTCCAATGGAGTGCATGCTCCGGTGGCAATTTCCCTAAAGACCCATCTTCCCCATTTTCTGCATCCACCTAAATTTATCATTTACAAATTTTAACTTTAAATTCTTTCAACGTATTTGGAAAATTATTCACCATTTCTCTAGCTAACTTATTCCAATCCCTGACACCCTTACCTAAAAAAGAAAATCTTCCTACACCCTTGTGCCTGAAATCGAGTGCCAGCTTGTGGTCATGGTCATCTTTTCCCTTCCATGCACTGCTTTTCATACCTATTGCAATTTCTTTCCATGCCTCATCACCAGTATATGCCCTGTACACTCTCATGACCCTCCTAATCCTCCTCCTGTCTTGCAACGAATCCCATTCCAACTCCTTTATCATATCCGTCACTGATTGCATTCTGCGATAATTTGCAGAAACAAATTTAGCAGCCCTTTCTTGCACCCTCTCCAACTCCTGTATTTGATACGTAAAATGAGGGTCCCATACTACACTACCATATTCGTGCAATTGCTTGATCAAAGTTTTGTAACCCAATTCCTTTACTTCTCTCGTACATCCCCTCAACACCCTCTCCAACAAATGCAGAATTTTCAAACCTTTTCCTACTACCTATCCAATGTGATCTGCCCAGTTAACCTTGTTATCAAATGTAATGCCAAGATATTTACATTTCAAGTCTTCAATAAGAAATTCTTTCCCCACCTTATAAACATAATAAACCTTTAGCTTTTTATTCGTGTTTCTAATAAGCTGACTTTTCTTTGTATTTATCTTCATCCCATGTTTACCAACTCAACTAGATATCCTGTCCAGATCACCCTGCAATTGTTCACAATTCTCAACCATTTCGATCGTTTTATATAGCATTATGTCATCTGCAAACAATCTAATTTCTGATAATAAACAATCAACACAATTATTCATTAGAATAATCAATAGAAATGGTCCCAATACACTACGCTGTGGCACTCCCATTTTTACTTCCACTTCTTTTGATACCGCACTTCCTACCCTGACTTTCTGTTTTCTATCTTTCAAAAATTCTTCTATCCAGCAAATCATTTTCTGATCCATTCCAATAGATTTTACCTTATTTACTACCATTTTATGGCTCACTCTGTCAAAATCCCTTGAAAGATCTAGTGCTACACTATCAATCTGACCTCCCTTGTCCATTTCCTCCGAAATATCTTGCCTATATCCCACCAAGTCAGATTCACAAGAATATCCTTGCCTAAAGTCATGTTGCCTACTTGAAAACCACTTACGCTCCTCACACATATTTCTGACGTGGTAGCATATCAATCTCTCCATTAATTTACCTACCACTGATGTCAAGCTAATTGGTCTATAATTTTCGACTCTATTTCTCACCCTTCCTTTATGTGCCGGCACTACTATCACACTTTTCCAATCCTCTGGTAAGCAGCAAGTATCAAGACACAATTTAAATAATATTTCAAGATAAAGTACAATGTCACATCCTGCTATTTTTAAGACATCTTAATAACATTATCTACACCAGCACCTTTATGTTTTTTCCTTTTTCTTAGTTCCTTCATGATATCCTCAGGATGAATTTCTAATTTTATGGTCTTCTCATTTCTAATTGCTTTGTTAAGCGTGTTATCCGATTCAGAACCACCTGTTTCTGATTCATTGTCCCTAATGCTCTCACTAAACCAGTTAAATGTAAAGTAGAAATAGATTATATGAGGTTAGTGGAGATTCTCATCTTGGAGTTACGAAGAGGCTCGTTGTTAGCATAGAGATACAAAATTAGTTCATATCAGACTACAAAAAACACATACAGAACAAACTTCTCTGTCTGAAATATATAAGGGAAAGGATGGGATGCAAGGAATGGGAAGAAATTCGGCCATGGCCTTTTGAAGGAAGCATCCCGGCATTTGCCTGGAGTGATTTGGGAAACCATGGAAAACCCAAATCTGGATGCCCGGACGGGGATTCTAACCGGCGTCCTGCCGAATGCGAGGCAAGATAAAACGCTGTTCTGCTAGAGATTATCGGGATGACTTAATCAAGATTACGAGTATATAAAACTTGGCATATACTCTTCTCATTTTTGTGATACCTTAAGGTGTAATTAGCTAAACACTAGAAAAATAACCATCCATTGACGGTAAACGAAACAGAAATAGCTGAAATAAAAAACTTTGCAATCCTCCTGTGAATGGTGTAGGCTGTGTTCTGTAACAGGAATACAACTGAAGACTCTACTCTGAGAGCCTATCACAGTCACCCGTACACTTACTGGTTTGCGACACCAGAACTTATCCAATGTATAAATGACTTAGCTACCTATCGGCCTTGGTGGTGTTGGGGCTAGCACACTGGCCTCGCATTGGAAGGGTGACCTGTTCGAGTCCAGCTTCGGTCATGGGTACTGCTAGTCATAGCTGGGCACAGTTAATCCAAAAGTTAACTTCGTTAATCGTTAATCCACTACTTAAAAAATTAACTTCGATAACCGTTAAAGCATTACATTATTGCGAATTTAACGCAATTTACAGGTATTCGTTAAATGTTAACCATCAACAATACGTCTACCCAATGTCCCTCTGGAAATTCAGTTCTTACTGGTGGTCAACGTTTTAATCAGCTTCTTAAACCTATCGAATTCTACAAGTTGTACCTGAGGTATGGCAATGCAGATGGTGATGGAAAAAAAAAAAAAACCTTCTGCTGCTACCTGCATCAGAAGAATCCATAGTACTTAAAGAATGCTTTGAATTGTTTTTTCTTTTCCCACTAGTTGACCCTATTTTTACTTTTTCTTCAAACTGCCTAAATATTTGGATGTATTCATCCTCTTCATATGTTGTTTAAGATTATTAAGGCTAGAAAGGTGAGCCTTGATTGTAGAAAGTTTAGGCAAACACAATTTGAATTCATGAATCAAATGTTCTTCCAATCTTGATTTAAATGATACGTAATCGTGTAAATGTGGCCAATGATTTTTAATCTTTTTGTTGCTATTGCTAGCGTTGCTGTTTTCACAGATTCTATATCTTCAGTAACAGTGGGGGTGTAGGTTATACGGTGGTTGAAAATAATCGATCGTAGACATTTTCATAATACGACCAAATACATGTCTGTCCGTACATTTCATATTGCTGCCACAACTACATAGCGCAGATCACTGGTATTTGTGTGAGTAGTACCATCAAGTTTCCCATTGTGCATGTCGGCAGCCGCGGGGGGGGGGGGGGGGGGGGGGGGGAGGAGAGATATGTTGGTTGAAAGTGGTTGACCTGGGGCACTTTCATATTTCGAAAAAAGACGTATTTCACTTTTCTGGCAAAACTATCTAGCTCAGATGACTGGTGTTTGTGTGTGGTAGTAGTATACATTCACCGATTGTGCACAAGGTTGGCTGGATTTCGGTAGTTGTGGGGGTGTGGAAGATATGGTAGTTGAAAGTAGGGTTGATCAAGGATATTTTCGTATTACGACCAAAGACATATGTTTCCGTATATTTCACTTTGCTGCCACGACTATATAGTGCAGACCACTGGTGTTTGTGTGTGGTAGTAGCATCGAATCTCCCATCGTGCACTATGGTAGTAAGATGTCGGTAGCTATGGAATTTTGGGAGATATGGTGGTTGAAAGTGGTTGAACTGGAGCACTTTCAAATTTCGGCGGAAGACGTGTGTATCCCTATATTTCACTTTTCAGCAAAAACTATGTTGCGTAGATCTCTAGTGTTTGATAGCAGCGTAGAGTCACAGATTGTGCACAACGCTGGCTGAATGTCGGTAACTGTGGAGATGTGGTTGTCACGGTGGTTGAAAGTGGTCTATCAGGGACATTTACGTATTTCGACCAAAGAAATGTGTGTCCGTATATTTAATTTGGCTGCATAAACTACATAGCGCAGGTCACTGGTGTTTGTGCGTGGTAGTGGCCTCGTGCACTGTAATGATTAGATGTCGTTTGCTACGAGTGTTTGGGAGATACAGTGGTTGAAAGAGGTCGACGTATGGCATTCTCCTGTTTCTACCAAAGACATATGTGCCCTATACTTCAGCTTGCATCCAGAAATATCAAGCGCAGAACACGGACGTTTGTGTGTGATATTAGCCTGGAGTCTTCCATCGTGCACTATGGTGATTTGATGTCGGTAGTTGTAGGGGTGTTTTAGATGCGGTGTTTGAGAGTGGTGGACCTGATATAAAAATAGACATGTGTGTCCCTATATTTCACTCCACAGCCAAAACTACCTAGGGCAATCCACTGTTGATTGTGTATGGTATTAACCTCAAGTCTTCCAACGTGCACCATGGTGATGTCACGTCGGTAACTAGGGGGATGTGGGATATTTGATGGTTGAAATTGGTCGACTGAGGGGATTTCCATATTTCGACCATAGAGATGTATGTCCTTATATTTCACTTTGTAACCATAAATACCCTGAGCAGATCACTGGTGTTTGTGTATGGTATTAGCCTCGAGTCTCCCATCGTGCACTATGGTGGTTACATGTCGGTAGCTGTAAATCAAAATTCTTTACAAACACGAAGTCGTGGGCGCCAGCTTGTTTATGAGCCTAAAAACGAGTACCGTTACGTAAAGGGATTAGGGAAACTGCCTAAAACTGCTAGTAGGATGGCCGATACATCAACCCAATGTTTCAGCCTGGATCTGCTACAAATACCTGAATCCATTAAGGTAGCGAGATGTGTTGTGCACTTCCGGCACTTCCTTCTCGTTGGAAGTTACCAAGCCATTGAGGTGAGTTCAGTCTGCAGGTACAACGCCTTTTATTAAACTGGACACAGAACCTATGACACTATTTTGTGGAGCGCATATAAACTATTGATCAAACCGATTGCCTAACACACTTGTTAATGATAAAACCACTAATGCTAGCTTTACTAGCACAGCCAAGTAGTGGTAACATGATGAATATAAATTTCACGGCAATATCTCCGCTACCCTCCCTCTCTATTACACATGTACGGCTCAAATCAACTAACCCACATCACGTGCGGATCCAGTAGATCGGTCTCCATTAGTCTCTAATTACACTTGCAGACAAAAAAAAAAGAAATTGAAACATTCAGAATTCGTGGTAAGATCTCACTGTAACTTCGTACACGTACATCGGCTGGTATGCAATTCTCTGTGACAGGTAGAACCGCCACTAAAGTGCATTAGTGGTGTTTGTATTTTGCGTTGTGTTCTAGCCTCGTAGGGTATATAAGGGCGTGAACAGTGTCAGATGTTGAGTGATCTCAAGGAGATGCTGCGTACTCGTGTGAGACAGCGTTATCAGCATTTAATAGAGTTTGGAAGTGACCTCATTGTGGGTCTCCATTTGGTCGGCTAGTATACAGATTTCTGGGCCATTCGGACGTGACAATGGTCTTATGTTGACCTGCGTGGGTAAGTTAGGGAAGGCTTACTGGTCATCAAGGTTCCGGTCAATCACGTCTAGCTACCACAAGACACGATCGCCATATTGTGCACCAAGCACACCGTAATATCTTCAAGTCTGCGCCTGCCATCCGAGAACAAGCAGTGGATTACCAGCAAAATTCTGTGTCATCCTGCGTCATTGGTCGGAGACTTTTAGCACACTGGACTATGGAAATACCTACCAATGCGTAGGCTGCTATTGGAGTGAGGCCGTGATCGAGAAGCATTGATTGCTTATGAATGTGTTTTGCGATGAATCGTGGTTCTGAATTATCTCGGATGACCATCGCCAACGAGTATGGCGGCGACCTGGGGACAGGGCCCATTTTTCCAATGTTTTAGATGAACACTGCGGTGTTAATACTGGTGTCATGGTATGGGGAGCTATCAATTATGACAGGGCTAGTTGTGACTGAGGGAACTCTGACGAACAACGTCACGGGCAACCTACGTTCTCGTGTGTGTATGGTCGTGCCATTGTTCAGCAGGCCAGTGCTCATCCACACATGGCACGCGTCTCTATAACTTGTCTGCGCGATGTTTATGTACTCCCGTGGTTAATGCGATATGCCCCGATAAAACATATGTGTGACCAGCTCGGACGTCAATTCCGTCCCAGATCCCGTATCCAGAATATCAAGGACCAGTGACTACAGTTGTGTGCCAGCTTGCCTCGGGAGAAGATATATCGATTTTATGACACTCTTCCCAGCCGAATCAATGCATACATCCAGGCCATTGGGCGCGCAACGTCATACTAGTAATTGGCTCATACTGTCAAGTTCTTTGTAAATCTTACTCAATTTTGTTATCAGCCAGTGACACTGAGAAACATTTTAATTTGGTACGTGTTGAAATTTACCAGTTATCCAATATTTGTTTTGCAGGTGAGTCATTTTCAGCACTGACCACAACAGGTTTCTGTAATCGTCGATACCAGGTCGTGGGAATTACCTAGTTGAAGACGAGCAACAGTAAATTTACAACTAACAATTGGCCTTTCTTGTATTGTTAACGGACAGTAAATTAAGTACTGGTACCGTTTAATTTGGAGTAGACAACATGAAGGGTCTTAAATTAGCCCCAATAGCCTCTAAACTGACGCGATGCATTAGGTAGTAGGTTTACAGACTGGTAGTTTTCATTTTTGATCAAAACGGAAATAATAATAACTCATTATGTTTCAATTTTTCACTTCAAAAAAATGTCTATAGTGGGTCTAAATCTTATATGGGGAAATATGATTCTGTATGCGCATTTCCAAAGTGGTCCGCAAAATTATTTGGGTTGGTCACGCCTGTTTTAAATGATAGTTTTCGTCGATTGGTAAGTTTTTCCGCATCCACTTGGCAGGTGAAGTCATTTTATAATGTAATATTGCCTAACCGTATTACAATTTTTATAGTTTTTTTTTTATCTGCAATAAAAATTTCTCCACGGCAAAAAAAAAAAAAAAAAAAAAAAAAAAAAAAAAAAATAAAAAAAAATAATAAAAAAAAAAATGGATCCTATAGTCGCTGTATGTATTTTCTTGTGGAACACTGATAATATGCTTTCTGCCTACCGGTGGGGGGGCATTTTTCTGATGCACTCCAACTTCGTTGGTTCCCTCCAAAGAAAAAGCTCGCATATTATGTGATGCTGTCAAATTCTGACGAACCGCTCCCAGCTTCTACCACCAAACTTTGTTGTTCTGTTTCTTTTCGTTATTAACAAATTGCTCCACTTATTACTTTTTACGTATCGTGTTGATACCTTTATGTACACACTGCAAATATAGCATTCAATCTCGAAACGTTGTAACTCCTTTTCTATCGTGTAAGTATATGGTTTTATCTATTGCAGTAATGTGTTTCATAGTACGGGTAACATAAGATGAATGCAACACTTAATTAAAACATCGCATCCTTTCGACCCGACTTAAGTTGTACTGATTATTATCGATTTCAGCTCGAATAATAATACATACAAATCTATTAATGTAGTGATTCTTTGAGAGTGTTTTTGTTTTTCTGTTGACTGCACGTATATACGACAGCTCTGTTGGCAACGGTAACTCGGTATTAGTCATCTAGCGTGGCGGGTGAGTGGTGACGTATTCGGGAGGACGTGGGCTCGAGTCCTCGTCTAGTCATTCAGATTTGGGTTTCCATAGAGTCCGCAATACGTGGTTCGGATTCCACGTTAAACTGTAGGTCCCAGAGGAAAGGAACTGGCCGTCCTACCTCTTGACACAATGGCTTAGTATGCCTCCCCAACCTTCGGGTTGTGGACTAAGATAAGTTTTTAGTTTCCGCAAATCACTCCATGCGAATGCCGGAACTGTTCCTTCAAAACGCAATGACCGAATTGTTTCCCGTTCCTTCCCTTCCGTCCTTCCCGCCTCTAATGATCTAGACGTCGATAACGCGTAAAAAAATCTTAGTAGAAGCATTTCTCTATTACTAAAGACGAAAGCGCTAAAATCCACAGGTTCGTTTATTTGAACCTACGCCAAAAGACGAAGTCATGACGCTAACTCGTATAGAAGTGTTCCATTATTCGTATGTGGGTCTTACAGTGTATTGATCGTTCATGTGTAGACAACAGACTGGTGCTTACGCAATTACAATTCACGATTTTTCTAGGTTTGGTCGAAACCAAGCAGTTAGTTCCTAGATGATAAACAGGTATTAAGATACTGTTCATCCTGTTTAAAGACTGATATGTGTCCTAAGAGTGATTTGTTGTTGACTAGTTACTCGGTACGTCGTGGTTTGAAACTGCATGGAGAGGACAGTTGTTAGTGTATTAATCGGAAGTGGAAACGAGGTTACCTAATGAGGTGACGCAAAGACTTATCATTACAAAAATAACAGCTAAACTAAGAGATACGTCCTCTGCAGGTCCTGAGTGTGTCATGGTGGTAATGATGTCACGCTACATGCTTAGCGCCGCTTTTTTCCGTGCTGATGCAGTTAGTCATCGAACAAGAGGGAAAGGGTGAAGCGGGAGTATCGAGCCAGCGCGTGTGGGGCCCGAGGCGCGCGGACTCCGCATTGATCGCCACCCTGCCGAGTGTCCAGGCGCCACACACCACAGCCAACACGTGAATACCACATACTGACCGTAGTCTTTAGTGTTCACCTATAAACTTAAAGCAAAAGGATGGAGAGCGCATTCATGATACTTAAGAATGAGATGCTGAGACAAAAAATTTCTGTGATTAAAGACGGTAATTGTTGGTGAAGATGGTATAGTAAATAATTAAAATTTTTCCAATACTCTGATATAATTGCTATCTACTATATAATTTCGTAAGGTCACCCACTCACCTCGACAGCTATTGGCTGGAGAACGATGACACGTGTCAGCCTTCGCTCACGAAACAGCGACCAGAGATACCATTAGAAGGAGTTCGTGGTTATGTCTATAATTTAATAACTAAGAAAATGCTACCAAATTAATTAGCATAATACATTCATTACGTTTGCTTTTCATAGCGTTTCATAGTCAAAAAATTTTAATAAATTTTGCAGCTGAAGAAACGTGGATCTGCTTCAATTAGTACCATGTTACTAATTAAACCAACTTAAAAAAAATTAAATTACTCATAGTCTGTGCTGTAACCACGAATACCAATTGTCATTTCCGCTTAGGATAAATTTCAGATTAATTACAACTTTCACTCATGTTGTTGCTTGACCAAAATTTATGCATTACGGTTTGTTTGCTTTTTAGGCATTTTACTCACCACTTTCGTTGTTGGTCTTTATTCATGTTCGCTGTATGTGAGTTATTAGGTTATTTTAAGTAGACAGCAGACCAAATGTGTCACCGAATCGACTCTTCTGGCAACTTATTTCTGCTGAGTTGCTCAACTGTTTCATAATATGGAATGTGTATTAAGTTATCTGGCCGTCACAGATACTATGCCCAATGTTTATATTATGAATGCTTGCCCAGTCTCAATAATAAACAACGTGATGCTTTCGAAGCATACAGGATTTTTTTTATAAAAAATTGCAGAGTGAACTTTAAGGGTCAAATACAAGTCAAGTTCGTATTTAAGCAAGTTCGAGTGTATGATCTTTGAAACAGTTACGCGATAGCGCGATCGTTCCTGTCCGTGTTTAATACCTACCTCTATTAATGCTTCTAAGCTCTTCAAGCTCAAGAGATTTTATTTATCCTAAGGGTGAAACACAGGTCAAGCTTATATTTGGCCAGATCAGGTCAACCTGTCATAATCTTTCATCGTAAAAACTGGAACTATTCTAGACCCGTGACGATACGCAAAAAAACAGTCACGGGCTTACACTAGTAGTAAATAAACCGAGATTAAAATGGTATGGTCACACAGTTAGAAAGGATGAAGATCTTATCAAAAACGCTGTAAAAAACTTCCGGCGGGAAAAGCCTTCTGATAAAATAGGCAATGAGATAGCTTGATCCTGTTAAGGAAGGCATTAAGAAGGCAGATATTTCAGAAGAAGATGAATGGAGAGTGAGCTCAGTGGAGTAAGCTAATTAGCGAGGCAATCTGTTACGATTCGAGACAGCACTCCACTAATCAGTGAGCTAGACATCACCTAAAATGAAAGTCTCATTATTTACATAGCTGGAGGGGTTCGGTTTCTATGATATAGGTAAACAACTTTTACGATATTATATAGATGTTTACGCTATTGTCAGCAATCTCAGATAGCCATCATTACCTTATAATTCTTGGATTTATTGCCCATTTCTAGGGAAATTCTGCGTTTAATTAAACCCATCTGGACAAGATTTCAACCTAACGTTGTTGTTACAATCAAACGATGACTGTTTTGGCAAGGGTTGCGAACGAACAGATTTGAATAGTATTTTCTGAGAGTTAGATCTGTTTGTTATATCAAATTTTATCTTTTGAAAAACGATGTTTTCATTGATGTTAAGATACTTTTGATCATAAATTAATCCCAAGGTAATGTTTCTTATTTCTTTTAGTATTACCGTTTCAGTTTAGATACTTAGTTTATTTCAGTTTGTTGTTTTACTGTAGTACCTCTTAAACTTTATCTTGCCTTTGTTTTGTATCCTAATTACACTTCCTATGAATAGTTCGTGCTATTCATAAAATTTTATGACCTCGCTTTTATCTGCAAGTATGACAATATCATTAGTAAATCGTAGCGAATTAATTCTCTAAGTACATATATTACATTACATGATGTTTCTTTCATTTCACTTAGGCTTAAAACGAGTGATGAAAAGGGAAGGATATTGAAGGTGTGTAGAATTTTAAACACTCTAAACAAACATGAGCTGATAGAAAACGTTTCCTACTTAGGAAGTAAGGTAATTAAATTGATGGATATTCTTCATACGGATGTGTTGGCATTTGAATTATATCTGTTGTTCAACATAACGACACTTTAATACTTTCGCTAAAACTGATTTCTGACTCTTTAAAAGGTGGTGTAATGGTTAAAATTAGCAAGCAAACATAAAATATCTTTGATGGTAGCTTTTTAAGGTGTTGTAAATATATAAAATACTCTCAAGCTTCCAACCGCGAAAACACACTTTAATGGATTGTTTGTTCGATTAACCACGGTCGCATTCACATGGTACGTAATAAAAAATTTGGTTGGCAACCTTAAGGATGACATGGGATTACGAACAGCTGGTGTTTACGAAATAATGTTAAATAATATATACAACAGAATCAAATGAACCAAGTACTGCATTGCAAAAGGCATTACTTTTTCAAAACTAAACTGCATGACAGAAGGGGAGGTGGATTCGAAACGAAACTTTGGGAATTGAGTATGATTGAAAAAAAAATCAAATTTACAAAGATCTTGATAGTATGAGCCCATTTATGAGTGTGACGTTGGAATACTCTCTGGCCTGGCCGTTGTATTCTCTCCTTCGCGAAATTGGCCCATAACTTTTTTTTTGTTATGGCTTTACGCCTCGTCGAGGTCACTAGAGGTGAGAAAGGACTGGAGGAAGGAATTCGGCCTTGGCCTTTTGAAGGAATCATCCCGGCATTCACCTGGATTGATTTGGGGAAACCACGAAAAACCCAAATCGCACAGCTTTTGTAACTGGCCCATTATATTCTGGACACTATAATTGCGACCGAGGTGACGTCCGGGGTGGACCCAAACATTTTCTATTGGATACGGATCTGGGAAACTTGCTGGCTACTCGATTACCTCGACATCACTCAGACATTTCGTCGATAGGCTTACACGTGTTGTAAGTGTACGAACATAGTTCTGCTGAAAAATGACATCACAATTCTGACGAATGATAGGTAAAATATGAGGACGCAGGATTTCCGTGCCGTCAGAGTTCCTTCAATTGCTCTCAGGCCTGATTTGAAGTGATACCTGAATAACACCGTTGTGCCTCTCCAAAATATTTGAATAATAGGACCTCTCCCTAGGTCGCCGCAATACTGGCCGACCAGGTTGTGCAGAAATGCTGAACGTAATGAATGGTGTCGCATTGTGTTTAGCTGTGAATCGGCAAAAGGGGTGCAACGTCATAAGTAATCTCATATTGCTAAGTTCTTTCTAAATTTTAGTGATCATTGAAATAAAATCAAATACCCTCTCAACCTCGAAGTTTTATTCTGTTTCCTCCTCCAACTGGGTGCTTCATTTAAAAAAAAAGAAAAAAAAAGTAAAAAAAATGCTTTATTGGTTTTTTCAAAACGCCATGGCCGAATTCCTTTTCGTTTGTTGCCCTCCGCCATTTCTCGCCTCTAATTACCTCGACGTCGACGAGGCGTACTCCAGGATGGAAAATCCGCAATTATTATTGAGATTTTGCATCTCATAAGAAATAACAATTGTTATAGGTTCAACGTAATTTAAGAACAACGTAAACAATGGAAGTGAATGAATCTGATTGAAGGTGATTGCTAACGATAAAAATTTAAGTCGGAAACTAAACATTAACAATCTTAGAGGTTCAGATCAGACATTAGAGCGGAAAAATTATTGCCACTCTGGCATTTACAGCCAATATAAAGCACCATTTATAATTTCCTCCACGTTCCTGCCTGTGAATTAACAGTATATCATCTCATGAAATGCTCACAACCAAACAACAGTCTGCTCGAAGGATCAAGAGTGTGATATCCAATTTACGCTGTTATCTCAGACATGGTCTAATCATCACGTTATTTGAATGGGAAATTTCATTTAATCGCTTTTTACTGTATGTTTTCCAAGGACTCTGATTATTTTTAAATATATGTCTTTTATATCCCCCGATTGCACAGGAGTCCACAAAAGATTGTACTTCATGGACTAATGCAGTTATTGTCTTCGAACTTTAAACAAGAAACATACAGAGTGAGCATATGGACAGGTAAGCTCAACAGTCCTGTACACAGCTATTTTCCATCCACAAACCATAGTCATAAACACAAACATCCGATGAAAAGTAGAAAAAATGTCCGGTGTGGTACACAGTGATGTTAATGAGAGAAACAGCTGAATACCACGATACAGCCACCCAAATCATAACGGAACCTTCCCCACGCTTGACTGTAGGACGCAGGTAGTCCAGATCGCAGGGTTCTTTTGGGGTTCTCCATACATAAACCCAGCCGTTAGTAGGAAACAATGTGAACGATGATTCATCGGACCATACCACATTCTTCCAATCATCAAGTGTCCAGTTTTTATGATCGTGG
Source organism: Vandiemenella viatica (assembly GCA_031002005.1). Classification (NCBI taxonomy): domain Eukaryota; kingdom Metazoa; phylum Arthropoda; class Insecta; order Orthoptera; family Morabidae; genus Vandiemenella; species Vandiemenella viatica. Next base: position 228,669,040 of record JARYHS010008074.1, read on the forward strand.
TACCACTTGTTTCACAGTTTTGCATTGGTAGCCGTTATAAGGGGTTTAGCAATTGAAGCCCTCCCATGAATGTGAGCCTTGTCGAACTCCCGCCATACTGTTTTTGTCGAAACAGTATTAATCAGGTGTGTGTTGAGTTCTGCTGTCACTTCCGCTGCGGTAGTTTTGTGTTGTCTGGCCACAATCTTTTTTAATGTTCGTTGGCCTCTGTCGGTTAACTTTGGTTTTCGTCCACTATTCCTCTTCGCCGAAGATGATTTACCATCTTTTTTGTATGCTGTCATTACCGTGGATACTGTCGCTCGTGAGACGTTAAACAGTTCATTTGTTTTTGTCACAGACACTCCCGCTAACCGAGCTCCAACAATTTGCCCTCTTTCGAAGTCTGAGAGATCACGCATTTCACCGATCGCTTGTTATAACCATCACAGATCAAAGCGTAAAATACATTGACACATAACCTACAAGACCCGCCACATCAGTTATGCCGTATATGCACATCGCAGTATCCATACGGAAGTAGTGGTGCCAACATGCAAAACCTGTACTCTATTGCATAGTGTTCATATTATTTTGTCCAACGTATGGTAGATGATTTGCTCCGTGAATTTAAATGATTTCGTTGTTTATGTGTTTATTGCTATCTTTATGTAATTTGCGCATATATGAAAGTGAAAGAAGGCACATAGTGAAACATGGTTCCGAGTCACCTAATCCACTGTGAGAATGCAACCAAACTCTACGTCCAGATCTGATGGACAAATTATTATCAATAGTTTCGTATACTCTCACCACACGCGCTCTGCGGAGTGGTTTGGGATTTAACCTTGGACTCTGGCACACAATTTGGTGATAGCACAAAACCTCGAAAACACAGCAAATGATGCTATAAAGAAAATTAACAGATGGTTTAATGCCAACAAACTAATACTTAATGTTGAAAAGACACAGTAACTTCAGTTTGTTACAAAAAATAAAACAAAGGACAGCTATAATGTGATATCAGAAGGAAAAGCAATCAATGAAAGCAGTTTCACAAAATTCCTGGGTGTATTTATAGATAACAAATTGAACTGGAAACAACTTTAACAACTTCTTAAAAAACAGAATTCTGCAACATTTTCACTGAGGGTAATATCTAGAATAGCTCATATAGAAACCAGAAAGTTAGTATATTTTGCATATTTTCATTCCCTGCTCACTTATGGCATCTCATTCTGGGGAAACTCGTCACAAGCACAGAGGGTATTTAAATTGCAAAAGCGTGCTATAAGAACTATTTGTGGAACAAGCCCACAGACGTCGTGCAGAAATCTATTTAAAAACCTGGGTGTACTAACAATGCCTGCACAGTATGTATATTCCGTACTATCATTTGTAGTGGAATATCCTGAACACTTCAATCTTAATGCTGACATACACAGCCATAGTAATAGGAATAAATATAATATTTACAAGGATTACAAATCATTGTCAATTGTACAGAAAGGGATAACATTTACTGGAGCTTTCTTATTCAATGTCTTACCAACAGAAATTAAATGTTATCTACAAAAACCCAACTACTTTAAGTCCAAACTGAAAGAGTTTCTGCTTCAGAACCCATTTTACTCTGTGAAAGAATTTTGTTCTTGGAATTTGGTAACTAATAATTACTGATAAAATAGTATATATGGTGTATGGAAGGCGAAGGTGACAAAGTTGTCCACAATTACTAAAATTATATATGGTTTTTCTTTCTGTTGAAACTTTTGACAAATTAAGCAATTACACTGTTTACAAAATTTCACTCATATATAGTAACTAACATGGGATAGCGTGCACTCAAAAACTGCTGTGAAAAATTATCATACCAACAGGTTTTTAAGTAATTGACTGCTTATGAGTTGTTGGTAATATAATTGATATTGTTAATAGGTGAGTGTACTGCTCCACATAAATAGTAACTAACATGATATAATATGTAGTTGTAGATTACAGTGAAACTTATCATGGTAACTGGTTGGTAAGAAAATAACTGGTTACTAGATGCTGGTAAGAAGTGTATACGCTGTTCCACATAATAAGTATTAATTAACTCGGTATTGTATTTGTAGATTACAGGAGATATTGATTATTCTAATGGGTTGTAGCTAACCTGTTGTCAATATCAATAATATTATCAATTATATAGTAATATTGACATTACTAATAAGTGTATGTACTGTTCCACATCGCCGAGATTATTCTCACATGGGATCAAAGTGAACATATCTATCTATCTAGAATACGTGCACCACCAACTCTGCAACTTTCCAAGTCTTGACGATGAAAATTTCCATCCATCACAGGGTTTGAACCATATACCCCCGGTCAGCCAATAAGCACCTCCATAGTTTCTCAACCACTTGAGTGGGGTTTAGGTAAGGATATCAGTCGTTACGAGTGACGTATCTGAGAAGCTGCCCAAGTTGCAGTTTAACATCCACCAATATCTTATAACGTCAACTTAAAGTAATGACATTGAAAATATTTTATGTTTGTACCTATTTTTAACTTTTACACGATATAACTTTGCGGAAAACAGTTTGAATCATGAATGTGTCGCTATGTTGGTCAAGAACAAGAACACCTAGTGTTAATACAACAACCGCATTATTTGAGTGAAGAATAAACCATGGAATTTAAGGCCACAAAATACCTTTTCTGAAAACAATTGCATGTTCAGAGAGTAACGGTGACCTGCGGCTACAGCAGCACCCACAGTAGCACCCATTCTCCATATGAATTACAAATCTGGAGCTAGATCCGGAGTTCTTCTGGTGAGGAAAACCTGCGAATAGAAATCTAAGGTTCGAAGAGCCTGATCGTAGATTTTTCATTTATGTCTTCCAGAATAAAACGGAATTTTAGCTTGCGAAATCAAAGTCTTACAGACCAAAAGTAACCATTTTTCAATTAAATTCCGTGACCGTGGTTGAACAGTGAGTTTTACATTGCAAACATACTAATTTTTCATGGTGCAGAAGTTGAATTGCGCGTCATCCAGAGCAGAAAATACCGATTTTTCAATTAATTGCTTAGCCCTTGAACGGGTGTCTCCTGGTGTGGAATCAGCACGTCAGCAAATTAGTTACTACTGGATATTTCAATTGTGGTTCTCCGCGTTTTATAATGTTGGGAATACATGTTTGCTTTGCATAGTTTAAAATTTGTAAAACTGAAACAAATCGTGCAATACGGTACGAAATACCTATAAAAGCTGTGCTATGAGAAGTTAATTGCTTAGCAAGTGTTAGATAAGATCAGAGGCGGCCTTTGGGGGTGGCGAACAGGGCAATCTCCCAGGGCCTCGCTCTTGGAGGGGCCTCGCGCAGCTACCCGAGTTGATTAAAGTTTATGTTTAAAAAAATTGTTTTATCTTCAGCTATTAGTGGTAACAATAAAGTAAAGTTGGTTAATTGATGGTAAAGTATATATTAATTACTAACCAAAATTTCTCAATTAGATCAATTGAATGTCACATTCCTATAATAGCCGGAGAAACATCTGATATTGATGGACAAGAACTGTATGAATAAAACGAATGCGGTATATCGGTGATGAGATAAATAACAGATAAAAAACTGAGTTACTGAAGTGTACCCCACTATCGAAGTAGTCTTGAGAATTGCCGCCACACGTAATACAGTTGCGTCCGCAGAAAGAAGTTTTCCATGGTTAAAAAATATTAAAATATATTTGAAGAATTCGATGACACAACATTGGTTTTCAGCCCTTTATTTTCTTTGAATTGAAAATAGCTCATTCCTTAGAGTCTTGTTCTTTTATTAAATATTTTAGTCTCAGGAAAAGGCGCAAACATTTTTAAATCGCCGCGTATCTTCCTTTTTTTTTTTTTTTTTTTTAACAGTTTAACGTCCCTTTTTAACAACGTGGTCTTTAGAGACGGGAAAGGATGGGGGCAAGGAATGGGAAGGAATTCGGCCATGGCCTTTTGAAGGAAGCATCCCGGCATTCACCTGGAGTGATTTGGGGAAACCATGGAAAACCCAAATCTGGATGCCCGGACGGGGATTCGAACGGCCGTCCTCCCGAATGCGAGGCCAGAACGCTATCCGTTACACCACCACGCTCGGTGCGTATCTTCCAACACCTTAATGTATTTCATTTTATCCTTAATATGTTGTCATCTTTATTTTTGTTAACTTTTAATATCTCTTCTAACATAATATTTTAAAACTCAAAGTTTATTTTTAAGATGTTTGCATTTTTCATTGATACCTACGATTAATATATTTTGTATGAAGGACAAGGGCCTCTCAAAGATCTGCCGCCCGGGGCCTCGCAATGGCTAAGGCCGACGCTGGATAAGATATATCTAATTGCTCATAAAGCAGTAGACCTGTGAGATAAGAGATATTGGGTAATAATCGTGAGCAACGGTGATGGGGTTCTATCTATTATCTTTGTCGCCCGCGATTGCTATTTTTATGTCAGTTCAAATTGTTTGTCAGCCCTCGACGTGCCCAGAAAAGTATTGCCCAAGGATAAGCCCACGTATTAGTGGGCTTACCACTCTTTTCTTTTTTTTTTTTTTTTTTTTACTTATGGTTTTTTCGCCTCGTTGATGTCGAGGTCATTAGAGGTGGGAAAGGACTGGCGTCCAGGCAAATATGAGTTCAGCCATAGTATTTTGAAGGAACCGTACCGGCATTCATCTGGAATGATTTGGAGAAACCATGGAAAATCCAAATCTGGATGGTCGGGTGAGGCTTCGAACCTGCGTCCTCTCGAATGCGTTCCCACTCTTGTTGTTTTTAGCCATTTATCATGATGAAACCGTAGTGCTATCCCTGAAAGACAGTCTAATACAATTTGAGCAATTGATACTAACCTGCAGATTTCGTTGGCTGCTACATCCACTTGAGTAGAAATCAGATGTACAAAACTGGATAGATATATTCTTCAGCAGAACAGCTCAGGACAAGAGGCACGAATGAATAACCAGTGTATTTACGAATCACGTTATATCTGGCGGAGACATTAAGCTTCCAGACATAGTTTCTTGAATTTGGAAGCACCAGTGAGCGTTACTTGCAGATATTTTGGAGCAGTTCGGACGCTGATCACATTCGCAAACTCTATGCTTCCATAAACTACACTGTCTGTTAGATTTTCTTAAACTAGCATTCGACAGTTCCAGTCATTCACCCAGCCAATCATAATTGTATTTCTTTCAAAGTAAGTTGTATTTCATCATCAGTATTGTTATGATATACAATGAGGTAAGCAAAAGATGGATACAATATGTAATTAAAACTAGTCGTGCCTTAAGCCGTTCCTACTATACGGCCTGTTTGTTCGCCATGTGAAATTTATACAGTTGAGTGCTTTTTAAATAATTTTTCATTTATATATATATATATATGTATGTATATATATTAATTCGTGGATCTGGAGTTGAATATCTAAACTGTGCATCTGTTGCATCAGTAGACTTCTGAATTTTTTTAAAGATTGCTGAAGTTATTTTTGTGGATTAATTCCAGGAGTTTTGAATTATTTTTGGCGTATTTAGCGCTTGGCGCAATGTTTATATTTGTCGCTGTTGTAAATTGTTGCCCCAGAGGTGTTTAGTGAAAAAACCGCACTCTGTAGCCACACCAAGAAAGTTGTGGAAGTGCAGAATTACCAGTCAGTGGTACGCCTTTCATCGTGTAGCATTGAGAGGGAGCGTATAATCGTTCCAGATATTTGAGAAGAAGAGGATCGGTGTCCTCGACGTCGTTTTATTTGGTAGCTGGATGTTAGTAGACTAATTGGGGGGAGGGGGGGGGACCGAGGGTAAGTAAAGGTTCAGCCGAGTGTTGTTTGGTGTCGTAAGTCTTTCAGAAATTTATAGAGAGGTCAGAATATGTCTTGAGACCCAGTGTTTAACCTCAATGTTTGAAAGTGCGGCGACTTTTGAATGTGTAATATAGTGCCAGTACAACTTCAGAAGTATTTAGATGCTATTCAGTCAAACTCTATTTCGGTTTTACATTTATTTCGGTTCTAGTGAAGATTGAATGATTGCGTGTTATCTTTATATAGAAGGTTACATACACCAAGAAGCTGTAGATATCTGAAATCATGTTTACATTTTATAATGCAGTTTTACGTGCTGATTTCAAATCTGAAAACCGTTCTGCGGTATTCCGTCAGGTTTCGAAGATACATAAAAAATACATATTTATATGGAATACCTTTCGTCGAATATGATTTCGTCGGATTTCATTATTTGTAATGAACTCAGTTTGAGTTTTCATCGATTTTGAATACAGTTACACATAACATAATACAGTGAAATATTTTTGAGACCGCAGTACTAATATTTCATTCTTTTATTTTTTTATTTTCAAGGAAAAAAGATGGCGTCGAGAGATTGCATGAATTCACCATATTTGTTTTGTTATGTGTGCGGCTAACTGACAGTAAAATCCCATCGGAAGACTTTTACACCGTTTCTGAAGAGAGCATATGAACTATACTTTGATTCGGAGGTGGATAGTGGTAAATCGTGGGCACCGCAGTACATCTGTTTGAGATGTGTTTGCGACTTACGCGGTTGGCTAAGGAAGGTGAAGAAGAACAACCGTTTGGCATTCGGAGTTCCTATGATATGGCGTGAGTCAAGCAACCATGCCACAGACTGTTATCTGTTTAGCAAACGTCATCTGATTCTGCTACAAAACTCGTGCAAGTATAAAGTATCCAGACGTTCATTCAGTTTAAAAGCCACTTCCACATGATCCCGTCACTTGTCCAACATCAACAGCGCCTACAGAATACAGAGTCGATGAAGGAATGCAGAAGAGAGTTCTCCTTCATCTCCTAGCAACGACGCAGACTCTGACTACCATTCCGGAATAGATATTCATTTGATGAATGATGCTGAACTTTTTGACCTCATACGGGACTTGGCGCTAACAAAAGACCAAGCTGAATTGCTAGGTTCACGTCTTAAAGAATTTAATTTGCTTGCAACAAGCGCTACGACTTCGCACTTTCGGCACAGATACAAAGAACTTGTGCAGTTCTTTGTAATGAATGACAGTTTTTGTTACTGCACGGACGTCCATGGTATAATGTCAAGCCTCGGCGTTGAACACAGCACTGTTCATTCATTCATCAAAGACAAATTTAAAGGTAGTATTATTACACAACGGTAACAGATATGCATCAGTACCACCTGAAAGAGACGTATGAAATAATGTCGCTACTTCTTGGCAATATACTGACATACCTGTGATGATTTAAACTATTATCATGGGAATTCAGACTGCGTACACGAAGTACTGCTGCTTTATCTGCCAGTTGGACAGCAGAGAGTGGAAACACCATTATATGAAGATGAATTGGCCTATCAAAGATAAAATGCAGCGAGGAAGTAAAAACGTCCTTCGTGTGCCGTTGGTTGAGTGTGACAAAGCTATCATGTCTCCACTTCATACAAAGCTGAGGCTCGTGAAGAACTTCGTGAAGGCATTAGATAACAACTCAGATGCTTTTCGGTACCTGTACAAAAAGTTTCCAGAGTTATTCAAAAGTGAAAGAAGGTGTATTCATAGGTCCACAAATATGAATGATCATTGCTGACAGCTACTTCGAAGACTTCTTAGTCTAGTCCTAGAATTAGTCTAGTCCTAGAATTAGTTGCAGCCAATTTCCTTGGATATTATTAGCCTCCTGACTATGTGAATGTTGTACAGCAGTGAAGTGCATTAGTGCGTACAGCCTGCTGGGTTGCAACATGTCCCTCAAAATTGATCTCTTCGACTCTCGATTTCTTTCCCGAGAACCTAGGTTCTGTCAGCGATGAACATGGTGAACGGTTTCATCAGGCCACCTCGCTGATGGAGTCACGCTATCAGGGCCGATGGTGTGTAGCAGTGTTGGCTGATTACTGCTGATCACTTCAGTGCGAGATGCCAAACGCTCAGCACAAACGCAAGTCTACAGCCAAGAAATTCAAACCGAACTCACTATAAAATATAGATGTTTATTTTATATGTATATGTGTAATATACTTTCAACTGGATTGACCTATATAGTTTGATTTCACTAGTATTACATCGGGTAATAAGAGCTCTTCTGAAACTTCTGTCTATGAGTTGTTTGTCGTGATACTATGTTAAACATCTATAATTGGTTAATGTCTTATCTCTCAAGAATGGTGGGTGACAGAGACAAACGGTTTGCATATTCTGAGTCAGCATGTCAGCATTAGAATGCACGTTGGATACCTAGATATCCACCGAAAGATTTTTTGTTTTGTTTATCAGTGTTATTATCGCTAAAAAAATATTTAGAGGAGTGAAGATAGAAAGATGCCTTAACTTTTTGTAAGATATTAGATAGAGGAACGTTCTCGCCTCACATTCGGGAGGACGGCGGTTCGAATCCCCGTCCGGGCATCCAGATTTGGGTTTTCCATGGTTTCCCAAATCACTCCAGGCAAATGCCAGGATGCTTCCTTCAAGAGGCCATGGCCGAATTCCTTCCCATTCCTTGCCCCCATCCTTGACCCCCATCCTTGACCCCCATCCTTGCCCCCCATTCTTTCCCGTCTCTAAAGACCTTGTTGTTAAGAGACGTAAAGCAGTTAAAAAAAAAAAAGATAGAGAAGCAAGGTTAAATTATAAAAGACAAGTGTGATTATTGCGCAATTCGTATGAATCTATTCAGGGAATCAAACATAGGGCTTGAATTTTTCTGTGAACAGGTATAGGGAACCTTTATGAGTTTTTACCTAACAGAAAATATTTTCTGTATGATTGAAAAAGCAATCGATAGAAAATTTCACACAGTAGTGTAATGAACATTTTTTTATTAGAGTGCGGTGGAATCCTCCGATAAATTTATTTCAACTTAAATGTCGATCGGTGTGATTATTTAAATATTCTAAATATAAAAGTCTCCGATTATTATGAAATTATTATTGGTTTATATCACTATTTCTTTGGAAACCCTTTCTGCTTTCTGTTCATGTGTGTTTTTTTAGTTTTAGGAGACAAAAGTTTCCTGAAGTCTATTGACTGCAGCCACCGACCATATAACACTTACTAGTCCTTTAAAATACAATACTACCAGTAAGTATTCAAGGAGATAGCAGGTTAATAAAACCGCATATTTAACCACTCATACCTGGTGTTACAAAAGTTTATCGAAAATAAAATAGAAAGATAAAATGATAAATTAGATAATCAACAATTTGTGAGAAAAAATTTGGAAGAATATTACAGATACATTATATAGTGTCATGGGTCACGTTTTTAATGTGCTGCTATGAGGGAAGTTGGAGACAAAGTGGCAAAAGATAAAGTAATGATCACTTGATGCAATACATTGTTATCATATAAAGAGCAACGTGAAAACACAAAAGAGGTAGATTGATAACTTACTCACAAGAGATAATAATAGTAAATCGATCGAAAATCTAAATGGTAACGAGGGCCAAGTGAATTTGAGGGCAGAAACAAAGGAGACGGGGAATTTTCCGGCGTATGTTGATGTAGCAAAAGCATGCCACCTGCAACTGAATAGCTGGGAAAGCACTGTTGGCCCTGACTACCGTGTCTCGTTATGTTGGTCGCCAAAGCTGCAAGCGAGAATATGATTGAATAACTCGGAGAGATTAGAAAGACAATGCTGTCATGAAAGGTTGCTACGTGACATGAGGAAAATGGCAGACATTTTTGTGGGATTAGTGAACGAAGAACCTTTATCATCACCGACAGTTCGGGAAATTTTTTTACACAGTAAACGACCTACACAATGTTATAACCGATACTATGAATTGTAGAGACTGCACGGGGAGTCTGCACTAACTTGCACCAATAAGTTGTCTAATGTACCGAACGGAACTAGCCACTAAGATTGTCTTTTTCTGTTTCTGCACATGACGGTGAGCCTGACTGAGTGAAGAGGACAATGGGGGAAAAGGTTTAGGATTTAAATGAGGAATTTCTCACACAATTTGCCGATTAACTCGAAGTATTAGTGTCTGCTATAAACGAAAGAGTCATATTCAGCAAAACAAATTATTTTTAATGCAGAGTGATTTTTTTTACAATTCTTGTTAAATGAGAAAGAGTAACGTAATAAAATATTAAATAGTTTCAAAATATTTCAATGGAACAAATTTCACAAAGGAAATATAAGTGAAACATAACGTATCTAACACATAATTTGTTGGGAGGTTCATATGTGTCTTGTATTTTTGAAAGTCATTACTGTTCTCTCTTGTTTGTATAGAAATTTACCATTAAAATAAATAAAAAGTATCAAATTATTTTTAATCAAGCAGTGGAGTTACATACTTACACAATAGTTGATCACAACTGGTTTATTTATTTGAAAGGAAAGCATTTTACTCAGTTTCTTAAGCACATACTTGGATCAACAGAGATTCAAAACAATAGCTTCTAATTTTTATCAGATTTCTCGACAATACTTCCGTAAAACTATACACTTAATAAAGTTGATAAATAAAGCATTGCGCATTCTTATTGGTAAAATATGATCTTTGGTAAAGGTACAGTAATAAACACAATAAAACATTATATTTACAAAACTCAAATAAGAAGTGGTTACAAACCTTTAAGTACAAAATTGATACCTTACGTATCCCCGAGATGTTTCATTGCATGAAACTTACTTAACACATTATAAGTATTAAATCACATCTCTGTAAATTAGATTACTGGAATGACTGTCATTAATAATGTAAACAAATATGATGCTTTTGTTGCTTCGACACAATAATAAGTTATTTGTAAGGAGAACAATACAAACAAACACATTCGTTTGCTCCAAATTGTATTACAACACTTACTTTATGAGAGTACAAAATCCAAGGCTATCAAAAAATTTTGTTGTTCCACAAGACAAATTTTGTTTCATCCCAGTTACTGGATTTAACATAGATTATTTTAATTCATAATTACTTCACACCTTGTGAAGAATTCGATACTGAAAGCAATGAATCAGCTTGACCACTAGTACGCGGAGAAAGTTTGTAACAATGAACACAAAGTATTTAGGGTGAGTTTATTTATTATGAGACTTTTTTTTAATTTCGTAACGTGGCAGCCTGCCTGAGGGTTCGGACGGTAGAAGAGTATAGAGAGCAGCCAAGGCCACTGACAAGTAGTTACGAACACTTTCAAAGAGGTGGGCAGCGCCGACAAAGTACTAAAGGGAAACAGGTAAACGAGAAATACATTTAAATGCGTACCCACCTGTACTGTGGCATGTTTTTGTTTTTACAACCATGAAAATAATATTAGATGATTATCAGCTTCCTTGTTTATACAGTATTTATGTCATTTTACATTAAATTTTAACATGAACTGCAATAGCAAATAGCGTGAGAAAGAAGCCAATTTTCAGAGTGTAAAATTGACGATGTCCTGTATCGTAATTTTTTATTCAAATGAAAGACGTAGATAATCAAAGTAGACAGTAGATATGAAAATCAAATGATGCCGTCATTTCGGCGCGAACTAATTAAAATGCAGTTTTACTGGTATGATTTTAAAACGAAATTAATTAAATTCCTGATAACTGAAGCTGGAAATTTAATTTCACAGCTACTTCAAAAGTACGATCATCTATTATTTTCCTTGTATTTATAAGACTAAAATTCCAACCGCGATTAGTATGAAACTGAAGAGATCATTATATTATAATGTTGTTAAAGTTTCAGTAAGGTAATTCAAAATGTATTAAATACATGACTGTATTGAGATCGGTTGCCTTCAGTTGGAATGTTTGTCTTGACAGTTACACGGTGCAGTCGAAGTGGTAACCCAATTTGCTTTTAATAATGACAAAGTTTCACCATGGCGTGTGTACATAACAATGTGAAAACAAGATTGAGTGTAAACAGATGGTAAGCAAATGAAATGAACTTGGTGCCAATACGCAAGATTCTTCAGACACGCTCTAATTTTCGATACTTGGAAAAATATTTCGGTCAGTCCAAATTGAATCATCTGCGTTTCAGTTTATGAAAGTTGAAATGTAAATGCTGTATTTCTTCTATAGTAGGTTTATGGTGAGATGCATTCGTCGGATAACATTTAGACTCTTTCTATTATACGTTCTAATATCTGCTTAAATATTTATTTTTTACGTAATGATAATATACGTGGAACGGTTATATGCTGTGTCTCTTTCCAAGTTGAAATTATATACTACTGTTTCGTGTTGCTGGTAGGAACAAAAGAAAAATTGATCTTCTGGATGAAGCTAATTAATGGATATAGGAAATCAAGAAAACTTGAAGATTACCTCAGAAGCTTACATAACACCCAAAGTTTCTGCAGGGCTAAGTGGATGCGTTTATTGTCAGATGAGTTGAGAGAAAGACGTGCATCAGAAAGATAAGAAAATAGTTTTCCACATATAGTAAAATAGAAACAACTTTAATCATTACGTCATCAAAATTACGTGTTTTTACTCAGAAGTCAGACGTGTCTGGAGACGAAGCCATTGGAGGGAAGACTGACCAACGCAATGGCACAATATAATGTTTTGGAATGGTAACTAAAATTGCAGACAACTGGTATCTGACGTACGCTGCAGCATACCAGCTTGCGCCCTATCTAAATTACTGGAGGAACTGTAGGAACAGCTACGCAACTTCAGCCATCCTATCGGTAGCTCTCAACGACTCGCGTACCTGCTGGTCCCGTATTAGGTAACAGGTTGTTTCTCTCACTCACTCTGCTGCACCTACGTACACTCTGAAATCAAAACCAAATATCAGTGCACGGTCTGCAAATATAAAATCACTGTAATCGATAAATAACCCTGTAATTGAAGGTTTAAGCTATGTACAACTTTCGAAATAGAAATAGTAAATTACATCCAAGTGACAAAATGTACACGATTTTCTTTAAAATAAACTCCAGTGTTTTGAGAAGTGATATTAAGGTGTCCGCAGTGCCCTCGGTGCTTAAGACGTGGCAGACGATGCGAGAGAGGTGAGTTGCGTCTTAGAAGACCTTCCCACTGGCGGCGTAGACGTGCGGGCAGAACTTGTCTGCGATGAGTCCGTAGGGCTGCTTGGAGCCGACGGTGACGTTCTCTGCCTGGCTGAACTTGTTCCACACGTGTATGGCGTAGCTGTTGCGCAGTCGCCGCATGGTGCCGTTGGAGCGGCGTTCGTCGAAGTAGAGGCGCCACTCCCGCCACGGAATCGGGTAGAAGGCGGACGGAGGATGCACCGTGAAACCGCCGCACGCCTCGCGAGTCATGTCGCGAACCTGCAACACACACGGCAAAACGTTACACTCTTTTCACTATCTAAATATCAGGTCAAGCAGAACAAGCGCGTGTAGATTTACGAAGGCAAACTCCGTATTTCGGATTGACGTCGGCCGCTGCAACAGCAGCAAGTGAAGAGGTTGCTGCATCGTGCGTCGTTCGTCTGAATTTTCTACAACAATGTTTCTCAGAGTGTGGTCAGGTGGTCAGCAGATAGAATATTGTAAATTAGGTCCCGTATTCGTATTGTATAAGACTATAAGCGATATAACCAACTTTTTTCGAAGCTACGATTATTTCAATGACTAGGCATAAATCTGGCATTTGCAGGATAAGAATAAGACAGCATTATTCCTACAATAGACAATTCACTCCCAGCTGGCATCGAAAAGAGTGCAGTTCGGTTATGAATTAAATTAATGACTGTTTTCTGACGTTCTTGTAGGCATAAGGGACCGCGATATGTGGTAGGATTCGTAACATAACACTAGTGAATAAATAAAAATATAAGGTGCCAGGTCTATTTTGTGCATGTATATCAGTGGTATAGTGTAGTTTCAAGCCTGCGGTAACATAATTATTCAATTGATTAAAATTTAGTAACAATATGTTCAATATATAATTCACTTTTGATATTTCACATCCAGTTTCATAACCATGTTTCAGTAGGAACTAAAAACAAACATTTAGATTTATTAAGTTATAATGATACAATAAAATATGTCCCAGCTGTTAATAATGTACACACAGGTAAATATTAGACTCATGTGAGTTAGTGATCCTCGGGTTGAAAAAGGCTGAAAACCGCAGTTCTAAAACATTCGCCACTATCACCTTATTTCACCTGTCAAGAAGTCATCGAGAACAGTAAAGCATAAAGCAATTAAGTTTTGATGAGATAATTTCGATCACATTTGTTACTGAGCCAAAATGTCTTCATCAATTATGGCACTTTCAGTTTTGCAGAAGTGATAACCCCCATTATAAATACTAAATGCAGAAATAAAATCACTTTGCGGGCGATAAGGCACTTGCTGTCCTGAATGGTTTCGACAGAATGCAAGGAAAAGTATGGCTTCGCTCGGTACCAAGTGAACCATTACAATACTAATTCACTTAGTAATGATCAAGTTTCGAGTGGTAAATGTTGATAGGTTCTGAAATAATTTGTTAACTTCAGTGTTGATATTTTCTGACTAAATTTTCGACTATAAAAGAATTAGTTTAATTTACACTGTTTATGAGCTAATTGATTTTATGAGCTGGCTGTTTTTATGAATAGAAGTTACGAGTTAAATAATTATGAAGATTCAGTCGTAGTAGCATTGTTGGAGTCAAGTAACGGTAACGGTCAGCTATTTACAGATAGCTGGGATTTCCACATTCTTCTGTTTTGAATGACAGCTTAAACACAGTATGGTCGTCGCTCAGTGTGTCAGCTTCACATGCACACATTCGCTTGGATAGTGTTCGGTAACAAACTAAAATCAACCTATTAATATACGCAAAGCATTTTTATGAATCAGAGAAGTAATAATATCTTTGCTGATGAATCGAGATCATGGAGAAAGGAATATATGGAGACGACGCAAGGGACCTTCGCCACATACTGGAGTGAAACCAGGTGGAGAGAAGTAGGGAGGGGAGGCCACCATATTGCTTGACAGGAGAAACACGGGAAATAGGCACAAAAACCTCAAGGGAATTATAAGACAACCGTGGCAGCGCAATTGATGATGGATTATTATGTAACTCGACGAGACACATCAAAAATGAAGAATAAACATTTTTGATATCGTGCTTAGTTCTCGAGATATACTGTCTCAAAAGAGTGAAGTTTCTGGTTGAAATTCAGAAGAAACGTGTCCCCAAAATCAAATTTGATGATAGATTCTTATGTAACACGACGATACAAATCGAAAATAAAGAATAAAATGTTTCGATACCTCGCTTAGTTCGCGAGATATACGTCTCAAAAGTGAGGTTGTTAGGTTATGAGGGGATTCAACGATTACCGTGACGCCGCAATTTGATAACGAATTCTTATGTAACTAGATGAGACAAACTGAAAGTAAAGAATAAATTTTTTTTGATATCTCGCTTAGTTCGAGATATTGTACCTTAAAATTGACGTGGTTAAGTTGAAATGCGGTCTTGACCAGAAGAAAACTTTCGCCATATCCATATTTGATGATGAATTCGGGCGTAACTTAATGAGCAGGTAATTTTTTTAAAATTGAATAACAAACTGTTTATTTCTATAGTCCTTAAATTTTAGTTGATGTTCAAACAGGTTATATTTTCTCATTATATTTCAGTAATTGATAAGAAAGATTTCAAAAACTAGAAATATACTTGTAGACATATTTACAAACAGTAACAAGTCATATCTGAAATTTTAAAAATAGCCTAAGTCAATGTTTAGAACTTTTAAAAAGAATAACACTTCAAAAAACCTCATAGTTTCTGATTTTACTTAGAACATATTGTACTGTTAGTGGCCTATATAATTTTGCTAGAAAAATCAGTGCATTTATAAATCAGAAGCTAACAGCTAATAATAAATAAATTGTTTGTTCTTTTCTGGTACACACCGCATTTCAACCTGCCAACATTACCATTAAAATTGCAGGTACAAAATCAAACTATGTAGACACATCTAAACACAAGAAATGCATCGCGAACTACATTTCGAACAACAAAGTTTATTTCATCACGTTTAGTAGTTCGCACAGCACAAATTATCACAATTAATTTCATCGTACACTTTCAGTGCAAACTTAAACGTGAGTAAAGCATGCAGAATACCACATTCACTGTGTCACGATGTAAACTTGACCCGCTTAAATTAAATTTTCAACACTTGTCTACAATAAGGCTAGCTTTTCAGGTTCAAAATAGTAACACATGCTAATTGTCTACACTACACCAACAAAAATTTGAGAACGATATGATCCTATTGAGAGCAATGAATAAATTTATAGCGAATGGCGCTAATGTTGCAGTTACCTATCAGATACTTCAAGAACGATAATTACAATGTGACTTACTTATGAAACGGTATTCCAGGTTTTTTCCTATCTCCTCTGTTTGTGCAACCATATGCAGCACATCTTGGCATTATAGAAAACTTTATAATATTAGAAAATGAAATATTCTCAGCAGCTGACACAGTACAAACAGCCCAATATTTTGGTACTCCTACGATGTACGGCACGCATGCGCAGTAAGAAACAGTTTTTTCATGGGGTTCCACGGATTTAGTGTTATTTCGTCTCCATATATTCCTTCCTCCATGATCGAGATGGTGATGCGCACGGCCTCTGGTTGTGAACCAGGGAGAGAACAGGAGTGGTGACATTATTGTTAGCGATGGCTTGGAATAACATCACGAAAAGACAAAAAGGTGTCTGCAAAACGACAATATTGAAGCAAAGGGTGAGATTACAACAGATTTGTAGTAAATTTTTGACTGCTGGCATAGCTTTAGAATTTATAAAAGTATTTATATAGACGACAATTGCAGGATGGAGAGTTACACATGATTAAATAGATAATAAGCAAATATAATAATATTAACTTATAAATTCATTATGAACGTCAATATCTTAATTGATAAAATATTTTTTGTCGTGATTATTATTAGTTGGAGAGAAAAAACAAAGAGGAAGCTCTGTAAAAATCCACAGAGTGTACGTAAAGGTGAGGTGGACGCAGTAAAATTGGAAGAAGAACAAAAATACATAAAACGAACGAGGAATAAATTCAGTATCCCAAACTCCTTAGTTTCCTGGATTTGTACTATTTGTAGATTTATAAACCTTCAAGTGTATTATGTCGTTTCATTAACTTTGAAAATATTAAACTGTTTTAAACCGATAAATAGGTTGTTAATTATCGGATTCCTCGTCACTAATTAATCAAACAATCAATTCATAAATGATAAACTACAGCAGATTAGGTAATAGACAACAAGATGATATTCCGAGCACAGAGAGCCTGGTCGCTAGCCAAACATTCAACACCAGCTCCGGAAAACTGCGAATTTAGTGGTACTCAGAGTGGAGTTTGAATTAATACGACGTCATGGTCAAAATCAGTAATTGTAAATTTACGACAATGATTCGTGTGTGTAGCCAAACTAACCAACCAAGGAAGTAAAGGGGAAATTTTCAAATCTGTTTTTAGAGTTCCCCCAGATTTAAATCCCAATTATTTATCTACTCCAGATGCAACTTCCGAGACACCCAGAAAAGCCTCTGAAATTCAGCTGCAGACAGATAAACTTCTAAACAGATGGTAACGCTTGGTTTAGGTGTGGCTTGTTTACTATTTGCTTCTTATTCTCTTGACCAGCTCACTTAATTAAACAATTTCTAGTGATTCTCAGTCACCCACAGCTGCACAGAGTGCCATAGTGCAGTGGTTCCTAAATGGTGGTCCGCGGAACCCTGGGGTTCCGTGGAAGGGCCACAAGGGTTCCGAGAATTAAATAAAATGTTCGTTGAAAAGAGTCATAACCACGCCACAAGAAGGCTATCATGGTTCTGCTTCCGTTTGTGTCGACTTACCGATCCGAGACAGGTTTTTCGGCTTACGCTTATAAAAATGGGTATCCGACAAAAAAATGTATGATCAATTAAAGTTCCGTGCCAAATAAAAATTGGTAACCGCTGCCATAGTGTATTGCCTGTGAACATCTCCAATATTTATGGATGTTGTGAACCTTTCCTAATGATTATTGTAAACCTTACAATTGCTACCACAATTTCCCACCCGTTTGTAGATGATAGGTAGCGATGTAACGGATATCCGCTGTCGCAAGTGCGGAAATTTCGCCTGAAATCCTTCATCCGCTTTCGCATCCGTATCAGCAAATTTTAATGCGGATGTATAGCGGATGTTTTGTTTACATTGCAATATATATTATTCCTTTTTCTTTATTCGAGATTCTGCCAAACGTTGCTTAGTTAACAAAAAAGTGGTAGTTTCCTGACAATCTTACAATAAAAGTAACAATGAACTAAACGGTGTTATTACCTAAGCAACCAATTTACAAGTTTGAACTTGCATGTAAAGTTAAGGTCGGGCCACACTAGACCGCAGCGAGCGCGCGCGCACTGTCACCGACCGTCACTTTTCTTATTTTTGTCGCTCACTCCACTGAAGTGAGTTCAAACGACACCTCACCGAGTGTCGGCCGTTATTAATTCGGTTTACTTTCATACGATGCGGGCCTGTGTCGGGTTGGTCGATATGGAGAAGCATATACAGTACAAAGAATTCAGAAAAATTTTGGTCCTTTACGAAACATGTTTTTTAGCGCTACTGATTGCTTTAGAAAAGTGTCCCTTTTTTCAGCCTTACTTTGCTTCATCAGATGTTCGTAATATGTAGGTAGATTCCTTGCATGTTCGCATTAACAAATCAAAGCTTTGCCAGAGGTGAAGGTCGATTTTAAGGCCTGTAAAAATTGCATCCGAGACTCGGATTTTGAACCTTCCATACCCGAATCACACGCCACAAGCATCTGAATTTAGAAGTACTGAAAAATATGTATTCAATCATATAAAAGTACACTTTTGTATTATATAGAAAAAAAGTACGTTGATTTTACTATGTTTGAATATTTATTTGTCATTATGTCCAGATTTGTCTCTTGACTCACATGGTTACGGCGTACGATTGGGGTACTGAAAGTCCCTTGTTTAAATCCCTGTCTCAGCTGTAATTTTCACGGCTCCTCTGGCAAAGCTTTGATTTGTTAATGCTAAGATGCTGGGAGACTGAGACGCTCCGTGGTTCGAATTTCACGTTAATCTGTAGGCCTCCTTTTAAAAATATGTGACATTGACAACGGTGCAGATGTACTGCGCGGCTGATAAGAAACTCTGTGACTGGAATTTTTAGATCACATGAAATTATTATTACGCTACAGAATATTTGCAGTCTGTATTTAAATTAAAATGTATAATAATCTCATTATCTTTTGTTAAAAAATTGAGTGAATCGAAAGGAACCTCAACCAAAACAAACACGTTAAATGTGAGTGAGTGTCGCTTGACATTTCATTATGACTATGTTGAGATACACGAGAATCTTTCAATCCAGTAGAGTGATGACCATTTGTCAAAACTGCGTTGGGATACTATTTTCGTGCCTAAGAGATCAAACAGTGAAGTGATAACAGGAGCCAAGCAAAAAAAAAAAAAAAAAGTATTTTGACGAACTTTATTCCTTTTGTAGATTAAAAAGTACGTATACGCAATATAAAGTAGTACAGTACTCTATAATAAAGTAATGGTGGTAATCCTAGCTGCAACCCACCCCCGAATCATTTTAAGGTAATTTTTTAACATTAATTCCGTGAAACAACCAAGTATATACGTTAAAAGAGACTGAAGACAGAGTAGGAACCCGTCCATCACACGGAAGAGCTACGGACCAGTGTCGATGCGAGGGAGGCGAGCCGTCACTCGTCCGAGCGGTGCGGGCTCGGTGCGGTCTAGTGTGACCCGACCTTAAAGCAGCCCATTCACGGTCTAACTTATTGGACATCCGTTTAGAACTACCGTAGGATCACGCTACTCTAGATGTTCCAAGAAATACATTCCACTCGAACTTTCTCGCGACACACCATGTGTCCTTATCGCAAACTCGTAGGATGTTTCCTCCAATAGCTTCATCCAATATCTATAGCTTGTTGGATGACAAGGACCCTTCTTGATAGCTTGGGAGTCCAATAACATCCAACACCTCCTGCATTTATTCCTGTAACCGCTTTCACAGACCATCAATATTTTTTTTTTCGAAAATCTGATCTCGTAGGTCCTACAAGTTGTACTGTGAATGTGCCACTAGAGCGGTGGGAAGGTGGGTGTCGAGCAGGGAACTGCGCTTGGCAGGTAGGCGGTAATGGCCTGGCCTCGCCTTCGGGAGGACGCCGGTACGGATCCCCTTCAGGGAATCCAGATTTGGGTTTTCCATGGCTTCCCCAAATCAGTCCAGGTGAATGCTTCCTTTAAAATACCATAGGCGAATTCCTTCACGCTGCTAGCCCCTATCTTTTCACGCCTCTAATGACCTCGACGTCGACGAGGCGTATAGTTATAAGACAAAAAAAAAAAAAAAAAATGCGAGTGTGAAGATGTGTGGTGTCGTGGCTATGTGCTTGACGCTTGAATCAGTCTAGCCACGAACTCCGCAAGATTCATATGACAAAGACTGGTTTTTAGACGCGTGCGTAATTATGTAAATAATTTAATTCACTTGTGAAATCATCCCACTTTTTTGTTGTTGAAAGATGAGGCAAAAATAAATCAAAACGGCAGTATTATATGGAAATAGAATTTACTTATGATAAAAGATTGATTTTAAATTTATTTTTAATAAAGTATTAAAATATAAATAATTATAAATTTATTTTTCCACATCCGCATCCGCAAAACATCAAATGTCAAATACTGGACATCGGCATCCTCTTCCGCTTCCGCGAAGATGATATCCGTTACAACCCTACTAGATAGTAAAGGTCGTGTTTTGAAGCATATCGTAATCTTGGCCAAACTTTTTTGTCCCTTCACAAAGGGACCCCGAGATAACTTCTAATCATTTTCTGCACGGACCTACCACTCAGCAGGGCTGACTGCTTGCGAATGACAGCATATCAAAAAGTTCGTGCACTCGACTGGGAGGTGGCTGATTCGGACAACTATGCACCACGGTGAAATAGTTTTTGGCTACGCATTGACCGTTGCTGTAAAATATCTGACATTTGTCTCACAACGTCCGTAAACTGTTTTTACACTGCAGATAAATCTTGAATCATCACTTTTAACACCTCGGAAATGACGTCTCTCCTGGTGTCAGCTGGACGTTACGTGTCCGGAAACGTAACGTCGGTTTATACTAGATCCGAATGAATATCCAGGAATGGAAGGGCGGGTCCAGATTTCGAATTCCAATTGAAATGCATTACAAATTAATACTCCGCTAGAACGGGGCTGGTACGTTACCCAGTGACAATAGCATTATTTTTTTTACACAGAATTCGTCACTGTTTCTTTTTTATTTGTTGACACTCGGTTACAGGACCAGGTTTCAACCAGTGCGAAGTTTCATGGTTATTTGTTATTTACACTGAACTGTTAATACTGGTAAATGTCACACAATGCCATCTTTCAAATGAAAGAATGGAATTTGTAGATATTTCCAAATTAAAAACACATATAGGGATAAATTTTAAAATACACACTTCAAGTTATTGTAAAATTGTAGGCCTATATTCCAGACCGTAAAACTTATTACATGTAAACTGCATTGCAAACATTTCAAAATTGTAACAATATTTTGTAATTTTAGTAAGAACTAAATTGTTCAACACACTTTAAGCTCTGGCTGTCTTAAATTTTTATTTGATTGTCTACTACGAACTTTATGATGGCTGTGTAGTGTAGAAACGTTGGTCCTCCGTAAGTAAAAGGTTTATGACATTTCTTGGCAGGTTTATGCCTTAGTTAATTATATGTCTTCCGGCAGCCTAGACGACTGCTACCAGTGTCTTTTACAGGAGATTTTATTTCTTCCTCTCGTAATCCAGTTAATAGCAATGATACAGTAACTGTTTGACCCAGTTGAAGGTATTCGAATAAAATGACTCCATAAAAATCCCAAAAAAACCATTAAGGTGGAAGTCGTTCCCTAATGATCTAAAGGCATAACTTCGATGTGTTAGGTGGAACGGCAGTCGCTATGCACAAAAATAAATACTTGATAAATTTGCAGGTTACGAGCGGACTCCCAACGCCGAGCTACGTTGTCTAAGAGCCCTAATCAGCAGTTCATCGTATCGCCAGGTAACTGACTTCTTTTTATTTTAGGTTACCGTTCTATAATGATTTCTTCTCCATAGTGGTGAACTCGTGTGGTGGGAGGCACAACTGATAAAATTTCAAAGCAGTCAGACTGCAGCTTTGGGGTCATTTCAGTGTGAACAAACAGTATACAATAAGCAGTTAATTATGAACGTTCTTAGAAATCACATTCTGATAATTTTTTATACTTCTAATTTCACTCTGTTTATTCCTACGTAAGTGTAAAAGATCCTGCTCGTTACTTTCTCTGCTTGCCTTTTTCAAATCGTCTGTAAATTTTTCCTTATCCTTATCTATAGATTCGTAAATGCCCTCTCTCCACAAATTTCTTAAAAATACCAAGGTATATTTTTAGACATACCATTCTTTGTTCCATCCATTGAAATAATAGTGTTTATGCACACTTAACTATTGCCCACTTTGCCGCTAATCATTGCTTGTTTAGTTTGTGATTTGCTGTTTCATTATTCAATAATGTTCCACAATGTGTTATAGAGGTTTTAACACTAAGTATAAGCAGCAAAACTACTTTTTTTACCGATTGGTTATTGCTTCCATACATACAACAATAATTGAGTTAAGGGGCAATGTTATATGGTTTATGGCTTAATTTAAAACGTAAAGAGGAAACGACAAAACTAAATTTTTAGCCTTACACTTTAGCCACTTTATATTTTTTTGCCCTTTAGACTATACTTTAACTAAAGTAACTTTAGGGAGCTAATGATATCCATGTCGACGCACGGTAAGGCCAAAACAACAACTTTCGCATCTTAGCAAATTACATCATAGGAAGAAGTAGTAAATTGCAAGTGGTTCTTGTAAATGAAGTGTAAATTTCACGCTCTGATTTATCGCAGTTGTGTACACAAATAAACCGCAATGTTTACTGCTGATGAGGCCTTTGCAGTCCGCAGAGGACAGAACGATAGACATTTAAATATGCATAAAACCCTCAATTCCGTGTCTTCACAACTCAAGTTATTAGTTGGAAGTAGAATTTCGCAATTGTCAAAATTTAAGCTAGCGCAAGAGACTGAGTAATGGTCTGAAATTCGATTGGAATTTTGCCTTGTAACTGACTGATAACAGTGGTGTTGAATCTGATCTGAAGTCACTATACACAATTCCCTTTCAACACTCCTTCGAGGGACTCATCCTATACACTGCTCCTAAACTCTGCTGCGTGTCTCTAAAATTGTATGATTGCGTAAAATATTTTCCTTTATTTTAAGTAGTTTTTATTTCAACCTATGCCGTATTCACATAAATGTTTCGGTGGTGTTTCTATTTTAAGTTCATAGCTTTTCCTATTTCGTGATACACTTACTTTTTAGACCATATATAAACGATTTTTAGTTACTCTTCACATTTTACCCAGGAAAGTTTAAAAAACCAAGGCCAACAATTACGATATGCATCTCTTATAGCTTTTGACGCAACCTCTAAACTACACCCGACTTTGCTACGTATTTACAACTGTATTATATCGTAGTCTGCTTAAGAAAAACATATTTGTTTTAAACTTGTTAGGATATTTCGCATAGAGCCTATTACTAAGGGAAACTGCTTCACACGTACAATATGGCCTTAATCTTTAGTACTGCACATAAAATTCCATAAAATCACCAAACCTCAAAATATAGCCCAGACATATACTAGAGATAACGGTCTGCGATTAACAGTAAACGGTTTTACTTTTCCGGCTCAGTTGTTGCAGTTTACTCATCCGAGAATATACGATGATTTTCGGTCAGAAACGGTTATATTGGCCTAGGCTATGCTGATTCGACGATTGGTGCAACTTGCCGCTTCAGTAAATAAATTAGCTTGGATAAGCTGGCAGTGAGAGAGGCTATATAAGCCTCTTCCAACCAAATGTCAGCCTCTCCTTCACGTGGTGCACAGACGAAGCTCTGGCGAATGAAAGATTCCCGGTATAAGAAGTCATCCACTGCTTGCAACGGCTTCCTGAAAGGAGTGCGGAAGAGCGAGGAGCGGTCCAGGACATCCTCTTGGAGTTTGAAATGGCCCTTAAATGTGGATGAATCAGAAATGATCAACGGCATGAAGGTGCAGAAGGCAATGTGAAGCCACTGCATTAAACACCCGAAAGGTATCTCGAGGACATGTAATCCTCACAAGTTATATCATAATGGCTTCTTCCGGGGTAAAATATATCGGAAGTAAAATAGTCTCACAATTGGATCTCCTGTTGGGGACTGCTCAGGGAGTGGTCTTCAGAATGGATACATACATTCTACGAGTCGGATCGTGGAATGTTAAAATTCTGAATAGGGCAAGTGGATTATAAAATTTAAAAAGGGAGATGGAATGGCATAAGTTAGATGAGATTAAGTGGAAGGATGCACAGGATTTCTCGTCTAACGAACACAGGAAAATTAGCATACAAGCTGTCAATGGAGTCAGTGGTGAAAGATTTATAATGAACAATAGTGAAATGGGTAAGTTATTATGAAGAGTTTAGTGACAAGATTATTTTAATGAGTGTAGAAAC
This sequence comes from Vandiemenella viatica, assembly GCA_031002005.1. NCBI lineage: Eukaryota > Metazoa > Arthropoda > Insecta > Orthoptera > Morabidae > Vandiemenella > Vandiemenella viatica. The sequence goes on from JARYHS010008074.1 coordinate 228,693,727, forward strand.
TAAGCCTGCTCCAACCACGTTAGTTCAAGTATATATGCCAAAGTCACATGAAGATGACGAAGAAAATAGAGAAAATGTATGATGAAATTGAAGATTTAATACAAGGGGGAGGACAATCTAATATTCATGGGAGATTGGAATGCGATAGTGAGAGAAGGTAAAGAGGGGAATACTGTAGGAAGTATTATTACAGGAGAAAGAAATGAGCAAGGAAATATGTTTTCAGAATTATGTGAAAAATATAAACTAGTCGTGACGAACATGCTATTTAAGAATCATGCACGAAGGATATACACCTGGAATCGTTCAGGGAATACATGCGGATATCGACTAGATTATATCATGGTCAAACAAAGATTCGGGAATCAAGTTATATACTGTAAAACATACCCAGGAGCTGACATAGTTTCTGACGACAATCTGATAGTTATGAAGTGCAGGCTGAAATTCAAGAGAATAAAGAAGGAATACAAGCAGAACCGACTGGAAGTGAACAAACTGAAACATTCTAAGATGAGAGAACAATTTGCAGAGATGATAGTCGAGGTCAAACGATAATATTGAAAGGAATTCAACTGAGGATGGTTGGAACGCATTGAAGAGATATATAATCAAAGATAATAAAGAAACATTCGGCTTTAGGAAACAAGCTGACCGAAAACTTTAGACCTCAGAGGAAATTTTGGAGTTGATGAATTAGAGCAGAAGGCACAAAAATGCTCAGGATGAAGCAGGAAGAAAGCAGTACACACATTTTAGGAATCAAATAAACAGAAAATGAAAAAAAGCAAAAGCAAAATGGCTGAAAGAAAAGTGTGAAGAAGTAGAAAAGAAAATGGTTGCAGATAAGTGAATATGGCCTATTGGAACATCAAAATTTTGGAGAAATGAAGAAAAATGAACAAACACTAATGTTGCTGATGGGAAACCTCTTTTAAACTCAGATAGAAGAAATGCATAGTGAAACTGTATGACAGGGATGATTTAAAGAACAATATAGGCCTACTGGAAAAAGAAGGCGATGTTGACACTGCTGACTGACTTAGGAGATCCTGTTTTAAGAACAGAATTTGGCAGAGCTTTGAAAGATATGAAATCAAAATATACGATTAAAATTAATGATATTCGTGCAGAACTTCTGAAATCCTTAGGATAAGATGGAATCAAAAGATTATTCAAACTAATATAAAACAGTTTCGGAACGGGATAGATTCCAACTGATTTTAAAAATGTTTCAAAATTACTTTACAAATTAATATTAAGAAGAATAGAAACGATAGAAGAAGACGTAGTAGGTGTAGATCATTTTGCATTTAGGAAAAACCACGGTACAACAGAAGCAATTCTGGCTTTAAGATTAATATTTGAAGGGCGGACCAAGTGAAATAAAGATACTTTTATAGAATTTGTTGATTTAGAAAAAACTTAGGGTGGGGCCAGATGTTCAAAATTTTAAAAAATTCACGTGTAAGTTATCAATATAAAAGAATATTTTATGATCTATGTAAGAACTAAGAGGCTGTAATAAAAGTAGAGAATCATGAGAGACATGCATTTGTTAAAAAGGGCGTGAGACAAGGTTGTAGTCTATACGCATTAATATTCCACTTGTTCCAGCGGCAGCAATAAAGGAAGTGAAATAAAATTTAAATGTGGCTTAAGTGTTCAAGAAGAAAAAAATCAGTATGCTACGATTTGCCGATGACATTGACCTGTTAGCAGAACAGACTGAGGTTTCGGAGAAGCTACTGAATGACATGAACAAAATATTGAACGAAGATTTTGGACTAAACATAACCCAAAGCAAGAAAAATTGATGAAATTTAGCAAAAATGATAGCAGTAATAGTGAATTAAACACAAAAATAGGATCTGATGCGATAGGAGAAGTAAATTAATTCTGCTACTTAGGAAGTAAAATTACAACTGAAGCAGGAAAGATTTTAAAAGCAGAATAACATAACACTAGCGAAAAGAGCATTTAAGAAAAAGAGAAATCTTTTACTTTCAAATATTGTTCTAAGACTCAGAAAGAGGTTTTTAATACTCTATGTATGGAGGTCAGCACCTTATGGTAGCGAAGCATGGATTTTAGGAATACCATAAAAAAAGGAAAATTGAAACATTTGAAATGTGGTGCAATAGAAGGTTGCTGAAAATTAAGCGGACTGATAAAATATTAAATGAACATGTTTTGGAAATGATGGGTGAGGTAAGAAGAGATAGAATGGCATGTCACATTTTAAGACTTGCTGGATTGCTTAATTTGTTATTGGAGGGAACAGTCGAAGGAAAGAACTGGAGACGCAGACAAAGATTAGAATACTTGTAGCAGATAACTGAAGATGTAGGTTGTAAGGGGATATTTCGAGATGAATATAGGAGGGGATGAAGAAAAAAAGAGAAAAAAACCGGCGGGATACAACGAAGGTGACAGCGAGTGAGATACTATCATCAGTTCAGAAACTGTGGAAAAAGACATTAAAGAAACTGGATTCTTTCACACACATCTGGTATATCACGCTCGCTTTTGTATTATAGTAAAATATTAACCATTAAGAATCAAATACTTGTCGAAATATATTTCTCAATAGATTTCATTTGTCGTCGACACATCCGTTAGTTGTTTTGCCGTAAATATCTACATTAAACTAGCAATCGCGGACCTCAGGAGCATTGAGAGTAGCGATGCGATCGTTGCCGTTTTCAGAAGGGCCGAACGCATGAGTGATTTTATCTTTGTATATTTGCTGTCTTATTATGTCTGTCGAGAATATACATTCATTAATGATAACATACACATGGCGACGAATTCAAAACACATTGAGTCTGATCCAGGATTTTGGTTTGGGAGGGGCTTGAGCGGATTTTGGTTCGGGGGGAGGGGGCTTGAGGCTTGAGCGGATTTCGATTGGGTGGGGGGGGGGGGGGGGAGAGGGCCTTGAGTCAGGTAAGGGTAGGCTGGCTTTGTAGTCATGCCGCCCTTAAAAGATCAGTAGAGCTAAAAAAATTCTCCAAATCTCCAAAATTACGATGTCGGGGATGTACCTAGATACTTTTTTTGGGGGGGGGGGGCTAGCCCCCCTGGATCCGCCACAGGCGCTGACTGAATGACGAAGAAGATTAACTGTTATCCTTTCTTCTGAAATAAAAAGGCATCATTTCATCACAGTTATGTTTCCATGATCGACGTAGGGCTTTCCAGTAACCCTATATGTTATTACACGCACTTTAAATGATAGTGCTGTTCATAAAGTGAAGTAGTGTAAATCCAGTGGCTCAGTGCACTGAGGCGCCGCACACAAGGGGGCGTCCATAAATTACGTGAGGTGAAATCGGTGGGTGGGGGGCCAGCGAAATCTCACCAAGGGAGGGTAAACGGTAATCTCACGTGAGGTTTTGGAAATTTTTTTGGACTGTAGAGCTTAAAAAAAAGGTCTACAAATGACGCAAAAGTCGATTTGAGACCTTAAAAAAAAAAGGTCTCATAATGTTGCGTGGACGATCTCTATGGCAGGGGGGGGGTCTCACGGAACCAGATCTCACCAGAGGGGGGGGGGCACCAGATCTCACCATATAGGGGGAGGGTCCGAAAATCCGGAAAACACCTCACGTAATTTATGGATGCCCCCAACGCGACCCAGCACAAGCACAGGCTCCGCATACTGGCACCATCCTCGTCTGCTCCTCATAAACAACACATTTTTTAAAGAAAAATACATATCACGCAAAGTTACACATTTTGCAGATAGATGGCAACACCAGGCTCTCTTTCAATAGATCAGGTGTGCCGGGCCTAGCAGGTTCGGTTAGACGTCTGGCAAGAACTCAATCCCCCTCCCTCATGATTCAATATATCTTGAGTGAGAACAGTGATTGTGGGCAATACTGTTCTCGGTGAGGCGTATGTAGGTAGTGTAGAGCAGAACACATTCAAGACTATTTGCGATCGCGGTGACAGTATAGCATGTCAATGGCAAGCCAGTGCTGTGCGCACATCTGTTTACCTGTGCTGTTACTGATTAACGACGAGAGTAAATTAGCGGCGTTGTTCTGACAGGAAGTAGCGACAATGATGCAACACGTAGCAATCTTCAAGTTATTAAGACTTTGAGATGTTGCATTCTAATTAGTTGCGACCTTTATCCTCTGGCACTCTCGTGGAAGAAATCTCTCACGCTACTGCCGCTGCTAAAGAAGGGGGATATAAAACTACATTGAACGATAATGAGACAATGACGGCAGAATTTTCCTTTTTCTACATATCCACTAACCACATTCACACATTTCTGTCAACATAAGTAACTTTTCGTAAGCCCATTTTATAATAAGCGCTCATTGGACTTGAAACTATTGTTTCGTGCAATAAATAATGTTATCTCTGGTGTTAAACCTGCGTCCTGTGAGAGGACAATTCGCTTTCGAAAAGGCGAAGTAATGAAATTGTGGGAATCATTAAGAGCACACAGCTTGCAACCAGATTTGGAATCCATGTTGAACTGCTTCAGAAATTGGACACACTGGCTGAATGCTGAGACCCTCGTTTAGCAAGCACTGTTCATCGTTTTTAAGTAATAAGTAATAATGTCATCTTATCAACTAACATTAGTATACGCTATCTCAGAAAAAATAAAACTTCACTTTATAGGATCATCTTAACACACTTGGCTTCTTTACGGTCATGAGTAGCTCTAAATTCTTTGGTGTTATGTTTTTATTCCCCACTCATAATGGTAGATAAGCATTCACACAATGGGAATAGTGAGCCAAAAAAAAAAAAATAAAAAAAAATAAAAAAATCTTCTTTATTCAGCTCAGAACGTTTTTTTGCATCACTTTTTCCTAGAACTGTCTGCTGTAGAACAGTGAGCAGTCGTGTAGCCCATTGCGATTACCCGTTATGAAGGTGCAACATCTGGTCATCTAACCACAAATAACAATCATAATGTCTTTGCTGGATATCCTCTTGTCTTCCAGTACCGCCGTATCCATTTTTATCCTCGAAGTAGAATCTGAAAGAAGATACACCTTTCCTAGGAGCATCAAAAATGGTCAAGTGTCCAATTTGCGACTGCTGTTTCTATTTCGATACTCTCTCAGGATGGTATTTCCTACCCATTAATTCTTTTCATTTCGTGTTCAATTAGTTTCTTTTACTTTTCTTGAAAGTGTATCAATTTAATAAATTTTGTAAATTATAAGCACTAAATCGCATGAAAATGAAGATTATAAACATCTGAAAAAATAGGTATCAGTCCTTGAAGAATAAATGTACAAGACACACGAATGAATTTTGGATGCGTTTCTCCCTAAAAGATTGCACTGTTTGGCATCTCTTGGCTCAGCGGTAACGTAAGACAGTGAAAATTTTCAATTAAAAATAATCCCAATGAGTAGCGTAGGTCTGAATGTTTATTTTTGTGTTGGGCGACTGGATTACTGTAAGCGGAAGCAGTAATTACTTGCTCGAGTCGAAGCAGCGCTTGTAATGAGCCACTTAGCTGCAGGCGATGTGGGGGGGCAGAGGTTAGTTGTCTGCCTGCGCGTGTTCTGAAGAGGTCACCACATCCGGCCAGCCGGGGGAAGAAACTGTATCGGCCAGCAGAATAGCTCAATAGGAAGTCGTTTGATGGATGAGTGTTTGTATGTTTCCTCAGTAAGGAAGCTGTATTAACAGTGCCAAGAAACAGCTGTTCCCCCTTGGAGACAAAGAAAGTACGGTAGTTAATAGTTGCTGCCACAACTCTGGTACACCCCCTCCTAAATTTCTCCTTGCTTCTAGGGTTGCCACCTTTATTTATTGCAAATAAAGTACATTGGTTATTAAAGGTAAGAAAAAAAACTACTGTTTTTCGTTATTATTATGTTTTTATTGTTTCTCGCAAGTTTTATCAAATTACTATCACTGCACAGCATCTTTACAGTCTATATTTATTAAAGTAAATAAGTAATTCATTTTTTTATCAGAATCAGATACGCTTTGTTTCCTTCGTCTCGCCATTTGCTATTCATTACAGAAAAAACTCTCTCTATGAATGCAGACGTGACAGTAAAAATAAAATTACTTTATACAAGTTTAAAAAATTATCATCAGTCTTACTAAATACATGCTGCCATTTTTTGCAGTAGATTATCCCACAAAACCTTTAGAACTATATATTTGATCACAAAGTTTGTTTAATAAATCAATTTCTCCATAAAGATCATCTATATCTTTATTAAGTTTTTCAGCTTTGAATCTTCTATTATGTCAATAATATTATCAAATTCAACATTGCTCTTTAAATTTATATTGCCAACTGTAAATAACCAGTTTGTGTAATTCATTTAGGTACTCTAAGGCTTTGTCAGTAGGCAAAAAAAAAAAAAAAATCGTGTGAGTTTCCCTACACAGTTCTGGTGAAGACAACAGTTTATTTTTTGCCTCTTTCATAGCCAAAGAAGAGATCTTGTTCCCTTTGTGCTAATCCATCTCTAAGATCAACCATAATCCCCAAAATATGTAAAACTGTAATGCAGTTGCATTCTCGACATTTTACGGCTTTATTAAATAAATTTACCGGGTGGCTAAAAAAATGGAAATAAATTTATATCATGTCATTACTGTTGTTAAGCATCAATAAATTTTGTAAAACCATTGGACAGTTGTCTAAACTTACAAAATAACTTCTAATAGGTGACCATCTTATTCAGACATGGCGTTTTACATCATGAAAGTCTCCATCTACTGATACTACAAATCTTTTCATCTCCTCTCTTCTTACAGCAGAATCTGAAAATTGATAATAAATTTTCAAAATAACGTTTTCTATGTCATGTGATAAAAAGCTCATGGCAAATCTCACGCACTTATGCACTATGTGTGCAGACAATTTTCTTTAATTAAATCTGGCACCAAATCTCTCATATTTGTAAATAAAGATTGGTTGACACCAAATTTAACATTTGTACTGTCAGCACATAGCCCAGATACATTATTAAAACATACGCCGTGGTTCTGATTCCACATTAAACTGCGGGTCCAGCCAGGACAGAAGTGGAACGCGCGGCAAATTGAAACTCTGTCATTAGATCGCAAGAACACATGAATGTACTTTACTTTATTTGAAAGCGAGAAAAATCTCCTCATCGAGCTAATCTGTATCAATGCTTGTGTTCGTAGATGTAACACAAATTCACTGAATCCTCTCTTCGGCTTCAGAGCGTACAAACCAACACAAAACAGGAAGAGATGATAAACTTCCTCAAGCGTTCCGCCTTAAATGATGTGTGTTTATCCATCATGCGTACTGCGTAGTAATTTCCTATGTGTAGATATTCTAGAATATTTCCAGATTTTCTCCTGTTAATTAGACAAATAATTATCAGTATAAGTTTGCCTTCCAAATCCAAATATGTGCATATGGCATATTGGCATTAAGTAACCACTACACAGACACTCAGTCACTTCACAATTCACTTCATCGAACGTCGCTACATCTCACGAATCGTTCCCAACTAAATATAATTGTCAATGGGTCCAACATCAATAAGACAGAGAAACGGTCGAACCAAGAAGGGGGGGGGGGGAGGAGAAAACCAAGACTGCGATCATCACCGAAAAGATGGAGCCACAAACGAGCTTTGCACGCAGCCACTACTGAATCGGGCATAAAAGAGACTTATCAATAAACGAGATAACCATCATAACAACTCACCCATGGCAGATTCAAGAATTAAATAGACCGGGCCAATACAGAGTTCAATATCGAATAAACAAACCATCGTCCAGCATCACAGAGATATATGCACGAATAAGTTCAGCATGAAAGAATCCGTGGCACTCACATGTCCAGCTTGACGCTCATAGAGCCGATTTGAGCAAGGAAGTGACATATTTTCAACCGTTTTCAGCGTCAAAGAGAAGTCTTGTCTTTCATCAAAGGAAGTCAGCCACATCATGATTTACGACAAACAAAACAGCAAAATATTTAGAAATGAAGCCAGAAATTTAGCTGACTTTCCTTGCTTCCAAAAAACTATTAAAGGGGAATATATTTCGAAAAGAGTAATTTCAATGTAAACTACTGATGACAGGTATCCAAAAATCGTATAATTTACAATTTTTGTCCCTCTTTATGTTATCTCAACACGCAGAAACGGCTTTTAAATTAACTACACACAGTGACAGCTTCTGTCGTTGCTCAGGATGTAGGGTAGACTAATCTCTATCCCGCTACGCAACAATTCCCAATGCATGAGAGCTCAGAACCGTAAATTTAGAAAAAAGATTTCTGACTCATCACACTCACCCTAAAACCAATGAATATATTTCAACGAAAATCCACATAGTAATAGCTTACGTCACCCATCAGGCTATAAAATTCTTTTTATCTATGATCAGAATATATTTCCTCATGACACAGAGTCCAAAACCGTAAATGTTCAATGTCTATCAGTGCGCGCTTCTCGCAAAAATTAATGAACGAATTTTAACGAAATCTAACAGAGTGATAGCTTATGTCATCTGTTAACTTTTAGGATACTTTTTTTATCCTGATTAGTACTATAGTTCATCCATAATATGGAGGATAAAACCGTAAATCCATTTAATTGTATATCTATATAATATTCTCTGGCAAGCGGAATGATGGCTCAATTTGTTAAGGCACGTGACTGGAATTTTTACGGTATTTCAAACTGACTTTCATCTCTGGCAAAACTTTGCTTTGATATTATGGAGATGATAGGACGCTCGGTGGTTCGGATACCACATTAAACTGTAGGCCTCCTATAACTGGTAGGGTTACCAGGTTAAGTTAGGAGGCTAGATACAGGCACATGGCGCGACCGGTAACCAACTCTGTCACCAGGTCGTTCGTTCGGGTGCCAATCTCTGCCTCATATTTCGTGGCAGATTACTGCGGAGTATTTGTCTCTCGACATTTACTCCAACTGCGTAAGATGTGGTATGACTTCTCGGTTGGTATTTCTTCATGGTTGGCCTTATGTCTTGATATTCGCGTTGTACGATGTGGCTTCTTAATGCGTATGGCAGCTACGTCGAAGCGGCCGAGCTCGCTGTCCACACTCTCTACGAGCGTGAGCAACTCGATGATGTTAGTCAGCTTCAGACCCCACCGAAGATCTGCTGCGAAGTGCTACCAGCATTTGTGCCGGCTGGATGTTCAGCTGCGTGAGGTTCTGGCCTTCACCTTCGTAGTTGGACGAGTCAGGACGCGGTGTCTTGACCGGTCTTTATCGGTGAACGTTGAAGCGTGCTTCCTAGTATGACGACAAACTGCTCCGGCAAATTGCGATGTCGAGCCCTTGCTTGCGGCTGAGTCCCCCTGCATGTCAGGGGCCGGTTGAGCACGACGTCTCACTTTTCTCCTCTGGCGCAGTCATTTCCTGTTGGGACATCCGTGATGACAGGCTGCATGATGTCCGCCACACTTACAACAGCGGGGATCCTTCTTTGGTCTGAGACAGTTCGCAGGTAGATGTTCTTATCCGCAGCAAATGCATTTCTGCTTCATGGTGCACTGCCTCGCATAATGATTGAATCCCTGACACTTGAAGCATTAGACGATTTATTGCGTCGTTGGCTTCGTGGAATGTGTAGAAGTCTTCTTGCTGACAGCTGCAGAACACGGCTTGGTGACAAGTGTAGAGGTTGACTGGCCAGCATGTGGTAGATGATATTGTGCAGGTATATTTTCCTCCTGCAACCTGTTAATGATTGTCTTACAATCAGCCAGGTTACAGGTCATGATGAATACTTCGTCTAGCTGCGGCCATGCGAGCAGCGGAAGATCAGTGCAGCGCTGCAGTCGGCCGAGTAGTCGGACATAATCACTGGAGACAGCGTAGATGGGATATGTCGGCTCCTCTTCCATGAAAGGGTCAGCGACGTCCATCTTGTCAGGAGACGCAGGGGGTTCCGAGATTGCATACGTGACTGGCGTGGACAGCGGTGCAGTTGGCCAGGATCGCGGTGCACTGCGCATTGCCTCCACCATCATCTCGTCCAGGCCTCCCGTACGAGAATCGGCCACCAACTATTCTCCTGGACACAACTGTATTCCAACCACTCATCTTCTGCGTTGCGTGCTACTTGCAGTTCGCGGCTCACGACAGCCAAACGAACGAACAATCGGAGTAAACAAGAGTCCGCCAACGGATCAACGCAAGGGAAGTATGTCCAATACCACGCTATGAGGAAGTTGCTCGCACATACGTCAGGCGGAACAACAAGCAAAGAATAGTTATGCTTAGGAGGAAGTTCTTCGAGGCGGAACAACAAGGAAGAGCTCGCGACGGCAGACAGGAAAAGATGTCATCAGGTCTTTGAGACCACAAAATTATACCTCGCCTGGCGGAGCTTTCTCGCAGTCGAAAAGTGGTATATATGCGCTGATGAAGTATTCAACTTTGTGGTTCTATTATAAATTTATGTCTAATGATCTAGGTGGCCAAATCATTCACTGTAAATATCCATAATGTACTTCAATCCGATTGTGAACAATTTTGGCCCGTCGATAAGGAGCATTGTTATTCTCGAAAAGTTCGTTGTTTGGGAAATTGAAGGCCATAAACGGCGTAAAATGGTCTCCAGGCAGATTAGCATAACCATTTCCTGTCAATTGTCGGTTCAGTTTGACCAGAAGTCCCATTCCATGTCATTTAAACACAGCCCATACCGTGGTTGCCACTACGTTGTTAATGATGGAAGGCAATGCTGTGATTTACATATTGATAGCACACTCTTGACATTATGGATCGAGGAATTTTAATTTAAGAACAGTTTCCGAAATGGCCCCATGATTCTAGATCCAACTACCATTGCTCGTTCAACGTCTGTTAATTCAAATCGTGCGTTCTCAATCACGTCAGAAAAACTTTCACACATCACATGAAATTACAAATAAAAGCTCCGACATTGCACAGCACATTTATAAGTCTCTTCCGCGGTGCTGCCACCATTTATATTATTATCCCATGATCTTTGGCAATAAATCCGTACAACCAGAAGTACACCTCCAGGTCGGGCCACACTCGACCGCACCGCACCCGCACCGCACCGTCACTTTCCTTATTGTTGTCGCTCACTCGATTGAAGTAAGTTCAAACGACACCGCGTGTCGGCCGACACTCGGCCTTGTGTTGGCGGCGATTAGTTTGGTTTATTTTTTGACGGTGCGGGCCGGTGTCAGGCTGCAGCTGGGCTTGTCAATATGGAGAAGTGTATAGAAAAAGTTCGAAATTTCCGGTCCTTTAGGACTAAATATTGTTTTAGCTTTACTGATAGCTTTAGAAAAATGTCCTTTTTTTCAGTCTCACTTCAGGTTCATCAGATGTTCGTAAAATGTAGATAGAGTCCTTGCATGTTCGCTTTAACAAATCAAAGCTTTACCAGAAGTGAAAGTCGATTTTAAGGCCTGTAAAAATTGCATTCAAGATCCGAATTTTGAACCGGGGACCTTCCGTTCCCAAATCACACGCCGCAAGAATCTGAATCTAGAAGTATTGAAAATGTGTATTCAATCATATAAAAGTACATTTGTGTTTTGGCATGGCAAAAATAAATTATAAGAACGTTTATTTTATTATGTATGAATAATAATTTTTAATTATAACCAGATTTGTCTCTTGACTCAGAAGGTTATGGCGTACGATTGGGGAAATGAAAGTCCCTGGTTCAAATCCCTGTCTCAGCTATAATTTTTATGGGTCTTAAAATTGCAATTTACCTCTGGCAAAGCTTGGTCGCTCCGTGGCTCGAATTTCACGTTAATCTGCAGTTTTCCTTTTCAAATTAGGTGACAACGTTAGAGTGCGTGGCCGATAACGAACTTTGTGACTGGAATGTTTAGATCACACAAAATTATTATTTTACAGAATCTTTGCGGTCTGCATATAAATAAAAATGTATAATAATCTTTTTCTTTTGTTAAAAAAAAATTGAGTGAATCGAAAAGGAACCTCAACCAAAACAAATACGTTAAATGTGAAGTGAGTGACGATTGACATTTAATTGTGACTATGTAGAGATACACGAGAATCTTTCAATCCAGTGTGACGATCATTTGTTAAAACTGCTTTGGAATACTATTTTTGTGCATAAGAGATCAAAAAATTAGGACATAACAGGAGTCAGACAGAGTAGTGGGAATGTGGGTCCGATTAACGGAGGCAACTGCAAGCATGCTTAAAACCCTCACGGATACCCGCCACCTAACTCCACCACCACCGCAGGAACAAAGACTATTCAGAATTACCCGCCATTACAGCGGGGTTGGTGAGGCTAGGCACACTTCGCCACCCGAGTGGGTGCCCGCGGGGAGCGAACGGGACGCGGCGCTGACACGGACCAGGCAGAAGAGGGAACCTGACCGTATAGCTACAGCCATCTCCGCGAGTCCAGCGAGCGCCCGGCCCCACCTGTCCCCGCAGGTAACAAGGCGGAAGCCGTAGCGGACAGAGCGCGACGCGGACCTACCCCTTTCACGTGCTCCGCCGCAACCGCCGCCAGCGCAAGCACCAGCGACAGGCATCAGGTTCACACGCCATAGGGTACGCTCCAAGTGAGACGTTCCACCGCACCCGACCGGCACTCCGGTGTGGATGCCTCTGACGAGTACGACTTCCCGCTCTCTCGTTCAAGCTCGCAGAGCACCATCGTAGTGCCCATCACACCTCAGCATAAAGCCTTGGTGTACGGGTGTCGCTGCCTCACCCGGGTCAAAGACCATACACTACTAGTCCCCACATATAAGAGGACCTACTTTGGCAGCAAATGGCTCATCAAGTTCCTTGATCACTGATCACCGGTCCCAGCGAGGGCCATTCTATACAATGTGAAGATGACCCCGGCCGTTGCCAGATCACACCAGCTTACCGGTACCGTCCGTTGCCTCCCATCAGGGTCGCGTCACCTTCCTGCAACTCGGGTCCTACTGCCGTGATCCTTCGGTCTTACTGCCCGGGCGTTGGCAATGAGTGCTTCCGGCGGGAGGGCTGCATCACGTCAACTCGCAACGATCCTATTCCGAAGACCAGGATCACGGTCCGTTTGTTTGGTCCATACCGGCGGCAGGGGGAACCACTTCCCCTGATCACCGACGCCTACCTCAGCAGCAGCCGCTCCCGAGAACCGGGGAACGACCCCACCTTCTAACGGAAGAAGCCGGCTACCGGGACAAAAAAAAAGTCTTTTAATGTACTTTATTGCTTTCGTAGATTATAAAATACAGTACTGTATAATAAAGTACGAGTAGTAGCCGCAGCTACGATACCCAAATCGCTTTTAAGGTAATTTCTTAATATTAATTCCTTGAAACAGCCAAGTGTATACGTTAAAGGAGACTGAAGACCGAATAGGAACCCATCCGTCACAAGGCCGTGCTACGGACCAATGTGGACACGAGGGGGGCGAGCCGACACTCGGCCGAGTGCTGGTGCGGTGACGGTGTGGGCTCGGCTCGGTCTAATGTGGCCCGACCTTTGATCACTGGAAATTTCAACACACTTCCTATGACCTCTAATCATATCTTTCCTAATATATATCCATCCTTACCATACCAGTAAAGAAAACGCCAAAAATAATAAAATGGAAACACATATTCACATCTTATAATTGATTATTTTCACGGATCAAAATTGTATCTAACGAGCAAATATGTATCGTGACAAGAAAATAATGTCACCGGCATGAACAATATCTTGCAGATACACAAATCCCAGAATACCAATTTTCGTAAAAAAGTCTCAAGGATATTGAGTGACAAAAAATTATGAGATCTTGTTTTGAGTTAAGGCTTTAATTCTATAGTGTTTGATCACTTTACTTTCTGAATCAGAACGGTTTCTCCCGATGTTATGGACTGTTAATATAAATTTCTTTTATAAAAAAAACCTGGTGACTTGAAAGACAGGTACCCACTGCAGCGTTTAATATTGAATCAAGCTTGTTAAATTTCATCACATCTCATGTTCCATCCAATTGAGAATAGAGGCATGTGGTTTTTTTTTTCTTTTCAGATGTCGTAATGCACTGTGGTGTAAAATATTAAGTGGCTGGTGTCAAAGGAGCCCATACTGTTCTCTCAGGTTTGACTAGCTCCAAAATATCAATCTGCTGTTCTGGGAGCGGCAAACTGTAGTCATTTACGAGGACCTACTGTATTATGCAGGACACTTCGTCGTAAGATACTCGTACTTGAAGAGGAATGACAGTACAAGAGGGGCACAGAACAGATATATTTTCACAGACTGGTACTAAAACTATATCTCACTCTTTGTGTCAAGTGAATTAGTATTACTAGAGATCGCCCAGTGGTCGAAATTCGACCATAATTCATTAAGTTAATTAGTTTTTTTTTTGTAACAGAGTAATAATTATTGCAAATAGTTTTTTGAATTTGTTCTATTGCGTTTGCTGCAAGCATAACTATATCATATACTGTACACATTGATGTTTTTGGATGCGAGGATGTTTCTAAAATCACTTCAATTGTAAATAGTTTTTTGAATTTGTTCTATTGCGTTTGCTGCAAGCATAACTATATCATATACTGTACACATTGATGTTTTTGGCTGCGAGGGTGTTTCTAAAATCACTTCAAATGTGGGTAGATGTACACATGTTATTAAGCAAGAAATACACGTTATTACATGTCGATATTATTTCTGTGTGTTTCTTACTCTTAATTCTTGGTCCAGGCTGCATTTCAACCTAACCACAACTGCTATTAGTTACGGTAGACGCCATGCAATATATCTTAGCACTGAAAAACAATATGTCAGCCCGCACAGAGAAATCGTAAATGTTACATGATTTTCTATTTGCATATGGAAAGCAGTTTTTATTCAATAATTAAGACTTAAAAACACGTGGAATAAATGTCAACAGCTATGAACGTGTATTTCTTGCGTAATGACATGTATGTATCTACCCACATTTCGAGTGATTTTTCCTCATTTCAACATATTCGAAGCTTACGATATACACTTTAAATCAAATATTATCGCCTAAGGAATGTGTGTACCAAATTTAGACCGACAGGACAATATTTGTAGGTTCCGACGTAATGCTAAACTCAGTATATAAAGACTTTGCGGGAGTAGTTGACGTCACAACGTAATATAGTGCTTATGAAAGTTGCTTAAATAACTAAATTCCTCGTGTCTTTTGCTGTGACAAGAAGGTTCTGTTTTCTTTCTGGTCCAGGATGAATTTCAACCTAACCACAATCTCCGGTAATATTGGCGGTACAAATTCAAAGCCTCAATCACACGCGCATTGATACAATCATTTTATCTTAAATTAGCAGCGTCTTGTATCGCGACGTAAACTTGAACCGACTTTGCTGCCATACATGTAGGCCTACTCACTTTTTTTTTAACTACCAGATTTCGTTCAAATGGTGGCTCACCATCATATTACAGCTACATCAATTTGAACTGCATCATTGTAACATCGTATATCTAAATCACGATTTTATGAATTCCGAATATACTCCGTTTCGAAATGTTGCTTCTTGCTTGTATGTAAATTCAGAGATTAAGCTCGACTCTTTGGTTTCACCAAAGACCACAGAGTATCTCAATGCTGGAAATACACGTCACATAGTTGGCTCCGATCCGATTTCACTCACACACACGTTCGCGAATTTATTTTTCATTTAATAATGTAGCTGTAACATGTTTTAACTATGCTTATAATTTTTTTTTTTCTTTACTGTTGACCAAAGATCACAGACGTTGGCAGAATCGCTAAGTGTCGTTGCCACTTAAAAACAATTGAATGTATACAACGAATGATTTATTTTATTTAATTTAATGTATTTTTAACACATATTATATGTACATTTTGGCTTTATGCACTTCTTCCCCATATAAACTTTAACTATGCCAAATCTCACACTTCTCCATGCGCGCAATATTCTGAAAAGTGTTTCCAAAGTTTTCGCTTAGCGTATTAATATATAGATATTACATACTAGTGTAAGCCCATGACCATTTTTTGCGTATCGGCACGGGTCTAGAATAGTTCCAGTTTTTTGGGTCAAAGATAATAACAGGTTGACCAAATATGAACCTGACCTGTGTTTCACTCTTAGGGTGAATAAAATCTATTGAGTTTGAAGAACTCAGAAGTATTAATGGACGTGGGTATTAAACACGGACAGGGCGAACCGCACTGTCGTTTAATTGTTTGAAAGGTCGTATACTCGAACTTGCTGAAATACAAATTTGACTTGTATTTGACCATTAAAGTTCACTCTGCAAAATTCCTGTTGATTCGGTAACATATTTGGTCAGATGTCCACTTAAAATAACGTAATAACTCACGTACAGTGAACATGAATAAAGACCATCGACAAAAGTGGTTAGTAAAATACCTGAAAAGCACATAAACCGTAATGCATAAACTTTGGTCAAGCAACATTAGTAACAGTTTTAATTAAATTGAAATTCATGCTAAGCCGGAATGACAATTGGCATTCTCGGTTACAGAAGAAACCATGAGTAATTTAATTTTTTAAAGTTTTATATTATTAGCAACATGTTATTGAAAAGCAGATCAACGTTTTTTAAGTCGCAAAATTTATCAGTATTTTTTTAAACTATGAAACGGTACGAAAAGCAAACTTAATGAATCTATTGTGGCAATTAATTTGGTAGCAGTTGCTTAACTATTAAATTATGAACATAACCACGAATTTCTACTAATGGTATCTCTGGTCGTTGTTTTGCGAGCGAAGGCTGACACGTGACATCGTTCTGCAGCCAATAGTTATCGAAGTGAGTGCATAAATGACCTTACGAAATTATATCTTCTTCTTCTCTTCTATCTTCTATATCTATAAAACGAAAACCGGATATATTGGTCTTATAAAAACTCGGAAACTACGGAGCAGATTTCGATGGGGTTTTCACCGTTTTCAAGCTTAGAATCTCAATTCAGTTGTTTGGCATGTCGTATATTTCAACGTTAAATAACCAAGGAGCATTAAATGAAATTCTGAACGTATGATGACAAATCCCAAAGATGGAAGGATTAGATGTTGCATACCTCGCACTAAACACACAACACAATGTCTCTGACCACAGCCTTTAATGATAGCAATAAGATGACTTTACAATAATAACTATTTTGCACACTAAACAAAACTTGAAGTATTCTTTCCTTTAATTCGGGATACTGAATTTTTAAACGCCATAGTTGGCGGTAAAAACAACAGAAATTTTCTTTAAGCACGAAATCTAGACAATATCTACGGCCTTCAGCATTAGTCTTATGTTTACGATAATATAATTCCGAATTAACTTTTGATATTTGTATAAATGGCTGAATCTACGGAGTTAAAAGTATCTGGCGGTTCGAGCCAAAAGTATATCCATTCACTTCGCAATTGAATCAAATGTGAGTTTCTAACATAATCTACCGTTGTTCAGTTATGTAATAATGCAATTTCTTAATCAAATTAACGAAGTTTGATATACATGAATCTTTTCGGACGAATGAAAACAGTGTACGTGCAAATAAACTTCAACCCACCCGTTTCTTGGTAGAGGGCGGGTGAATCTAGGTTTGCTTTAATTCCGAAAAAAGTTGGGACGAATTTTATGAAACTTTGTACAAATGTTTTGCGGGAATAAAAATAGGGTATGAGTAAATCTACGCCAAATATCCCGGGCAACGCCGGGAACTCCGCTAGTAGTATATTAAGATAAGATTTGTAAACTGGAACACGTCATTGTATTTTTATCTAATCTGAAGTTATGGTGCATCAGCCGCCAGGATTCCGCCGGCAATTAGCCTCACCGCCAGAAATGAGAGATGCTTTGTATGCGAAATTCTGCTTTAATCTTTATGCTGTAGTACCATTGTCTTAGGATAAATGCAGCCACGAACAAAGAACAAGGTTTGTCATCTCGGCGCCATTTCGTAACGGGCACACTGAATTACTACGCTGTAAAAGGACGACGTGCGTAGTGAGATTCATCACAGTCACAAAGCAGAATCATGTGACACTAGTCTTGAGGAACGTCATTGTCGTCTAATTTTTGTGGTAGTGGTTAAATTTATACGTTATTAAATAGTGATCAGCAGTTCTTATCATCCCCACAAACGTACGTAAGCAACTTAGCAAAATACAGTAACGTTTAAATTAATGAAAGTCTGGGATTTATGAGAGCTGCTAATCTATATAGTAAAAATGAATCGCCAAATGTGTTGCTGAGCGCAAAACTCGAGAACGGATCGACCAATTCGGCTAATTCTTTTTTATATATTTTTGTTGAGGCACAAGGAAGGTTCTTATGGAGAGAAAAAACGCAAAAATTGGAAGGAAAATAGTAAAAACAACACTTTCCCTAAATCAAAACAAAACAAAGGCGCGGTAGGATTATCTTTGGTATGCCTTCAAGTTTATTAGGCTCTTTGGATATTAAACCATGCCTGCGTGTGATCAGTGAAAATAATATCACTGACGTACGTGTTGTCATTATTTCCTCCGTGAGTGGCATTTTCTTGGTTGCTTTTAAATTTTCGCTTCTCTCGAAAACCAATTGTGTGTTTATTTGTTCAGTGTGTTTACATTTAGACCCATGCAGCCTATCACGAAAGTTTCGACTATGAAAATAGAATGCATCAATTTAGAAGGATGTAATACTAAGTATACCTAAAATGCAAAATCGATTACTGGTATTTCAGTTGAGAAGCGATATGCATTAGCGTCTGACGATCGAGCCACACTAATCCTATTATTTTAAGAATGCAAACTTCTGGTAAGTCTTGTGGTGATGGGTTACATTCGTTTTAAATTATATTCAGGAAGAATTCACGATGATTGAATTGGCTGCGAGTAATAATACTTTCTTACTTTTAAAATCTATATAAATAAAAATTAATAGCCAAATGTCTCGCTAAGTGCAAAACTTGAGAACGGCTCGACCAATTCGGCTAATTTTTTTTCCATATTTTCGTTATTCCACAAGTAAGGTTCTTATGGAGAGAAAAAACGTAAAAATTGTAAAATCAACACAAACCAGTCAATCAAAACAAAGGCGCGTTAGGATTATGCATTCAAGTTGATTAGACTGTATGGATAATAGTCTATGCCTGCCGAAAATAAAGTTCGAAGGAAAAAAAGGGTTTGCGTGTCATCAACGAAAACAATATTACTGCCAGTCAATCAAAATAAAACAAAGGCGCTTTATAATTATCTTTGGAATTACAAAATGATCGATCTGAAGAAATGTTTTCAAAACAACTAATTGGCATTAGTAATGACAAAATCCCTGTAGACGTTTTGACTGGCTGCATTACATTTACTATCAATTTTTTGGTTGAACGAACGAGCTATATTACATAGACAAAAACACGGGTGTAAATGAAGGAAATTTCAAAATTCAAAATGAAATTGCCGTTGAATTAAGGACATACAAATCAGTTGATTGCGCAACTAACCAAGATGATGTCGTCAACTATCTACCAGAATTTTTGAACTCACTGGATTTGCCAGGATTGCTACCTCATAATCTTCAATTAAAAGTAGGATCGGTGATCATTATGTTGCGAAATATCAACCAACCGCGTCTTTGTAATGGCACACGGCTAACGGTGAAAAAATTAATTAACAATGTGATCGAAGTAACCATTCCAAAGGGAAAATATAAAGAAGAAGATGTGTTGATACCTCGCATCCCAATGGTACCAACTGACGTACAATTTGAATTTAAACGACTGCAATTTCCAGTGCGGCTTGCTTTCTCTATGACCATAAATAAATCCCAGGGTCAGTCGTTGAGTGTTTGCGGCGTTAATCATGAAAACCCATGCTTCTCTCATGGACAGTTGTATGTTGCCTGCTCCCGCGTTGGAAAACCGTCAGCTTTATTTGTTTACGCGCCAGGTAACCAAACAAATAATATCGTGTACCATAAAGCATTACAATAAAAATATCATCACATTATTACTAACGTCTTGCAGTGTAAGAAATAGAAAAATTATTTTTGTAAGTAATCTTTGTTTATTATTGAGACATTAAATCAATAAATAAAGTGATCACTCTGAAATATGTTTTATTTATTTATTTTTTCTATTGGACTACGATAGCACAATAACTTTTGACTGAAATAAGTCTGTCGGGGCAGCTAGTAACTAATATACTTTAGCTCGTAAAGAATTTAGGACGGACGACGATCAATCACAATACGGTTCCTGCAGTTAATGAAGATGAGTACGCAGTTATTATTAGTCATAACATCCTTTAGCAAAACCAATAAGCGGGAGATAGAATCGATGTTCTGCAGCCTGATGGCGGCTGTGACGTTCTGGTTACAGCAAGGTTCTACCAGCCACCTGCTCATACATGCTGTCTAGCAGCACAAGTCTTTTCAATCAGGTCTAGTCTCTCGTTGCGAAAGTTGTATACTGCTGTTAACAACATTCCATTTTTAGAGCTCCTTACCTATAAAAAGGTCGATCCCTACGCTCTCATTCCGCGTAATGTGTAGTGTTAATCTAAAAGAGAATAACGTATTTAAAATTTTGTAAAAATTAGATTCTAAAGAGTCATTTTCTTCGCCCGATCGTGAGGGTTATTGTAGTTCAGAGCGCATTAATCCTAATGCATGGGATAGATGCTACCTGATAGATAGTAATAGAATTAGATACAGAATTTAAAGCTTGCGCTAGATGTGGTGGAGAGACTTGGCGCAGAGTGTGACGGTCCAAATAGTACACCTGCCTGAGAACAAATCAAAAATTAGTATGTATTTTTCTAACAGTTTGATCATATGAATCATAGAACTGAACATCCATTTTCTTTCCGAATTATACTTTTCTTCCATAAAATAATTTAATATTTATTATTAATAAGTTCACACATTGTGTCTTTATAAATTTAACTAACTTTATTTGTTACCTTCACAAACTGTTACTAAATTATTACTTTCAAGATAACCTATTTCTTGAAAGTAACATTTTTAATAATATCTTGTGAAATGGGCGGTATCAATTTTAAGCACACATTTTTTAGTGGCGATTAAATCTACTTGAAAAATAGAGCACCATGAATGAATATCACCAAAAATTGTAGAGTTTGTCAGCGAACTAACAGCATACCCGACAACAGATATGTGTTCTGAATATAAATTTCCGTCACACTTAATAACACCAAGCTAAAAACAGCAACAGAAAATCTGATAAAACAGCAGAGCAACAAACCCCAACTTTGCTGCTGTGACAAAATCTGGAGGATCGCCAACTGCGAGTCTTAAAGTTTATCAGTCTGCCAAGAGCGAGATATTTATCGCTTCAAAGAGGGGTCGAGGTAATGAGAGGATTTGAATTTGGTGGTAGGAAAGTCACGAAAACAATAAGAACCAGTTGGAACTAACTACGAATAAACGAAACAATCACTACAAAAGAATTATTACTGTGGAATTACAGAAACTGAATTAAGAGATGTTATTAGAAGTCCATTGAAAGATAAGAACAGTAGCTGCCTTCTACGATATGCCAATAACGAGGCATGTAGATAGTCTTTGGTGCCGCATATCAGTAAAATTTTTGAGTAAACGATGGGGAAAGCGAATTACTAGATGGTTTTAAACGAAAATTGAAGACCGGTACATCATGTTGTGGAACAGAGTCCTTCCGTTAAGAAACATTAATACAACAAAAGAAAATCGTTGTAGAATTTTCTACCAGTACGGAAAAGACTACGTGGTTCTTTCGAGGTTGTGGACCAATTCTGTAGGCATTGTATGAGACCAGTACTTCCTGTTAAGACTTTTTTTTTTTTTAATGGCATTCGACCGTGTTAGCCATTCAGCCAGCTCAATGTGTTTGTTTCTCTCACAATGTACAGATTTCTTATGAGTATGATTATTTTTCTCTAATGTGCAAGATACAAGACGAACACAACACTTAATTAAAACCACCCATGCCCTAGGCCGGACTTGAACCGGCGACCCCTGCAACGAGAAGCAAGCACGCTACCCCTACGCTGCCGGGGTCGGCACCTGTTAAGACTGAGGGGCGGAAAATCACCTACGTTGTCGGTGAAAGATAAACTCTTTGCGTTCTATATGCGTATCACGCAACAGGGGCGGCGTGAAAGCTATAACAAGAGGAGTGAAGAGTATATAAGTTACCAATTACTTCTACAACGAGCTGAAAATAAGACAGATTATGGATAGCTTAAGTCAAGAAATAAACATAGGAAGATATGTCTCGTTAACTTTACTGAGAAAATAAGTGAGGAATTAAGCGGAATGTAATTAGGATGTGGAATAAACAGATAAAGCATTACTGTGGCTACAGCCTGTAACAAGACTAAAATTGTGGAACAACAAGTGAATTCGGGAGTTACGCCAAATAGGCACATTACCATACATACGGACAAATGTAAATCGAGGCTCCTTACGAGAGATGGGTCGTTCGCGAGTGAATCAGTTCTTTAGAGCAATTCTTTTAAAAGAGCGAGTGAGCAGTCGCTCACTAAAAGTGAACGGTAGTTCTTCTAGGTGAGTCCGTGATACATCAGCTAATTCCAAAGATCTTGTTCAGGCGGGTCTTGTGGACTGTGACTGTAGAGCTAAAAAAAAAGTCTATTAATTGCATCAGAGTCGATTTAAGGGGATATTTCATCGAAAAGTGGGGGTGTAACCGGACTCTGAGGGGCTTAAAAAAAAAAAGTCTCAAATAAAACTGAGCTAGTGAACCGTTCAAAAGAACTAGTTCTTTTCGTAGAGTGATCAAATGAACACCGCTCTTTTTAGTGAGTCACTTTGCCCATCTCTACTCCATACCTAACCGCATCTAATCTGGATAGCGCATCCAGCCGGTAAATACATAACTGTAACGCAGTTTGAGGATACTAATTGTATACGTTACAAAGCAAACAACTTGTCAACAGATTTCGCAGCTTCTCGCTCTTGTGCAGATGGTCTTTGTAAGAAGAAACAAAATTTTGGTCCTGATCAGATATTCAAACACTGAGTGTTAACTCGTGCGCGTATAGTTTTTATTCAAAATATCAGCTGCAACAATAACAATGCAACCTCCATACTAGATTTAATTAGCTTTAAGCTGAAAATTGGTCACTTAAACGCCTAAATATGCAACATCGTATGGCATGAAGATAATAAGCTGATAGAAGAGCTTAAATGAAATGTATTTCTCGGAGAGCTCTATTCGTGCATCAGAAAAATTCTACACACGCTACAGTCATGACGGATAACCGTAAGCGACATATTCCTTTTGACGGTAGTAGATATACTGTTCAGAAATTTCAGTTAAACGAACTCTAGCTGAATACAACGTTTCTGAAGTGTGCAATTTGATGATGGCCACAGATTTCTTTTTTTTTTTTTTTCTTCTAGAATTGTTTATTGTTGAAAAATGCATTTTAATTTAAATTAATTCAAAATATTAGCATTATTATGCCGTATATGTTATTTCAAAAAGCGCTTGGTACTCAGCAGAACTTGAGGTTCTTGTCTCCCTTTTATCGAACGCAGAAACCTTCTCTTGCTCTCAAAATGGGTATCCAAATAAATATTCTCAGGTCTGCACCAATCAAACCTTTGTGTAAAAACGAATCCTTCCCGTGTTTTAAATCTCTAAGTAGCTACATATGTGATTCAATCAGAACTTGTTGCAAAGTAAATCCTTGAGCTTGTGTATGCTGACTGCAAATGCTGACGGAACCGGAAACTGTATCCCACTGCACGACTTTGATCCAATCATAAATGTAACTTTCACGCGCGGAATTGGAACTAAATCGTTGATGGCTGGTCCGATGTAATTGTTAAACTGAACAATTGTTACGAGTAGTATTGAATTTGCTGTTGATTCGCCCGGTAGATAATCAACGTTTTTCCCTATTCCAAGTGCTCTGTCCACCTGGCCCTTCTTTGTAGTTCTCATTAGGAATGGCGATCTGAGATCGATTAATCGAAGAATTGATCTTTTGAAACAAAAAAATGTTTTTTTTTTAAATTGATTTATAGTACTGAATCGATCCAGTGAATCGATATTTCGAATGTTAAAAAGCACTTTCTATGTGTAATGCACTTGCACATGAAAGTCAGGGTTTAAACGAAGAATTCAACACTATTTATCGCAAGCAGTTGTGCACCTGAAGTATGATCCTATACTTTACTGGCAAGAATAAAAAAAAAAATCAATTTATCATCACGAATACTCAACAGTCAAGAAGTACCTCTGTGTAGTGGTATCAGTACCATGTGAGTGCCTTTTTTTTAATTATTACCGGCAACTTGGCAAGTGGTGAGCGGAACCGCTTGGATCCTAGTAGACTGGACAGACTGTTTTTCCTGAAAAGTTTGGACATTAAGCACTGGGAACTGCAAACTATTCATTTCAAATCTGTTTTATGTAATCAACAAATTTGTGAAATATATATCTTTTTGTATACCTGATACTTTGATTTAGTTGCAAAAAACTTTAATTACTTTAAAAATGAACAAAGATCGATTATTATGGTGTCGGTTTTGTTTTCCATGATTGGAATTATATTGAAAACACGAACACAAAAAGCAAATCGAAAAAAAGATCGATTTTTAGAAAATCGGTATTTTAGACCTCGATTTTTTGTAAATCGATTTATCAAATTTAGATTCGAATAGATTCAAGAATGGATGTTTTTAGGAAAGAATCGCCATCCCTAGCTCTGATCTCACGATGCTCGGCAAATCGAAACTCTGTCACTAGTGCGCAAGACCACACGATTTTTTTTTTTTTTTCCCTAGCTATCGGTACTGCATTTCTGCTGATCGTTTTCCGCACTTGACTTATGTACCCTATTATTTTAAACTCTCGATGTAAAGTCATTGTGCTGGCTGAACAGCAGGTACGCTTTTGAATACAAGTGATTCCTTTCGCTCATTTCCTGCGTTTTTACAACCACACTCCGCAATGCTCGACGGTCCTTTTCCATCATTAAATGAGATCTGACTGGTCTTGGTTTGATTGTGGTTGTTCCTTCGTAATTCCACTTCACAACATGCCACCAACAGTGTACAGTACTTGGACAGCTTAGAAGGATTTGTTACTCAGGTGACATCCAATGACTAGTCACTGAGCTCTCCTGACTTACACCATTCTTCTATTTCTGCTTCTCTACTGACAACACAATACTCTCCGCCTTCTTTTATACTGGAGGGTCTGTTGTGACAGTTTGCTTTCAATTCCGCGTTAGATAGGAGTGCCAGGATACTTTTGATCAGATAGTGTATAGCCACCGGACAAGATCTAAGTCGAACAATGATTTAACGCTAATTTGCTATATGGGAAGTTGTTTATAAATTGCACTGTTAACAGTTGACTGAAAAATCATTATGTCATTATTTTTCAACTAATCAGAGCGCAGAACGAAGTTCAAACAACAAAGTTGAAGACATCAACAAGAGTTATGACATCCAACGAGTGGCATTTTACGGGCTGAGAGATAGTTATGTGCAACAGGAAATTCTAAAAGATAGTAATAATAGGAAAAACTTTTAAAAAATGGGATTTTTATTTCTGTTCGTAGTGAATCATGGCTGTAATCGAGAGAAAAAGAATCCCATGTGTGTAGCTTCATTTTCACTTCATCTGCGCACTGGTTGAAAAAAATAGAGTTTAAAAAAGCTTTTAATATCTCTATCATTACTAGTACACATTTCAATTGCTCTTTTAGAAATAAATTTCGCGTACAGACATAACACTTCTACAATTTTAATGCAGTATCGATAAGGAGACTAGCGCTGTCAGCATCTTACTCCACTTTGGACGAGCAGCCTGAGATAAGCCGCTCGCTGAGTATGCTGTGCTGCTTAATGAAGCCTCCCCTTCGTCCTTGCTGCACAGTGGATCTATTGTGCGTCTGGGTTCCCGACTTCCCGCATACGCTCGTTAGCTCTTCTTGAATCTCCTCAACGAGCAGAAACGCCCTGCGTTGATTTACGTATAACTATAAGTATTTCGTGTAACTAGCATGAGATTTCGCTCGGCTACAACCACTTATCAAAAATGTTGGGTGGCTTACAATGTGTAGAGGAGCATCATTTCTCCCCCTAATCTCCCATATGTTCTGAGGTGGAATGCATAGTAGCAGTTTAAAAGTTTTGTGTTGTTCTTACATTGTGTGGTTGTGAAAATGTTTATTTTTGATGTTTCAACTAATCTTTTTCTCTGTCAGTAAGAATGTTTGATATTTATTTATTTATTGTTTAATTTATTAAAATAATGCATTTTACCTAAAACACATTGGAAAAATGTAACTGACATACTATGTAGAAAACAGCGACAAGTTTACATGGCATAGTTTCAGACTGTTTACCATATCCATTATAGTTTTTCAACCCTGCATTCCTTCGTCTCTTCCCCACACTTGGTGCCATAGTCGGAGATACAGGAGTAAATAAAGGCACGAGCTGAATGCCACGTGACTCTCCTAAAGAAATTACTCTGACGTTCAAAATATGCATATTAACCTATATAACCTAGGTAACAAGATACAAAAATTCTCAGATAATATCGGTTGTTGGTTATGGACCTCATAAGTTTGAAAACGGTCTCTGGAACTGAAGTTAAAGTAGTACTCTGAAAGCAGATGAAACCAGTCAAGACTTAAGTGCTTCAATTTCTTTTCCATTCGCTAGTTTCTGTGGAAATTTAAACAGAAAGATTGAGCTAAAAGCTTTGATATGTCTAGAATGTAACCAATTTCTCTGTACAAGTAACATTTTGTAGGTTGGATCTGGTAATGGAACAAAAGGTGTATTCAGATTTTTAGTAAGGTAATTTCGATCTAAGTAATTAAAGTCCAATGGGTGACTTTTATAGATACACCAGTTAAAATATCCTCAGTTTTTATTTATTTATTTATTTTAATGAGGAAAGTAATTATGCACCAACGCAGACGGATTATTTAAAATTTCGTCATTCCATTTTTCCAAGCCAGTCAAATTCGAGAATAACATATATCAGCTGGAAGGGACACAATTCCGATCATCTTTTTGCAAACTCTTTGTATTCACGTGATGTAGTATATTATACCATCTTGGCCTCAGATTTAGACAATAACTCATTGTAGCTTCGTCAAGCAATGGAAACGGAAATGTGTAGATTCCGTTAGAGGCTGGTGCATTGTAGTGTTTAGAACCATGACAAACATCCTGGAAAACTAATGCACCCAGCGGTATTTCGGTATTTGTTCGGAGATTAGCTGACATTGTCTTGGATTTTACAACGAATGTTGAGTGGCTTACAGAACCGGTTGGGGAAGATTTAAAAAACGTCAAAAGACGA
Source organism: Vandiemenella viatica (assembly GCA_031002005.1). NCBI lineage: Eukaryota > Metazoa > Arthropoda > Insecta > Orthoptera > Morabidae > Vandiemenella > Vandiemenella viatica. The sequence goes on from JARYHS010008074.1 coordinate 228,721,042, forward strand.
AAAGCACTGAAGATAGGGCTATGCAGTTCTTATCACCCATCAGTAGTGCAGGGTAACAATATTATTGCAGAAAATAAAAAGAGAATTAAAATTCAAAACCTGAACAAGTGGTCCAGATTTTGGTCATAGCATATTCAACACCAGTTCAAGAGATTTATAGTAAAAACAAGCTGCAGATTTTGGGATGCTAACACAACAGATGTTGAACAAAATTTAGAGAAAAAATGATTAGCGATTAGACGTTTTCCGCGAAACAAGAGGAACTCATATGTAATTGTACAAATATTTTATGAAAACATTTCTTCAGTTAAATTCAATTTTCTTCAACAAAAATGTGCTTGTAAATATAGGACATAGCTTTCTAGTAATAAATATTTGCAATCATTGATATACTTCACGATCATCTCTAAGCCCTTTGGAGCATAACTACTGACACCATGGAGCTTGGTTCAAAAAGACACTTTTACTGCAATTGCATCTATATCTATTATCTTTCAAAATGGAATTAGGATAAATGCATGAAAACAATGAGCGTGAATAGTTAACACAGTTTTAAAGACAGAAACTATCGCTGACCTAAGGAAGTTTAACTGTTTTATTTGCTGTTCAAAGAACGTAGAAGAAGTATCTTCGAGACCGACTTTAACACGAAACATGTAACCTACTGAGAGATAACGCCACTCAGATTAATGTATTCTGGACCATGCAAACCGCAAATGTGAACTAAGCGGATATAAAGGGTTCCGACAGAAATACTTTTTAGGTGTTGTGAATGTAAAATAGGTTACATTGAACCAATATTGTATTTAATTCGAATAGAAGTCTTACTGTAAAACAAAGGAAATGTTACAAGCAAATAAAGGCCGATCCTCGTGTATAATTGTGTCTGAAAAGGAACAAATACACATATACCATTTTATTTTCGAGTCCTAACATTCATTTGCTTTCTATTTTTATTAGCTTAGCAAGAAAAGATCATTTAGTATTAGATTTAAAGTTGGTTGATCGTGATATATTTAGAACCACAGAGGACAAATAGGTCTTTGCCTAAAGAATCATTTTCGACTAAATTAGTTTGGGGAAACTGAGGAAATATTAACCAGAGCTCTCTCAAATAGTATTGTAGTAGAAATATTATGGACACGCCACCATAGATGATGAGAGGAAAATAAACTAAATCAGACAGAGAGACGTTATGTTGAAGGAAGTAAAAAATCCAGCAGTGGAGAAAGGCTTCGCCTCGGGCGAGGAGATAACGGGGACCAATTGCACAGCAAGCCTGCTGGCATTGAATTCGTTGTGCTGTGTTTTTGTCTGTACTGTTAATTAGTATAGCCTACAACTGCTACAGAAAAAATATAAAAAATGGCTAATAGGTGTCAGAGAATTTTGTTGTAATGAATTTGTTGTATTGAATTATCAACTGGTTATTTAATGCTTCTTTTAAGAAGGATAAAAAATGATAGTAATACTCTAAACTGCACAGATTCCAATTCTTCTCCAATCATTATTACTCGTACAGTCAACCCCAAAATTATTGTTCATTAACTTATTAATAACAGAACAATAACGGGAGCAGAATTACGTGCTTCATTTGTAAAATTGGATTTTCTGGCATTGATTATTGGATTTCAAACCAATACTGCGATGATATTAAGCTGATTTCTTCTATCTTTAAACACACACTTCCAGGAAGAAAAGTAAGGAAATAACACAATTAGTCGCACCAGTTTGCCTGGATTATTTGTGGAACCACTACGGATAAAATATTACCCCCACTAGTTTGACGAGAATAAAATATTAGACGCACCAGTTTGATGGGATTATACCTGGCACTATTGCACCTAAAATATTACCTAAACTAGTTTGACGAGGCCAAAATATTTGACACAAAGGTTTAACGGAATTATTCGTGGTCCCACCACGTCTAAAATATTACCCCCACTACTTTTGATAGACTAAAATATTAAGCGCACCAGATTGACGGGATAATTCGTGGAACACCCACGTCTAAAATATTATCCCAATAGTCTGACGAGTCTAAAATATTAGAGGTACCAGTCTGACGGGATTACTCGTGACACCACGGTGGCTAAAATATTCCCTCCACTAGTTTTACGAGGATAAAACACTAGACATACCAGTTTGATGGGATTATTCGTGGCTCTATTGCACCTAAAATATTACCTAAACTAGTTTAGTGAGGCAAAAATATTAGTCACACAGGTTTAACGGGATTATTCGTGGAACCACTGCGGCTAAAATATTACTCTCACTAGTTTTACGAGGCTAAAATATTACACGCGCCAGTTTGATGAGAATATTCGTGGAACCACCACGTATAAAATATTATTCCCAACTAGCTGTTACCCGCGACTTCGTACGCGTGGACTTGGAGTTTCATTGCCAGAATTGGATATAGAAAACTGTTAGTAACGTAAGATTTGTCCCAAACAACACCGAGTCGACATAATATGATGGAAAGCCATCATTATATCATCCTATCGTCTAATCTGTCTCATGAAAAGAATCAATTTACAACATATTTTAAAACAGAAAAGTAAGCGAAGGTGCGGAGATGTGTATGTGTGGGGGGGGGGAGGGGGGGAGGGGGGGGGGTTAACTGATGGCAGCTATATTTCAGCTTGGTTTTTTTCTTCTTTCTTCAACCCGAGCATCTGAATCTTATAATCTAATAGCAGCACATTGTCTTCTAGACCTGCACCTTAGGCCAGGTTTACGTCCGTAACGCATGTCAAAAAGGAAGACAAATTGGTGCCAGAAACTTTTATACAGACACAAATGAATAGTACAGTGCAGAGCAAATTGACTTCTATACTAAATAATAAGTTTTGTTACTTATCGAAATTTATTACCAAATCAAACACTAACAGACTGCGCTACTGAGCAACCAACGTAACATTACAGACTATCACACGAATCTGTCTGTCTTTCATCATTCGATAAGTAATTAAAATTTCGTGACTAAAACTGTTATTCATATCGAAAAAATGTCCTGTGTCCTTCCTACACTATTTCATTGTTAAATTCCATCAATATTGATATAGCCATTTAGTCGTCAAAACGTAACAAAAAGACAGAAACTTACTTCCACAATTATAATATAGTAGCTGGTATCCACAACTTCGTTTGTGATTGTAATGTATTCATATTGACAGCTGTAGACATCTAACCACCATAGTGCACGATGGGTGACTGGATACTATTACCACACACAAATACCAGTCTTCTGCGCTATGTAGTTCCGGCAGCAAAGTAAAATTTACGGATACACACAAGTATTTGGATGAAATACGAAAATATTGATGATCGACCAATTTCAAACACCATATCTCACACACTCCCACAGTTACCGAATTTCGGCCAACGTTGTGATCGATGGGTGACTCTGTGTTACTACCACACAAAAGCGCCGGTAATCTGCGATTGATAGTTTTCACTCAAAAGTGATACACCGTGACACATGCGTCTTTGGCAGAAATATGAAATTGCCGCAGGTCGACCATTTTCATCCCCCATATCTTCCACACCCCATAGCTACAGACATCTAACAACCATAGTTCACGACAACAGACACGATTCTACCACCACACATAAACACCAATGCTCTATGCTATGTAGTCGTGGCAGAAAACAGAAATCTGCGGAGACACATGCCTTTCGTCGAAATACGAAAATTTCCTTGGTCGGCCACTTACAACCACCATATATCCCACACAACCACAGTTTCAGAAATTCGGGCGCTGTTGTGATCGAAAGGTTACTCTGTGATACTACCACACACAAACGCCAGAGATCTGTGATCGATAGTTTTCGCTGAAAAGTGATACACCATGACACTTTTTGTCTTTGGCAGAAGTATGAAATTGCCACAGATCGACCACTTTCAACCCCCATTTCTCCCACACCCAAATAGCTACCGACATCTAACAACCATAGTGCACTACATGAGATACGATTCTACTACCAAACACAAACACCAATGCTCTATGCTATGTAGTTGTGGCAGAAAAGTGACATATGCGGAGACAGTCAGAAATACGAAAATAATCTTGGTCGGCCACTTACAACCACCATATCTACCACAGTACCACAGTTTCTGAAAATCGGCCGCTGTTGTGATCGAAAGGTGACTATGTGCTACTACTACACACAAACGCCAGTTATCTGTGATCTATAGTTTTCGCTGAAAAGTGATACACCATGACACTTTTGTCTTTGGCAGAAGTATGAAATTGCCACAGATCGACCACTTTCAACCCCCATTTCTCCCACACCGCAATAGCTACCGACATCTGACAACCATAGTGCACTACATGAGATACGATTCTACTACCAAACACAAACACGAATGCTCTATGCTATGTAGTTGTGGCAGAAAAGTGACATATGCGGAGACAGTCCAAATACTAAAATATCCTTGGTCGGTCACTTACAACCACCATATCTACCACAGTACCAGCAGTTTCTGAAAATCGGCCGCTGTTGTGATCGAAAGGTGACTATGTGCTTACTACTACACACAAACGCCAGTTATCTGTGATCTATAGTTTTCGCTGAAAAGTGATACACCATGGACACTTTTGTCTTTGGCAGAAGTATGAAATTGCCACAGATCGACCACTTTTCAACCCCCATTTCTCCCACACCGCAATAGCTACCGACATCTGACAACCATAGTGCACTACATGAGATACGATTCTACTACCAAACACAAACACGAATGCTCTATGCTATGTAGTTGTGGCAGAAAAGTGACATATGCGGAGACAGTCCAAATACGAAAATATCCTTGGTCGGTCCACTTACAACCACCATATCTACCACAGTACCACAGTTTCTGAAAATCGGCCGCTGTTGTAATCGAAAGGTGACTATGTGCTACTACTACACACAAACGCCAGTTATCTGTGATCTATAGTTTTCGCTGAAAAGTGATACACCATGACACTTTTGTCTTTGGCAGAAGTATGAAATTGCCACAGATCGACCACTTTCAACCCCCATTTCTCCCACACCGCAATAGCTACCGACATCTGACAACCATAGTGCACTACATGAGATACGATTCTACTACCAAACACAAACACGAATGCTCTATGCTATGTAGTTGTGGCAGAAAAGTGACATATGCGGAGACAGTCCAAATACTAAAATATCCTTGGTCGGTCACTTACAACCACCATATCTACCACAGTACCACAGTTTCTGAAAATCGGGCCGCTGTTGTGATCGAAAGGTGACTATGTGCTACTACTACACACAAACGCCAGTTATCTGTGATTCTATAGTTTTCGCTGAAAAGTGATACACCATGACACTTTTGTCTTTGGCAGAAGTATGAAATTGCCACAGATCGACACTTTCAACCCCCATTTCTCCCACACCCCAATAGCTACCGACATCTAACAACCATAGTGCACTACATGAGATACGATTCTACTACCAAACACAAACACGAATGCTCTATGCTATGTAGTTGTGGCAGAAAAGTGACATATGCGGAGACAGTCCAAATACGAAAATATCCTTGGTCGGTCACTTACAACCACCATATCTACCACAGTACCACAGTTTCTGAAAATCGGCCGCTGTTGTGATCGAAAGGTGACTATGTGCTACTACTACACACAAACGTCAGTTATCTGTGATCTATAGTTTTCGCTGAAAAGTGATACACCATGACACTTTTGTCTTTGGCAGAAGTATGAAATTGCCACAGATCGACCACTTTCAACCCCTCATTTCTCCCACACCCCAATAGCTACCGGACATCTGACAACCATAGTGCACTACATGAGATACGATTCTACTACCAAACACAAACACGAATGCTCTATGCTATGTAGTTGTGGCAGAAAAGTGACATATGCGGAGACAGTCCAAATACGAAAATATCCTTGGTCGGTCCACTTACAACCACCATATCTACCACAGTACCACAGTTTCTGAAAATCGGGCCGCTGTTGTGATCGAAAGGTGACTATGTGCTACTACTACACACAAACGCCAGTAGATCTGTGATCGATAGTTTTCGCTGAAAAGTGATACACCATGACCCTTTGTCTTTGGCAGAAGTATGAAATTGCCACAGATCGACCACTTTCAACCCCCATTTCTCCCACACCCCATAGCTACCGACATCTAACAACCATAGTGCACTACATGAGATACGATTCTACTACCAAACACAAACACCAATGCTCTATGCTATGTAGTTGTGGCAGAAAAGTGACATATGCGGAGACAGTCGAAATACGAAAATATCCTTGGTCGGCCACTTACAACCACCATATCTACCACAGTACCACAGTTTCTGAAAATCGGCCGCTGTTGTGATCGAAAGGTGACTATGTGCTACTACTACACACAAACGCCAGTTATCTGTGATCTATAGTTTTCGCTGAAAGTGATACACCATGACACTTTTGTCTTTGGCAGAAGTATGAAATTGCCACAGATCGACCACTTTCAACCCCCATTTTCTCCCACACCCCCATAGCTACCGAACATCTAACAACCATAGTGCACTACATGAGATACGATTCTACTACCAAACACAAACACCAATGCTCTATGCTATGTAGTTGTGGCAGAAAAGTGACATATGCGGAGACAGTCCAAATACGAAAATATCCTTGGTCGGTCACTTACAACCACCATATCTACCACAGTACCACAGTTTCTGAAAATTCGGCCGCTGTTGTGATCGAAAGGTGACTATGTGCTACTACTACACACATACGCCAGTTATCTGTGATCTATAGTTTTCGCTGAAAAGTGATACACCATGACACTTTTGTCTTTGGCAGAAGTATGAAATTGCCACAGATCGACCACTTTCAACCCCCATTTCTCCCACACCCCAATAGCTACCGACATCTAACAACCACTAGTGCACTACATGAGATACGATTCTACTACCAAACACAAACACCAATGCTCTATGCTATGTAGTTGTGGCAGAAAAGTGACATATGCGGAGACAGTCCGAAATACGAAAATATCCTTGGTCGGTCACTTACAACCACCATATCTACCACAGTACCGCAGTTTCTGAAAATCGGCCGCTGTTGTGATCGAAAGGTGACTATGTGCTACTACTACACACAAACGTCAGTTATCTGTGATCTATAGTTTTCGCTGAAAAGTGATACACCATGACACTTTTGTCTTTGGCAGAAGTATGAAATTGCCACAGATCGACCACTTTCAACCCCCATTTCTCCCACACCCCCAATAGCTACCGACATCTGACAACCATAGTGCACTACATGAGATACGATTCTACTACCAAACACAAACACGAATGCTCTATGCTATGTAGTTGTGGCAGAAAAGTGACATATGCGGAGACAGTCCAAATACGAAAATATCCTTGGTCGGTCACTTACAACCACCATATCTACCACAGTACCACAGTTTCTGAAAATCGGCCGCTGTTGTGATCGAAAGGTGACTATGTGCTACTACCACACACAAACGCCAGAGATCTGTGATCGATAGTTTTCGCTGAAAAGTGATACACCATGACACTTTTGTCTTTGGCAGAAGTATGAAATTGCCACAGATCGACCACTTTCAACCCCCATTTCTCCCACACCCCCATAGCTACCGACATCTAACAACCATAGTGCACTACATGAGATATGATTCTACTACCAAACACAAACACCAATGCTCTATGCTATGTAGTTGTGGCAGAAAAGTGACATATGCGGATACAGTCGAAATACGAAAATAATCTTGGTCGGCCACTTACAACCACCATATCTACCACTGTACCACAGTTTCTGAAAATCGGCCGCTGTTGTGATCGAAAGGTGACTATGTGCTACTACTACACACAAACGCCAGTTATCTGTGATCTATAGTTTTCGCTGAAAAGTGATACACCATGACACTTTTGTCTTTGGCAGAAGTATGAAATTGCCACAGATCGACCACTTTCAACCCCCATTTCTCCCACACCCCAATAGCTACCGACATCTAACAACCATAGTGAACTACATGAGATACGATTCTACTACCAAACACAAACACCAATGCTCTATGCTATGTAGTTGTGGCAGAAAAGTGACATATGCGGATACAGTAGAAATACGAAAATATCCTTGGTCGGTCACTTACAACCACCATATCTACCACAGTACCACAGTTTCTGAAAATCGGCCGCTGTTGTGATCGAAAGGTGACTATGTGCTACTACTACACACAAACGCCAGTTATCTGTGATCTATAGTTTTCGCTGAAAAGTGATACACCACGACACTTTTGTCTTTGGCAGAAGTATGAAATTGCCACAGGTCGACCACTTTCAACACCCATATCTCCCACACCACCATAGCTACGGACATCTAACAACCATAGTGCACTACATGAGATACGATTCTACTACCAAACACAAACATCAATGCTCTATGCTATGTAGTTGTGGCAGAAAAGTGACATATGCGGAGAGAGTCGAAATACGAAAATATCCTTGGTCGGCCACTTACAACCACCATATCTACCACAGTACCACAGTTTTCTGAAAATTGGCCGCTGTTGTGATCGAAAGGTGACTATGTGCTACTACTGCACACAAACGCCAGTTATCTGTGATCTATAGTTTTCGCTGAAAAGTGATACACCATGACACTTTTGTCTTTGGCAGATGTATGAAATTGCCACAGATCGACCACTTTCAACCCCCATTTCTCCCACATCCCCATAGCTACCGACATCTAACAACCATAGTGCACGACAGGAAAGACGATTCTACTACCACACACAAACACCAAAGGTCTATGTTATGTAGTTGTGGCAGGAAAGAGAAGTATACGGAGACACGAATTTTTGGTCGAAATATGAAAACGCCCTGCACTTACCAACTTTAATCATTATATCTCCCACATCCCCACAGCTATCGGCATTCGGCCAACGTTGTGCACGACAGGAAACTCCATGCTACTTCCACCCACAAACATCAGTGATCTGTGCTAGGTAGTGTTGGCTGAAAAGTGAAATATAGTAAAAAACACGTCTATTTTTATATATATATAAGATAGTATGACGACTCTAAAATATTAGAGGCACCAGTCTGACGGGATTATTTGTGTCACCACTGAGGCTAAAATATTACCCCCACTATAGTACGCGTCACGAACGAAGGCGGGTCGCGCTGAGCGAGTGAGAAATAGGATTGACATGGAATATCCGACGTTGCCGCGTTTAAATATTCGCAGTACAGTTCTAAGGCTAGTATCACACGCTTTAGCAGTTCTCTCATGAGCTTTGGCAACGTCGCACATCGGTCATCTCGCGTCTGCTTCGCGCTTAAAATGCTTATATACTTTAAAAAAACTTGCTTTCTGCTTTGACTATACAGAACCTTATGCTTATGCTGCTCATCTTCCATTATTTAGAATAGGAATTATTGCAATGCTCACTGATTTACAACTGTACACTTCACAAACACAGCGCATTCAACACTAATGTTAACACGACAGGCTCTGGATTGTTACTGAATGTGATTGGCTACTGGCAGAGTGATGACGTATAAGCGCATATCCTCGCTAAACTGGGCCTCCATCGTTCGTGACGCGCACTATAGTTTGACGAGACTAAATTATTATACGTAACAGTTTGACGGTATTATTTGTGTCACCACTGCGGCTAAAATATTACCCCCACTAGTTTGACGAGGCTAAAATATTAGACACACCAGTTTGATGGGAATATTCGTGGCACCACTGCTGTTAAAATATTACCCCTACTAGTTTGACGAGGCTAAAATATTTGACGCGCCAGTTTGATGGGAATATTTGCGCCACCACTGTGTCTGACTAGTTTGACGACGCTGAAAGCAAGATAATGACTCTATGTCGTAGAGTTTATATACGCATATAAGAAAGATGGGATTTATCACAAGGAGGTGCTTCCACCAGCATCTCTCACACAAAGGACGCAGTATCATTATTAACTTCTCGCTTGCCCTGAAAGGAATGTGTCATAAAATGTTACTGTTACTTTGGGGTGTCCTTATCGCCTTCCAAGATAAGGAAAACCTATAAATGTCTTCTACTGAAAACTCTCATAACGATCCTCCCAGGTAACCATGCCCGTTTATGCCTTCTATCAACATTTTAGATTCCGTGTTAAAGCTAACATTCATTTAGAGTTTTCAGAAAACGACTGCTGCTTTGCGAGAAGCAGTACTTCTATGTTTTTATTTATAATTTCTTGTACCGTAACTAACAGAAATAATGCGCCGTTATGGAAAAAAAGAGAAAATAAAATTAAAACACGTAAATAGATAGCATCCGTAATACAACAAGATTTGATGGACGTGAGACAGTACTGAAAAAGCTGAAATATTTGGAGATATCGATGTTATAATCAACTGTGGAATAAGTGGAATTATAAACGAATAACAGCGTATAAATGGTTTTAAAAAAAAACTTATAACTTATACAATACTATTTATATTTCGATCGGAATCATGATGGCATGTATCGGAAACACAACGCCAAATGATTCCGGCTTAAATGGTATTCAGGACTGACAAAAAACTCAAAAGTATTTGTGGAAGCAATAGTAGACACTACTGATCGAAAATAAGCTTTTTAAGAAAACCAGTCGTGTTCATTCTACAGCCAAAGGCATTTTCGCTGTAGTTTTAGTAAGTTATCATGTTGAAACATGGAATCGATTATCGTAAGACTTATACAGAACACATCACCATGTCTCTAGGTGACGCAAAAAACAGCTGTGATTAGAGACAGTGGAGTGCCTTACTTGCAAGCAGCAAGTACTTACGTAAGAGCACAAAGCTAGTCACTGCAGACAGTATAAGTTTCATAGAAAAGATTCAGATCTCAGAAGAGAAAGCGTTCCCATGACGTCGCGCAATATCCATCTCATCCAACTACTGTACAAAGCAACAGTCTAACACTGGATGCAATCTGCGATGAACTTGTATCAAATATATCAACAATATTGGTTGAACCATGAGACGTGATTATTTTCAGAGATTCTTAAAACGACGATAAATAGCACATTTTTTGCTGACTGACAGAGATATGTTGTATTCAACATGTCTTTAGCGCCAAGTGATTTAAGAGATCGACCGAATAATGTGTGATAGCATTCTCATATTTCCTGCTAAACTGGGAGCTGCAAATCACTGTTCCATTTTTAAAAACATAAGATTTATCACATTTTAAGGGTTTTTGGCGAACAAATCCATCGCCAGAAATGATAAATTTGACCTCTCAAAATGTAATTTTCATGTTGGAAAAGCATCAAGATTGATAAATGAGGTCTGAATCTGCACTATACAGACTAAAGGACAATGAGATCGCAACTGTTCTGACACTGAAGCTGTTACGATTGTGTTAGTAGAGGTATAATTCTTTTATGACCTTTCACGAATTCGATACTACACAGAGACGGTAGTGTCAGCGCCTCACACTGACTGGTTTTTTCAGAGGCTTGGACGCTCATGTTAGATGTAATAGCTTTCCTTGCCTGCCTGGCACCACAGGTCCTCTTGAGCACCCTGGTGATGACGCCGGGCCCGTTGTTGCCCCAGTCGTCGCCGCGGAAGTGGTAGCGCAGGTCTGCGAGGCAGGCGGAGGCCAGCGAGTGGCCGCGGCCCTCGGGAGAGAAGTTGAGGACCCCGGCCGCTACGTCTGTCCACGACTCAGCGCCCGCGAAGTCACTCATGTTCTCCAGCGACCTGAAACAGGTTAAAAGTAAATACTGTATGGAAAAACTTTTGTTACATGAAGTTAGTGCCTCGTAATTTAACTTAAAAAAACAAAATCGGTAGGGTAAGTAACTCATTTTAATATCAGTGAGAAGTTTTTTTATCATTATTTTAACGACAGTTGCTTCTGAGGATCAGTTAGTTCCGGAAGAGACTAAATAAGACCACCGCTGGTGACAAACCTACTCGAGAAACCAGTTTTACAGAGATTTAATAGGGGTCTAGGGGCCTGGTACCTAAGTAGGAAAGGTGCTTGCTTTCAAAAGTCTGGGGTTTGGTTCCGAGTTCAAATCTCGGTGGGGTCAGGAATTATTAAGACTTGTGTTTGATCAGAGCGTCATATCGTTCCGTGTTTGGGAATTCACATAAATCTGAAGGTGCCACATAATAAGAACTGGCCATCCTACATTTGACTTAGCATGGCTTAGCATGCCTCTTTCTGGAGGATTCGATCAACCTTCGGGTTGTGGACTAATTAGTTTTTAAGAGTGGTGTAAGGGGAACAAGTGGGGTCAGGTTTCAGAGCGAAGTCCCCTCAAGTAGGTTGACGGCCGAAATTGGTCGCATTCTTCGTGATCTTGAGTAAACACGATGAGGGCTGGGTTCCAACGGCCCTCTCCCTTCTTCTCCTCCTCCCCCACACACATAAAAATCAATATCTGCTGAGAGCAATTCCCTATCACTTTTCACTCTGCTAACTAATTTTGCTGCTCATATTTACTTGTTCCCATTTCGGCGATGCTTTATAACCTAGATGTTTGAAAGTAATGCTTGTTCATGTAGTTAATAATTCGGTTCGTTACAGACATTTCACTACTAGTTTAGACAATTTTTATGATTTTTTTTCGTATTCGCAATTTTGGGGTATGTTAGTGTCTTTTTCACTTCACTCTTATTTGTCACCGGCAAAAGTATTATATGTAAAGTCCCGATGTTCACCGACATGACAAAAATATTGTCAGCGGGATGCAAATCCATGCATCACACGCGTCAAAAGAGTATAATCAGGCAGATGTTGTCAGAATTAATAGAGGCACCCGCGACTTTCATGTGAAACTTTTATTAGTGTGATATCGACTCCCGGACGAGAATTAACCGAATGAATGCGTAGACTTCCGCGGTCATTGTATGCATTGTCTTGATTCTCGAGGTGGAGACGAATTATTAAGTCCTAACGATTCAGCCATCGTGCTGTGGGTTCCAGTCCTCTGATGAAAGCCACAGCTCCATGGGTGAAGCGTTGACGCTGTTCCACCTGAGAGTCTAGATGATACAAGAAAAACTTCAATAGATGGGGCGAATCATTACTAAAGTGGATACGAATTTCTGGATTCCACGCTCTACAGTATCTCATGGTCTGTATTGCGTAGAGTTCAGTGCAGTTACTGGGCACGTCTGCTGTATGATCGAGATCTATGACGGGTCAGCAGATTACAACATTTGTTACCACCCCTCGTCATTTTTTTCTACTGACTGAATTATTATTATGACTATACTATTATTGTTGTTTTAATTTTTCATTCATTATAAAGACTCTGAATGATTGTATAAATGTTTGTAATCAAATGTATATTGGTTGTATCCACATATAGTAGTATGTTGTAGTGATCGGGGTAGCTTTGGTTTACCCTTTAAGAATGCTTGAATAGTATCTTTGGTCCGACAAAGCTGGGCAAGAGACACGGATTATGAAGGTCGCTCGCCGAATGAGCGAGGAAACTTTTATGTGGCTATAATTGGCAGTGTTAATATAGGTATGCAAGCTATAATGATTTACCGTATTAATGTAAAAGCAAAAGATTGAAGGAGAGAAGTTATTAAATCTAACGAGTCTAATTGTAACTGTGTATTTTCTTTGGTGATTTAATAGTAAAACCTCCAACTTAATTCTAGGGTATGTTTCAATAACTGTGATAATTATTAAAAAAATAGTGGACCGATGGCTTGGCTTGCGAGTCTGAGAGATGGTGAGTGGGCCCAACCATTCAAAACAAGCCGAAATCACCGATTAGAGTGGAATCTTAAAGGTTACACTGGTAAATCAGAGCAGCAGATTAATTAAGACGGTGAGCAGTTCGCAAGATGCGCCTGTACCAGCAGAGGAACGACAATACTTGATCTGAAAGTCTCAGTCATTGAGGGACTCATACAGACGTGACTGTGCGGTGCGTGCATTAATGGGATTTGGCAGAACACCACAACATTGGCGTGAGCGGCTCACCTAGATTACGAACATCCGCAATGGACTCTAGACAGCAAAAAGAAAATCTGACGAGTCATGTTTCCACCCGGTATACGCAAATAGTCGGATTTTGTAGTGATGAGATTTTACATTTAACAAATTGAGTAATTAAAACAACATATAACAGGACCGCAGAAACTTTCGTTTCAGTGAATCTCAACGTAATTGCAAAACTACAAGCCCATAGAAGAAGCAAAATTTAAGTTGGCAGCAGTTCGAAACTATTTTAGTGCTTGAGCAATTAAAGTGGTGTTTTTTATTTGAGATATAATCGAAGTACAAGTGCGTGCAAAAGTGGATGAAGGCGTTACTATCAAATTTCTGACAAAAACCTCAGAAATGTACGAAACGCTTTGAAATCAGCGGGAGTTCTGTACACGGAGAAAACTTTTAGAAGATGGCTGAGAACATGTCTCTAACGAACCGCAAACAGTACATTGCAAAACATCTTTTCGCAGCACAGATTTAAGCTACTGGAAATACGACATGAGTTTACCTTAAAAGAAGGAGAAGAAAAGCAGTATCTAAAATTACATGCTGTAGGATAGTTTATGATTTAAAACTGAACGCCTTTCGAATACCATATCATGAAAACGAATTTTTACTGTGGCAGATTCTGTTTTGAAGGGAAGTATATTTGTTTCCTGTATAGCAACTTGTAACATGCTTAATCCCAAGCATTAGAAAGCTTGTTCTGGGTGTATATGCGAAGGGCACATACATTCCATTGACAGCTTATGATGGATATAGTGCCAATTTGATAGCACCATAGTTGCCGTGAGCACCAAAATGTTTCTCGCTCAGGCGATAACAAGTGGCGAATAGCAGAATGTGCTTTCTAAAACCGCATATAGTGATAATCCATTGAGACGAGCTACTCCTGTTTGGCAAAGCGCCTCGCCCACCAGAATACTGTCGCAGCTGTAACCAGACCCGAGGTAACTGGAGAACAGCTGAACCGCATGCCCGGCAGCATCGCACAGTGGCACTCGCACTGTGCCACGGGTACACCTTCTTTTCACTTGAGAGAGAAAAAAAAAACAACTGCTGGTATGGTCATCAGAGGGATTGGTCATAAGAAGGGCATGGTCTGATGCATTTCAGCCGCACCCGTGGCCGACTCAGCCACCACTTTCAACTGACCTTAACGCCCACGATCCTTAATAGCACATAATACGCTACGCCAACCTCACGCCGCTCGTTCTTACTTTTGTTGTTTTATTTTATTTAATGACTTCAGTATCTACAAAGTGCTAAAAGCTCTGTATTTCCAACAACGCTGTCAGCGTCAACTGCCAAACAGTGATTCTTCATCTGATCAAGACCATTATACACACCAGCACACGCAGTAGAAAGTTTTTCATAAAGCCTTTAACGTTGTCATAATTTATGATTGAAAACCATTCCTGGAACAAGCTTTAACCTGCGGGAAATGGCTGGTTTTACTACCCTCATAACTCTAAATTTCGATAACGACAACCCAGGTACAGTGGCCACCAGCGCTATAATCTGCTATTTATATGCGTAATTATTAAATTAATTTTAATATTATCTTCAATCGACAAGAAGACGAGCCTTAATTAAAAAGGGAAATACTGTAGAGGCAGAAAAAAATAAAATTGGACTAAGACATAATAAATACAACCTTACTGCAGTGGAAATGTTAATACTTTAAACTAAAGTACTTTGTTTGTTATCTGGTTTCAGTGACCTTAGCCCACTAGCCGAAGGAGGCGTTCTAAGCCAAACAGTGGATTTTCACTTCCTTTCTTCAGTTTAACATAAAATCCGACCCAAAGAGTGGTGACATATTAATTCACAAACACAAAACAAACTTTAGCCTGTGTAAAATACATAGTAGGGACTTGTATAAATTACAATAGTTGCACGGAGTCTGGTTATAAATAATTATGTTTTATTCCATTTGATCGGATTGTCACCAACGTTCTCAATCATAATCCAACCTACCGGTTTCAAGACATATAAAAAAAAAAAAAAAACACAAAAACCATGAAAGTTCCACGTGTAAATTTATTTTAAGAGGGTTGAAGGGGGACGGCGGGTTCAGTTTTGTAAACCAAATTTAAAAATTTTTCACTTATTTCAAAGTAAAGTTCCTTCGAGATATAAAAACTGTAGATTTGTGAGGCCACACCAACTTTAAAACAATTTTTAAATTTCAATTTCGAATTCCTCATTCAGCAATTATCCGATTGGATTCGGTACAACGCCGTTCGACAGTAAATTTTATGGCCTTTCAGATTATCACTATCCACTTTCACCGCTTTCTCTACCGGTTTCGAGATATTTGAAAACAATTAATAATTTTAAGTATAAATTCTTCTTAAGGGGTGTAAAGCCAATCTACTGTGTAGTACTTGATTACCCAATAACAGGTATTAGGCTTCTAACTTTGCGTAAGAATGTTTATGCAACATAAATATATGTATATATTAAATTGCGATGGAGCGCAAGCTCCAGTGGCAATTTCCCTACACGCCTATCTTCCCCCTTTCCTGCACTTTCACCTGAAAATTTCAGCTTTAAATTCTTTCAACGTTTTTTTGTAAATTGTTCATCATTTCTCTTGGTAACTTATTCCAATCCCTGACACCCTTACCCAAAAATAATCTTTCTACACCCTTGTGCTTGAAATCGAATGCCAGCTTGTAATCATGGTCATCTTTTTCCTTCCACGCATTACTTTTAATTCTTACGCCAATATCTTTCCATGCCTCATCACCAATATACGACTTGTACACTCCCATGACCCTCTTCACCCTCCTCCTGTCTTCCAATGAATCCCATCCCAGCTCTTTTACTGATAGCGTTCTGCGGTAATTTCCAGTGATAAATCTAGCAGCCCTTTTTTGCAACCTCTCCAACTCCTGTATTTGATACCCAAAATGTGGGTCCAAACTACACTACCATATTCGAGCAATGGTCTGACCAAAGTTTTGTAACCCAATTCCTTTACTTTTCTCTTATATGCCCTCATCACGCTCCCCAACAAGTGCAGAATTTTGAGACCTTTTCCTACTACCGGCCAAATTCTTCTACCCAGTAATTCACTTTCTCATCCACTCCAATAGTTTTTACCTTATTTACTACCATTTTATGGCTTACTCTGTCAAAAGACTTTGAAAGATATAGTGCAACAGTATCAATTTCGCCTCCTTGTCAATTCCATCTGAAATATCTAAGTGAGATTCGCATGTATATCCTTGCCTAAAGCCATGTTGCCTACTTGAAAACCACTTATGCTCCTCACATATCAATCTCTCCATTAATTACCTACCACTGTCATACTGATCGGCCTGTAATTTTCGACTCTCTTTCTCATCCCTCCTTTATGTACCGGCACTACTATCGCACTTTTCCAGTCCTGTGGTATGCAGCAAGTATCCAGACTCAATTTAAATAATATTTCAAGGTAAGGTACATCCGGCTATCTTTAAGATATTTGTAGTAAAAAGTGTCTCCTCTCAGTTTTCTAACATAGCCATAAAAATTTTAAGATGCATTACTCAATGGTCCCGCTGCACTGAAAATGCTCTTCATAAACCCATCTTTAGCCACCTTCATAGCTATTATTAAGACCTTGTTTAGTTTTTTTAAATATTCCCTACTACCCTGCTGTCTCTTAACTGTGTTATGTTCTCTTTTTACCAACCTCTTTAACCTCCTCACCTCTCTATTATAGTACACAGGTTCTCTACTTCTCTTTATTTTCTGTTTTGGAATAATTTTTTCTTCTCCCTTTCTTATCATCTCCTTGAACTCTTCCCACCTTTATTGTAATTGTGCCTTCTTTCCATTTGCTGAAACGTTCTCTGATATATCTCTTCAAATTCGAAATTTGTGCCTTTTTATAGTTGTACCTATTTTCCCCTTCAAGTTTGGCTGCTGGTTTACTGAATCTTCTAATATCCATCATGATAACTTATTCCTTCGGTTACTTGACACCACACAATGTTATCATCGCGCTTTATTAGGAATATATCCAAAATATTTTGTCCCCTTGTGTTATGCTCTGCCACTTGTGTAAATCCTCCTTCCCTAATTAGGGTATTTGCAAATCTCTGTTCCCGTGTGTTATTAATCTTATTTCCTACCCAGTTTACACCTGGTACATTTCAATCACCACCAATAATGATCATTCTATTCTCACCTCTGAAATCTGAGTGTGAATTTAATTACCCCTCAAGAGCCTCATCCTCATCTGTCAATCTTCCACTGCGGTAAGCAGCCAACACCCTGATTTTTCTTTTTTATTACCCCAGAAATCTATCTTAAGTAACTCATGGTCGTGATCTATGAACATCAGTGAACAGTGGTAGTTTTTGTTAACTAGTATGAAAACTCCTCCACCAATTGCTCCTCTTTTTTGCGGTACACTCTAACCATCGGGAAAAATCTCACTGTCTAGTACTTCTTCTTTTAACCAACTCTCCATCCCAGTTATTACTTGCGGTTCGTGTATCTCTATTAAGTTTGTAAATTCAATTACTTTGTTCATTATACTTCTACAGTTCACCATTTACTGGCTTTATATTTTCAGCATTCCCAGTTTTACCTCAGTCAGTTATTGTTTCAGTAACTTAATCTATTTCTTTAACATCTATGATTTTCCCCATCGTGGATCTATACTCATTATCACTTTGATCATCTATTTCCATCCGTTCACCAGCAGCCCCTAAACATATTGATGAAGTGTGCCTTCATACTCAAGATATCTATTCACTTCAGGCACGATATTGCTATACATGACGACACAGTTACATCTTCCAATTCTAAAAACTCCTCATCAAAATTAATCCTATAGATGGACAAGGAAAACATAAAATTTCATGATATTCCTAATGTTATTCATTTAGCTATGTCATCTGAAGAAAATTATCTTTCCTACGAAACCTCCGAATGCAATGAAATTTTTAGCACCGATATTCATGATTGTGAGATTTACGTTAAGAATAATATTTCATTATACTGAAGACACTGATGTTTATAAATTTAACCACCATATAAATACCCGAAGACTGCATAAACATGCTTTTATCAGCAACGTTTTATAGCATAACTATGAAGAAAGAAACTGAAATAAGGGAAAGCCAGATTTGACAATTTTGTGCCTTTGTTCTTAAGATGAAAATGGAATATACATAAATTACTAAAAAACATGTAAAAATAGACGTATATTTTTTTAGGGATATTGGTCACAACGTCAATATTCAGTCATTCTAATACCGGTTTTCCACGGATTTTCTTAATCACTGAAATCTCGAGGGTCTATCCGTCTGAAGTTCACCGACATTTCATACAGTCCGTCACCCCATTTAAGTTTCTTCCCTCCGAGATGTTTAGTTTTACGAACAATCCAAATAACGGAGATTTCATTCTTTTAAGGAAAAAAACGCTACTGACGCAACTAAATCCTCTAATTAATCTTGATTATAATTTCTTTATATCCCGATTAAACTTAACAGCTCTTTTTCTCTTCTACTATTCCAATTTTGAAAACAATCTTCCTTTACCTTGAGTAACAGAACTTCAACTATCACTATTTGTGCCTTCGTTGATGCATGTTATATAACTCAAGGAAAATTTGCACTTTTTTCGTATTTATGTATTTATTATTGTGAATATCTTACCTTAGTTATTAAATCTACTTGAATATATTTTTGAATCAATAGACAGCTATATATCTTTTGTCCTGCTCTTTCTGTATCTTCTTTTCATTCCTTTCTATCAAATAGATCAGCTGTTAAGCCAATTGCACCGTATACAATATCAGTATAAAGTCCTGTTGTAAGAATATTTCTTTGCTGTTTCTAACTTTAACACGGACAGAAGTAAAAGTCGGTTTCAAAGCCTTTAAAATATCACTGAGCTAGCATACCGTTTAGTATATTAGTTCTTAATGTCATGCCTTGAAGAAATCTATCTAAAATCCTAATTAGGCAAAGTGACCGGTAGTGAAACAGCGCATAAAAACATAATTATTAATAGCGATATAAAAAAAATCAAATGTTTTTAGCAGTTATAAAACTTAACCTACTTTACAACATCGCGAGAAGGTATCAAATATCCTCTTCATCCGCTTAATGATGTATTGTTATTTGATAGGTCACATTTTAGCTTGTCAATGTAGATTACATTTTTATACTCGAAACTATGTGGTAGCAAACGTACACAATAGTGAGATGAAGAATGGAAGTTTTAGTGATGGATGCAATAACTTTTTGGTATGGCGAGACCAAAGTTTTGCTTGCTGAGGTCTCCAAGGCTACACCGCGAGTCCTTGACTCACTGGTAGCCGTTGCTCAATTATGTGGGCGGGGCTGTAAACACAAAGCACAGCGCCATAAAGAATACACAGCATTAGCCAGCCGCCGCAGTGACTTATAGTAATGTTCAGAGCCACGCCGCTAGCGAGATTATAATTCACAGAGCATACGCCGTATCAGCTTCTTTTCCGCTGTCATCAGCAAAGTGGGTTACTGTCTGTCGGTAATAAAACGACTACACTATTACGCATGAATCAGAAAGTAAAAGCGACATTCAAGGAACTCTGCCGCTTGCCACATCACCGTGACTCATTGTCCGTCTGCATTGCGCTCCTCCGCCGATTGCAGGATTCCCCGTCTCAGTCAAAAAATTACACATCTCTCTGTTAGTTCCATACAGACACTTTTAATGGTCGAGCTAACAAAACAAATTGGTCATAACAGCACGCAAAAGCAGTTAAGTCTTATTATCATTGTCTCGCCGTATAAATTGTTGCTGTTGATCACTGTGACAATGCACAATTTTAATCACCAATGGTGACTCCTTCCTACTGATTCCAACCGAGGCTTTCCATACTCACCACCTACCAACGTTTAAAAAAATGTTATAAACGGTAGTTACAAAGGACGTTACAACAGAAATTTAGCCATATAAGATACACAATCGGTTAAAGGCTCATTTTAAACCGATGCACCACAAATTTTGTGTCAAGGTGTTGTTATGGTTCTATTTGACTGCCAGGGAAGATGCGGTAGACATGCCTTCGCAAATCAGTCTCTCCCAAAAAGCGATCCAACGTATCGGTCTTCACTACTGCAACTGTACTTAGCGAAATTTGCTGCTGAGGGCGGCGCCATATGTATTACATATTTCTAAAAGGTATTTTTCTTTGTGACGAGCCATCTTTTTCCTGTCATACTTTAAACAAAATCGATAAATGAGGTAACGTTTTAAAAATTAAGTTCTCTGCTTTGGTATCATTAATCAAGAAAATGATTTTTCTGAATTCAACTCATAAACGGCAATATTACCACTAGATAGCAGCACCACCCTGTTTCAGTCGACGAAATAGCAATTCCTACAAATGATCTGGATTTCCTTTTATCCTACTATAACCCACTAACCTCGCCACTCATCGTATACTGTTTTGGCACGGGCCACCTAATAATTTTCAATGTAACTTGATTAAAAAAAAAAAAAAAAGGTACAGATCTCACGTAAATGGAGGAGGGTAGCCACTGAATTGGTCCTGAACTACTAATCCACCTGCCTGGGAAGTGGACAGCTAGGAAAACCGAATTGCTGTAAGGAAATTTTGTGGTCCACCGTCTTGGTATAAACTGATTCATTTTGTTCACCCGACTGAGTAATGATGAAATATTCAGGCACGCCCAAGTAAACACAACGAGTGCGTTCCGCACCATTGAGAATATCCATTTAAACTGAGCATAGCGCTTGAGGTAATTGAATTTAGTACTACGGCACTACGTAAAACGCACAGTATTCTACAACAAAATGACTAACACCTTCAGTAAGTCAGCTGAATAAATTACTATATGTTTTAAAAATTGTTAAGTCATTTTAAACAACCTGTGTAAGTGTACTTTAATTCCTAATTTTAAAGATTAATTTTCACTTATATTAAAACGTCTCTACGTTAGGGCAAAAGGGGAGAACGTGGAATAACTACCACACAGATGTCCCTTCTCTTGTATTGAGTCTATTCTTCATTCAAATACACAATTTTTGAAGGAATACTAATATTCTGGAACGTTACTTGATACATGTTTAATATATAAACGACCCGAAATACTTCTTCACGTTTAAACTTCACACTGAGTATCGACTCCGCTGTCGGTTGTTTCACTAACCATCATTTCCGTTTGTTTTTAATGTAGTTAGTACCGTTTCACTAATATTAAGACAACTTATTCACTTATGAAAATATTGAGGAGTCCATGCTGAAGAGTGGGACCGAGCGTGGTGGGTGAGTGGTTAGCGTTCTCGCCTCGCATTCGGGAGGACGCCGGCTCGAATCCCCGTCCGGACATCCAGATTTGGGTTTCCCATGGTTTCCCCAAATCACTCCAGGCGAATGCCGGGATACTTCCTTCAAAAGGCCATGGTAAAATTCCTCCCCGTTCCTTGTCCTTGGTCCTTTCCCGCCTCTAATGACCTCGACGTCGACGGGGCGTAAAGCCTGATGCAAATAAAGGGTGAAGAGTGGAAAAGTTTCCGTGGTTGTTTTCATCTTCTCTTCTTGAACGTTATTTCTCCGATGAAAGAAAGTAAACTACATTTTTTTTTTAAAGTATAAGCGTCGTACCCAGTTTACAATTCCATTATTGCATTCGGATAAAAACGACAGCAATAGTGGGAACTCTATTTTTATTTTCTTTCTTTTTTAAAATTGTGTAGAGTGGCTAGCAAACTTAACAATCACGCATAGCCTCACCAAACAGAGATATCTTTATGGTTGATGTTGCCGTGGATTGCATGATGCTTGGAGTTCCAGGTAGGAGGCGCTTATCTGCCGTTTTCTGCTGTCACAGTAGGACAGGCGTTCTAATGTTACCACCAGTCAGCGCCAGCTCTTAGTGAAGCCTTCAGGAGGGAAAAAAAAAAAAAAAAAAAAAAAAAAAAGGTCAAGAAAGTTTTTATATTTATCATGTTCAAGACGAAGAAGAACACAACCTTAGAGGAGCATAAATCAATTCAGATTCCTCTAATTTTTGTAGCTAAAAAGTTGTTGATCGCGAAGTGTACATTACTTAGAAATGAAATGTAACTCAGCTTTCTGTTTAAAGCACCAAACAAGTGAATATGAGGATCATGAATGATATAAAGTTTCATGAAAAAAGAATCGTGCTACCAGTAATAATATAACTCAAACTTCTGAAGACGCCAGGAAATATGGGGAGACGTGACTAAATTGGGTTGCAACCGGTGACAAAATTCCACCGGAGGATATGAAATATAAAAATTCTGAAACACACAACCAGCCGCGAATGGATTTTTAAAAAGGGACAGGCTATTCAATCAAGTGTTTCAATTACTTTTCTTTAAAATACTTCCTCCACACATACTGTACTTCTGTTTTCGGAAGTACAGGGCTAGTCAAAATGATTACGGTGATTTCAGAAAATTACTACAGATTTATTATTTGACATATACTTACAAGATTACACAGATATATAAAAAAAAAACTGTGAAAGTTTTTTTGAGTGTCAATATGTGCACCTTTAGTGACTCTTCACACAACAAGTCTATAATCGAGTTCTTCCCATACCCGATGCAGCATGTCTCTGTCAATGAGAGCAAATGCATTGGTGATGCAAACCCGCAGGTGTGGCAGATCAACTGGTACTGGTGGCACGAACACTGTGTCTTCTACGAAACCCCAAAGACCAGACCTGCTGGTTCGCATCACCAATGCATTTGCTCTCATTGACAGAGACATGTTGCATCGGGTATGGGAAGAACTCGATTATAGACTTTTTGTGTGAAGAGTCTCTAAAGGTACACATATTGAGCATCTGTAGAGACTAAAAAAAACTTTCACAGTTTGTTTATATATCTGCGTAATCTTGTAAGTATTTGTCAAATAATAAATCTGTAGTAATTTTCTGAAATCACTGCAATCATTTTGACTAGCCCTCTACAATAATACACATAGCATGATAAAATTATTTTGTAATACAGCATACATCTCTTCTCTCCTCTGCCCCCTTTGCACCATGTCAAACATTTCTGTGATTTTTTTTTTTTTTGTGTTTATCGACTTCTCTGGTGGAATCTGCTTGGAAAAAGCAGTAACCTTCGTTCATCTGCTAAGCGATAACACCAGATAATGGCGAAATCACACGGAAATTGCGACATTTCACCGTCCCCAATGCTTGCATCAAGTCGCACGCTGCTCATAAATCGACAAAGATTAAGAAAAAATAACAAGAATCAAAGAAAAATAAAGACAATTTTTTCAGCCTTCTGTTGCAAAAACTCCTTTATTTCCCTATACACTAACAATGCCTTGGAAGTTAAAGCAAAATATGCCTACATTTTCTTTTTGATTCAAAATATTTCTCGTTGGTTACGTCGCTAACGGTATCCAACAAAATTTTACGCAAACAGTCATTTCTTTGATTAAATCTCAGGTAATGATGTCATGAGTAGGTGGCTGTCACGATGAAAGTTATCTCTCCATGGACATACCTTCGGAAATAAAACTGGAGAGATTTTTCCTTGCCTTCCCACTATGGGCATGTATGTAATGTTAACTGTTTGTTTATGACTCCAACGTGCCTGTGTGTTTTCCGTTTAGTGTATTATTTGTATTGTGAATGAAAGATGATGGAAGAGTAAGGGTGAAACCCGATGCCAGTCCATCCAAAACTACTCCTTCAAAAGAAACCGAGAGAGCTGTTTACCGTTCGCATCACACAGTCAATAGTGTTGTACGTCCTCAATGCGGAAATGTTTGAGATTTAACTCAGTACTTTGATACACAATATGGTGACAGGAATCGTGCACCTCCACGTTTCCTTCCAAACTGATAGGTACCCATGTCCTTCACAACGTAGGGTATTGCTACACTGAGATGAGATTGTAGGACAGTTAGGTGTTAGGGCTGTGTGAGGCAAGGCACATGACGAATAAACATACACAAACAATTTTTTTATATTTTAAATTAATTTTACCCCTGTGCCGTTCTGTGTAATTCTAAATTAGTGAATAGTAACAGTGGCGTAGCTAGGGGGGGGGGGGCGGTGGGGGCGGTCCGCCCCGGGTGTCACCCGTTTAGGGGTGACACCCACATTTCGAAAATAGTAATCGAAATTAGTGTGACACAAAAAAATAATAAACTTCTTTTATCCTTTGGTGTCGAAACACGTCTACTTTTATTGTTATGAATAATTGTTTTTAGGTTGATCTAGCGCTTTTTCAAATGCAATCCAGGCGGCTGTGCTCATTCGTTATAGTAGAATATAATTGTTGGCAATACCGTGCGCTTAAACTAAGAGAGCACCGCTCTGTATCTCCAACAATCACAAGAAATCGTTCATTGTTGTGCTTGCCGTCCCTCACTGTTGTTTGGTTTGTTAGATGCGGCGGTGGATATAATGTAAGTTTTCTTGTATAAAAAGAGGAAGTTTTAAAATTAAAGTTTATATATAATTGCAAAAATCGTAGTAATTAGTCAGTTAAATTGTAAATTCTCGAAAATATTTAGAGAAAATTTGGAAATGAAAACCAAGCGTATGTCGAAATACGCGTAGTCTAGGTTTTAAAATTGTTTTGCTTATTTATAATTCCATTAGCTTTCAAGCTAAGATTTACAAGTGCTTTGAAGTTTTACTAGTAATTTTTGAATTTATTATCTGACAGATTCGTGATGTACAAACTGAGTACATTTCGCGTTATCCGATTTACACTCTGCGTACCTGCCTATTATCGACAGTGCACCTATATTCGACATGAAATCGTATCATGTTCGAATTTATGCTAATAAAAACTGTGCATTAAACTAGCAACACTGTCAAGTTTCAAATCAATCTGAACGGTTCCAAGTGTTCGTTGATGGTATCGTCCGTTTGTCTCTGTCGTCCGTCGTTGGTAATCAGTTTTTGTAAAGCTTGTGTTTAAAACAGTCGGAAACGTAACTGTTGTGTATAGAACTGTAATGTAAATTATATATATTTAAAACTGTAAAGAAAGTGAAATGTAAATTGTTAAATTATGTAAATAGAACTGTAAAGTAATGAAATGTGAATTGTCATAAAACGCAAAGAATTTGGCTATGTGGCTGATAAGGCCGAAAGCCATTTAAATAAATAAATAAAAAAAGTCGGAACCGCGTATCTTGCTAGCGAAATCGTAACATTAGTAAGCACTTAAATTCTAGGTACATGTAAGTTTGCTATTCTTTCTTCTGATCGAGAATGTGCAAATATGATCACGATGAAATAAATAAGCGTATGATTCTCTATGAATTTTCCATAATAATTTAGAGAAGAAGAAAATTTGTATTATGGGTAACCCCTCTGTCGAATACAGGTGTATTCCTTAAATCGACAGGGATGTCAAACTTTTGTTCCTGATCAAACTGAGCGAACATTCAAGCTGTTTACAACATTTTTATTTATATGCTACATAGCCGCGCTAGAAATGTAAAATTAACACGTGAAGACGGTCTTCAGTACATACAATGTCATATTTAGAAGTCTGTAGCTACGTTTATCTTAGGCGGATAGTAAAATACTTCACTTGTGAAGTACTTCATGTAAAGTCGGCAGATACCGCAAAGGCATGTTCTTATATTACCTAAGCCGTTTTTTTTTTAATTCGTTGTTTTCATATTGCATTTATTGTTCTATTTTTTATGAAGGAACTTAATGTAGAGTTGCTTCTCTGACCTGGTCTCTCCCAGGGTCTCACGACTTGTGGGACCCGGATTCTGGGTTTGCACCGGTTGAACCCCATCTGGGTCTGGAATTGCTTCTACTTGGATCAAGCCACTTCTGTTAACTTTCCTCTCGATATCCCTTGCGAAGTCATTTAAATACAGCCTATGTTAACGTTTCAACAACAAATGATTGGGTAGTTTACGATTTTTTTAAAAATTTATAGCGAAATATTATGGTCGCCCTATAGTTACACTGGCAAAAATTAGAATCTCACCATGCATACAGGAATGGTAGAATTTTAGGAAACTTTGAAGATATATCCAGGGCCATACCCAGAAGAAATGATAGCAAATGGAAATGGATCAGGATAAGTTATTACCTTTAGATACAGTTTTCAGTAAGAGATGCGTCCAACTTGAGCACCAATGCATTCGTGGATTCTTGCCAACATTGAATCAACAAGTGTTTCGAATGTCTTCTTGGGGTATTTCTCTTTACGCCTGCATGTCTTTTGCAGTCAGTTATTGCGCAGTTTGTGCTGGGTCACCATGTGATCAAATGTGTCTACTCCTGGTATCCCAGACATGCTCTATTGGGGACAAATCTGGGGACTCTGCTGTTCAAATTGTGATCGAAACTCCTTGCAAGGCTTGTGTAACGATGGCCGCAATATGAGGACGGGCATTATCTTGTTGTAAGATGCAATTTGAATGGTGAACATGAAGGGTATCACAATAAGATGCAGTACCCTGTCCACATAGTGGTGGGCTGTCATTGTGCCATCAACAACAGCCGACTCAGTCATGCTGTCGAAACTGATAGCCGCCAAAAAATGACACCGGTGGCTGCATTTGTGTGATGTTCTGAAATCACAGCAGGAAAGCCGTTTTCCAATACGCCTCCGAACATGTCGTGAATTATCACTTTGCCACAGACAGAATCGAGACTCGTCTGTAAACACAAATGTACGCCATTCACATGTCCTCTTATGTTTTGCATTACGCCAGGTTAGATGATGCTAGCAATGAAATCAGATTAATGGGACATAATGCATAGGGTTCAGAGAGCGTACTCTAGCTTCAAGCATTTGGTTTTCAATCGTCCGGGGAGGGGGGTGACTCTCTCTGTAACCACTGTTTGGATCTGGCCTGCAGTCAACCATTTGCCAGCAGCAGCCACCCACACAATTTGGCGGTCTTCACGTGCTGTTATCCATCAGTATAGACTTGGAGTATTAGAGCTTTCTTTCATCACTGTGTAACAAGTCTGTATACTGACAATGCACTACGGCCAATCCTTTGGGAGATTTCACGATATGATGCACCTTTTTAAAATACGTCAATTCTCCGACCTCTCACAGTTAGACATTTGAGTGTATAGAGTTGTCACTCTTCGCCTGGGCATACTTAGCCAACAAGAACTCGTGGACATCAAAGTGTCATGTTACACCAAACTGTACGCCACTAGTAAGTTAAAAGAAAATAAAAAAATATCAATTTACATAATAGATAGCACCGTAATTCTCATATTATTACATGTAATTCTCATATTATTACATGTAAAACATTCAATTTTAAATCATTTAATACTCTTCATGTGGGCATACTTCGGGCCAAATTTCATTCATTTATCACAACATCGTATGGGTGTTGGGATTTTAATTTGCGCCAGTGTGTGTATCAGTTGCTACGTGTAAAGGTCGAGCTCTATTTTGCCAATACTGGTCTGTACCGTCACCGCAACGACATTCAGCCGAGTGGCAGCTCGCCCCCTCGCGTCCACAATTTTCCATAGCTCGCCCATGTTCCTACCCGGTCTTTAGTCTCCTTTAACGTTTTCAAGTGATTGTTACAGGGAATCAGTGTTGGGGATGACAGGTAGGTTTGATACCTTTACTTTATTTTGCACAGTTTTGGTACGAAAGTATATTAAAATACTTTATTATCTGGTTGATCTTTGATGTACAAAAATAGTATGCCAACGCAGCAGTACCGGATGAACCACGTAGCAGGAGGTAGCAAATGCCACGGGCCTCGTGCCTTCTAGGGGGCCTCGCGCCTCCTTGGGGGGCCCCGCACCTAGGCTAGATGGGCGACCTTTTTTTTTTTAGCTCCACAATTTTTCCCCATGACGGCAAAAATCAAGGGCCTTCTTCTCACATTTGCTACGGGCCCCGCGCTGTCTTAATCCGGCCCTGCAGCGCAGTATTAACAAATCATTAGCACACTGTACCGGAATGAAAGATTCTCGCATATTTCAACGCAATCGCAATGAAATGTCAATCACTCCGAACTTGACGTGTTTGTTTGCTTGAGGTTCTTTTCGATTCATTCAATATTTTTAGCAAAGAATGAGGTTATAACATATTTTAATTTAAATTTAGGTCGTAAAGATTTGTATAATAAATATAATAATTTCATGTTATCTCAAAGTTCTAGTCAGAGTTTCTTATTAGGAAACTCGCAGTGCACCTATATCGTAGTCATCTAACTTCGAAAGGAGACCTACAAATTAACGTGAAATTCGAACACAGAGCGTCCTAGAATCCTCGTATTAACAGATAAAAGCATTGCCAGAGGTAAATGTCAATTTTTAGGCCCGCAAAAATTACAGTCGAGTCCGGGATTTGAACCGGGACCTTCAGTATCCAAACCGCACGCAGTCATTTGAGTCACCAGTCCGAATGAAGGTGTAATGAAAAATAAGTTTGCAAACATGAT
Organism: Vandiemenella viatica; assembly: GCA_031002005.1. Taxonomy (NCBI): domain Eukaryota; kingdom Metazoa; phylum Arthropoda; class Insecta; order Orthoptera; family Morabidae; genus Vandiemenella; species Vandiemenella viatica. The sequence continues at coordinate 228,750,469 of JARYHS010008074.1, forward strand.
ACAATGAATATACTTTTTTCTATACCATCTATTTTTGCTATCAAATAACACGAATCAACTTTTATGTGTTTGAACACATATTTTTCAGTACTTCTAGATTAGTCTGGCGTATGGTTAAGGCGTGCGATTCGGGTGTGGAAGGTCCCCATTACAAATGCAGATCTCGGCTGCAATTTTTGTGTGTTAAAATTGATCTTCAAATCTGGCAATGTTTTGATTTATTAATGCGAAGATGCTAGAACAATTCCTACATGTTAAGAACATCTTATGAACATGAATGAAAAAAAGACACTTGTTTTAAGACCAACAATAACATGAAAACAACATTTGGTCGTAAGGGAAGGGAAATTTCCGAACTCTCTCTATGCGTTCTCCACATCCAGCAGACCACACCGTCAAAACATAAACCAATCCAATGATGGTCGCGTGTCGGCCGAGTGTCGGACGACATGCCGTGTCCTTTGGACAAACTTCGACCGAGTGAGCGCCAATAGTAAAAAACGTGTCGGTGCGGTGACGGTGCGGAACAGTATCAGGCAAGTGAGGCCCGATCTTCAGAGGAGTTAAAATTAATCTAAAACCACTTTCGATCACCAGTGATCAACACGTGGCTAAAATCTTGCCATATTGATTATTGAACATGAAGTAATCAAATTTTTTATTTCGAAAATGTGATTTACTGGTTTGCAGTTGTTAAAGCTAGAAAGAGGGGATTGTGAAAGCAATTGTTTTTATTTTATTTGTTTATCTTTTAAATGTTGTTAATCTTACAATTTTATTAACTATTATTTTTAAATAACAATAAATTTTTATTTAATTAGGTTTTATTAATATCATATTTTACACCTAAAAGATGATATAATATACTCAATTTTGGATTTAAGTTTTCAAGGGGTGACACCATCGATATCCGCCCCGGGTGTCACCCACGATAGCTACGCCACTGAATATCACTTTGTCACCTTAAAGCTAAATGTCTCATAGTAACGCAAGTGCACGGAGTTAAATTGCTGCATCGTAACGATTCATTGGAAGCATTAGAACCAGAACAAAAAGTTATTACGTAAATCAAGTTTCTGTCTTCACAGGCATCGGGCTTGCTGGTGAGCGGCTTTTGCTCGAGTCTGGCATTCGGTACAACGCGGGTTAGATTCCCGCTAGTGCCATCCTGCTTTCGTATTTCCATGGTTTTCCAAAATAACTCCACATTCCTTCAACATTCCACGGCTGAATTTCCATCTGTTCTTCCTCCAATTCTCTCTAAGCTCTGATGACCTGGACGTTCACGGGCCCTTACAGAAAAAAGTCTTCACTGCAACTGTTGTTATATTTATTCTGCACAAGGAGATCCGGAACTGACATGAAGACTACACTTACGCTACTAACATAAAACATTTTGGAAAGGAGGTTGCTAATTGAAGACACTTGTCATGATTACGTCCTAAATCCAGTATTAATTCCATTTCCACAAGGCAGTAACAGGCCGCGCAACAAATCTAGTGTACTAAAAATCAAATTTGTTTCCTTCAGTATTATGTTGCTTTCATGTCGTACTCAAAATTAACGGTACCTCATCAAACTGAGAAAATTATGTTTTTTATGCTCTGGCTTTATGCCTCATCTACATCAAGATTATTAGCGCAGGAAAGGAATGTGGTAAGGAACGGGAATGAATTCGGCCCTGGTCTTTCGAAGGAACCATCCCGGCGTTCGCCTGGAGTGATTTGGAGAAATCACGGAAAACCCAAAACTGGATGGCCGAATGCGAAGCCAGAGCGTTGCCGCTCACCCCCCCACGCTCGGTGAATGAGGTTGGGACAACTACAGAAGAATTCTGATCTACAATGAATGGTCCTTATGTTCCTATATTGGACGTTTGGATTAATTATTACTTAATTCACAGCGAAGACTGGATTGATATTCAGAACATATAAAAATACTTTAGATACGTCTGTGAGATAATATGCACCCTTTCAACCCAGTTGACACACGACTTTCATGTAACGTTCAAGTAGTAAATATATCTTATTACACTGTATAAGAAATATTAATGACTCTAGAATAGCTAAGCAGCAAAGCTGCTAACCTCTCTAGTTTTCGAATAGAAAATAACGGTATGAGTTTTGTCGTAAACAGGTCTCCATAATGTAAATGTAGCTTAAAAACAGATAAATAGACGAGAAGATAATTTCTCTAAGGATATCAACCGAGTGACGACTTTCATAAACATGGCAGAAAGTGCGTTCTTCTATCCGCCACTGATAAATGGTTTGTTACAAACACGCAGTCATAGACAAATATTAATGTTGGATTGCAGCTGACTGTGATGTTAAAAAAAGTTCACGGAACAATTTTTCCTAATAACTGAATTTGATTACAAATATTTCTTCCCATTCAGTTATGACAGGAGTGTCATTAATGAGATTACTAAACAGAGTTTCACCTCGTGGAAGAGAACAGCTAAAGACAGCACTCAGTACTCTCACTGTAACCTAGTGTATATCCCTCTTTCGAAATAATGTTTACCTGAGAAATTTGCTCCTGAGGTGTGAAGTGGACGGAGGGGGCTTTGAGAGCTACTGGCTGGTGTGTGCAATGTATTATGTAGAACGCCGCCAAAGAGCTGACAGCGAATTTGCCTTCAGCCATTTAAACTCACTCTTCACTACGGCATACAAACTCGTAACCTGTAGTAGAGCAGCTACCAGACACTTATTGTACGTAATACTTATCCAGATCAGATTTTTAAACCGACATAAATTAGTTTCACGATTCATTTGTTCCGTAATATGCTCTACGCAGCACATTGTATCCATTGCTAACTATCCACCGGTATGAGATGATGAATTGATAGAGTATTCCCCTACGTACTCAAGTGTATGCTTCCACTGGTCACACAGAGTTTCGTGAATTTCTACGTTTTTATCAAATTATAATGGATTCCACTTCACAAGCATGAGCTTATAACAAATTCGCCAGTTACCTAAAACGCATAAAAGATAGCTGCAGATTTTATAGCAAAAACACTTTACTGAATTACTCAACCTCAGAAAAAGTTTCTTTGTGACTGTTTTACTTAACACAATAAGAAATCAAATGGATGATTTCCTTCGTGTAATTGTCTTCCATAGTAACAGAAAAAGATGTTGGGATTTTGCGTTGAGCTGTAGACCCAGGGGCAGAAAACGTGGTAAATCAAAACTCTGTACACTTGGAAGCCGAACTATCTTTCTGGATCTCCCGGTGTGAAATGCCATATTCGTCTCAATTAACTTAGCATGACAATTTTTTTCAGCTAGAGAAAGAAGGAGATATTATTAAAGATATTTTATGAAAGGCTCTCGAGAGCATTTCACAAATTCTCAACACCTAGAAAAACTTAGTTCTTAAATATGAAGATAGTTTCGCTTTTAAACATAGGAGTTTCTGCAGAACAAAACTAATCAGATCCTTCCGTAATGATCGAAAAGTTAAAAAAAATATAATGGAAAATATACTATCCTATACCACACTGAAGAGCCAAAGAAACTGGTACACCTGCCTAATATCGTGTAGGGCTTCCGCGGGCACGCAGAAGTGCCGCAACACGACGTGGCATGGACTCGACTAGTCTGAAGGAGTGCTGGAGGGAATTGACACCATGTATCCTGCAGGGCTGTCCATAAATCCGTAAGAATATGGGGGGAGGGGGGGAGAGATCTATTCTGAACGGCACGTTACAAGGCATCCCAGATATACTCAATAATGTTCATGTCTGGGAGTTTGGTGTCCAGCGGAGGTGTTAAAAATCAAAAGAGTGTTCCTGGAGCCACTCTGTAGTAGTTCTCGACGTGTGGGGTGTCGCATTGCCCAAGTCCGTCGGAATACACAATGGACATGAATGGATTCAGGTGATCAGCCAGGATGCGTACGTACAGTACATGTCACCTGTAAGTGTCGTATCTAGACGTATCAGGGGTTCCATGTCACTCCAACTGCTCACGCCCCACACCATTACAGAGCCTCCACCAGCTTGTACAGTCCCCTGCTGACATGCAGGGTTCATGAATTCGTAATGTTGTCGCCATCCGTTCGATAAAATTGGAAACGAGACTCGTCAGACCAGGCAACATGTTTCTAATCATCAACAGTCCAATGTCGGTGTTGACGGGCCCACGTGAGGCGTAATGCTTTGTGTCGTGCACTCAGCAAGGGTACACGAGTGGGCCTTCGACTCCGAAAGTCCATATCGACGATGTTTCATTGAATGGTTCGCACGCTGACACTTGTTGATGACCCAGCATTGAAATCCGCAGCAATTTGCGGAAGGATTGCATTTCTGTCACGCTGAACGATGCTCTTCAGTCGTCGTTGGTCCCGTTCTTGCAGGAATTTTTTCCGGCCGCAGCGATGTCGGAGATTTGGTGTTTTACCGGATTCCCGATATTTACGGTGCACTTGTGAAATGAAATGGTTGTACGGGAAAATCCCCACGTCATCGCTATCTCGGAGATGCTGTGTCCCATCTCTCGTGCACCGACTATAACACCGCGTTCAAACTCGCTTCAATTGTGATAACCTGCCATTGTAGCAGAAGTAACCGATCAAACGCCTGCGCCAGACACCTGTTGTCTTATATAGCCGTTGCCAACCGCAGCGCCCTACTGTTAGTGTTTACATATCTCTGTGTTTGCATACCATGCGTATACCAGTTTCTTTGGCTCTTCAGTGTATAACATCTTATATGTTAGTTCCCTGTGATGATGTCGTAAAACACCGGTCGTTAAGTCTTTTGTGTTCCGAATACGTCATATGTTAAATCTATGTGCCTCTACAGTGGTTTTCAGTCTTCTGCCATTTGTGGTGCTAATGGCAGACGAAACGCGTCAAACAGAACTGTTTAGCAAGTTCCCGCCGACGTCGGAGAAAGAGGGCGCGCTGTCAGAGCCAGAACTGCGCATTATCCTGGCCTACAAGACGACCGAACGAAGACCTTTTTTTTTTTTTTTTTTTGCTTCTGAAAAGATAGCCAAACAATAAAACGAGAAGCAGCCTCATTCAGGATCAAGTTAAGCACGTCGAAGTTTGTGTCCTTTATGGCTTCAGCATTCCTGATACAAGTGGCATCAACTACTTGTTGTGCGTCATCTCTCGCATTGTAATTGAGACGAATACATTGCCTTGTATACATGGATGTGGATTATTGCACGATACCGCTTGGGTGACTGATGACAACAAAGAGACCTAGTATGTTTGTGACAACTTCAGGTTGACGTTCGTAGCCTTTTGGATTAATAATCCGATTATTGCATTCAAGCAATATTTCTCTTGGAAACATACTTGTCATAAAGTAATCAGATAAGTGTTTTCTGAGACTGATCAAAGATTCATTTAAAGGCAGTAATACCAACAAATGAAGGAGAAACCTTAAGTTAAAATTACCTTCTTATCAGAACGGTATATCGCCACACGAATGACTTGTAATAAGGATTTTTGTCTCACCCTATGTAGCTTAATTTTTTTTTTCAAGGTGGTTCCATGGTGGCGTCTCAAGATTACCTAAATAACTATACCGTAATTCTGTAGAGTTACAAAATTATTTATTAGCCTTTGATCCATGTAAAATATTAAAATACGCTTTTTTCGCATTATGAAAAAGAGACCAGTTGAACATTTAATTGAGCAAAAAAGTAAAACTAATAAAATACATGATATTGTTTACTAAAATAATTGGAAATATCACCATAAGTACCTCTGAATGTATCAAATATACAAAAAAAAAAAAAATCTAATACACGTAATCATGTAAAGCGCCTAATGTCTGCCTCTTTGCCCGCCCCGTTGGCTCAGTTGCTAGCTAGTTCGAGTCATGGCGGTGAAGAAATTTTGACCACGACTTGGCCGGCAGGGTAGGAGAGTTCCTAATCACCAGAAGGTGCACCTAAGTTGTGGGCTAAATTCCAAACCTCTCCGCAGTGGGTATTGAGTAAGAACATACTACACTGTTGATGGCGATTCGATTGTCGGTTGGGGATGTTAAAGCTAGGCGGAAGATTAATTGGTCGATCACAGTATGTCGTTGTTGACGGGGAAGCCTCTTCTAAGCCAGATGTTACTTCGAGCGTTCCTCAAGGAAGTGTAATAGCACCACTTCTTTTCTTAATTTTTATAAACGATGTTAATGCTGGTTGCGATTGTTTGCCGACAATGAAGTTTTTTATAGGGAAATAAGGTGCTCTGACGATTACTTAGAAATTCAGCGAGATTTGAATGCTATTTCCGAATGGTGCCGTAAATGGCAGCTTACACTTAATTGCAAAAAGTGCAGGGCAATGCGAATAAGTAACAAAAAGAATCAATTTGCTCACGAGTACAAAGTAAACAATTCAGTTGTTGACACGGTTGATTCCCTGAAGTATCTGGGAGTAACAGTAAATTACGATTCATAGGTCGTATTCTGAGGAATTGTAATGCTCAAACAAAGGAGCGTCCGCATCTGAATTACTGTTGAGGAGTTCAGGATCCGTATCGCAAGGGCCTGATTAACTCAGTGGAGAGGGTACAGAGGAGAGCCGCTCGATTTGTGACTAGTTGCCCTCATGAAAGCGTCACAGAATTGATACAGAGATTGGGCTGGGATCGTTTGGAAGACAGACGACGTCATTTGCGTTTGAATTTATTGGAGAATATGCGAAATTCTATGACCTACGAGTGCAGTGAGATACTTCTTCCTCCAACCTATTTGGGTCGCAATGACCGGAGGGATAAGATTCGAGAAATAAGATGCCGTACTGATGCTTTTATGTATTATTTCTTTCCTCGTGCTGTTCGGGATTGGAATGCGCAGAATTAAGATTGGTGCTTAGCACCCTCTGCCACCTTCAATGTTTGTGAATTGCAGAGTATGGATGTAGATGTAGATTTAGATTCTCAAATATATGACGCCGTAACGCCATTCTTGTTATTTGTAAGCAAACTGTTCACTGGCTCCCAAAGTACATCCTACTCACTAAAGAACGGCAGTGGACCAAGCGTCCAAGCGTGTACTTACCATATAAACTTGTGTAGTCGTCTCGACGAGACCGGTTTTCCGTCTTATTGACAAGAGAAATTATACACAACTAGCTGGTGCCCACGACTTCATTCGTCTTTGTCAAGAATTTTGAAGTTTTTTTTTATGTTTTTGCAAGGAACCTTACATATTTACGGGGTGAAAAGTTGCCTATGTTACTCCCTCCCAAATAAGTAACGCGCCAGTGAAAGTTCCGTCAAAATCAGTTCATAAAATAAAAATATGTTGCATATAAATTATTTATTAGTAGCTGAAAAAGTTAAAACATGTGCCGAATTCTAGAACATTCCAGCTAATTCAAGAAAATTTTAGAACATTTTAGTACATTAAAAAAAAAATACAAGTACATTCTTGAAGAGTCCAAAGCTTTTTAGAACTCTTTGGTCGAAGTATGAAAATACACTAGGTAGACCACTTCCAGTCACCATGTCTCCCTCACCCCCACAGCTATCGACATGCAACCACCTTAGTGCACGATGGGAGACTGGAGGCTACTACCGCACAAACATCAGTGGGGTTAAATACTTGAAGAAATATGATGAAAGCACAATTCAGAAAATAGTTTTAAAAACTAATAAATGAACTTACTTAGCTCTTAATTCATCAATGATCAATAACAGAATCTACGTATATTGGAGTTTTGTCACAGTCAACAGAGATTTAATTTAGGAAAAATGGGCCGTTATCAATATCTTCTGCGTAGATGGTAGGCGGTTACGTATTCATGGTTGGTAATGTACTGTTTTGACGTTAAGATTCAAAGTGCGTTCCTGCCTCGGTGTATATGGAGGGGCATAGAACTCTCATTGGCTTGCAAGTCATATATAGCTTACAAGGCATGACTAAATTTAATTGGCTTGATAAAGCTGGCACGTGGTTTTAATATTCTTAGTCTGGACGATGTTCGCACGGTTCGCCCAACCTTGATGGAAGCGTTTGCTCACGCATTATTCGGTTACAGAATACATCTCATTTTAGGACGATTACTGTTGCTCAAAGCTAGAACTCCATTGCTTGTCAATAACAAAAACATACACAAAAATCTGTACAGAACTAACAAACCGGCTTTTTTTCTTAATAACCTCGACGACAGTTGAGTTGCGTCGGAGATGCTTTCTAAAGTACAGCACTATTAGCAGATATATTTTCACATAAGAGGCGCACTATTTAAACGCTACTCACACGTAGTAGCAAAGTTTTCAAGGAACTAAATCCCGTTTGTGTGCGTTACGAATAGCAAAGGAGGAGGTACAGAGCATACTAATTGGTCGAACGCTGTGTACGTAGAAACGCCAGGAGCACCGCCCACTAACCTCGAGCTCTATCTTCGACAAAGGATGTACAGGCGGCCGAGCGGTGTTTAGCAGGGCGTGCAGCTCCTCTGGTTCGTTTACTTACCACCCTTTGTGGACGCCCTGAAACGCTTTCACTCCGGCCGCCTCCACGCACATCACAACCTGTTAGTGTGTTGTCATGTACCACAAGTCAACTTTCCCTGACCCATCTATCCAAGAATGAGAACTATTACAAAAATACTCGTAACTCGCATAAATAAAAGAATTATTAAAACTTAACAAAAAATCCGACAGCGAAAATGACTAAAAATTAAAATTAAGTTCTTCAATACCACTAATACATTTCAATGGGAATAAGGAAAGGGAAGGAATTCGGCCCTGGGAATTTAGTTGGAGTGATTTGTGGAAACCCTTGGAAACCCGAAATCATGAATGCGGGACTGGATTTCCCGCATGTCAGCCTAGAGGGATATCGCTCCCCACCTGGTTCGGCCCATGTTCCCTCCATTATGTTACAACAGGAATAATTACAGGAATAACAATTACTTTATGCTTTTTAGAAATTTCTTTTGCAATAGTTTCAACGGAAATATTACCTTCCGCATGCCTCATATTTTGAGGAAATTCGCAAAAATACAATTACTGCCATAAATTTGGATGTTGATAATGATATTCCTGAATTTCATTATCATTGAACTTCTTCTGTCACGAGCAACAAAACCTTTTGTCTATGGAATTCGAATCGAACAAATAATATTCGTTATTAACTTTTATTATTGCCATGGCAAAATTTTTCGCGCAGCTAATTATTCCTTCTTCAATATTTAAAAGGAAATGCTCAACACCTGAAAACAATACAGGATAATACCCTGTCAGTATTTCGATTTGAATTTTAACTTTTACAAGTCGGATAGTTATTTTGTTACGCCACGGCAACGGCTAAGGTTATTAGAGGCGGGATGCGACTGGTGACAAGGAACGGAAAGGAATTCACCCATGGTCTTTCGAAGGAAGCACCCCGGCTTTTGCCTGGAGTGATTTGGGAAACCATGAAAAACCCAAATCTGGATGCCCGGACGGAGATTCGAACCCGCGTCCTACCGAATGCGAGGCCAGAACGTTAACCGTTCACACACCACGCTCGGTTGTTTACAAGTCCGACTAGAATATCACATGCCATAACTACATCACCGTTCATATTGATCACTGAAACACCAGGCAACAGCTCCTCAGAATTCAATTACACTGGCCAACGGGCTATTGTGTCGTGCACTGTTTCAAATAATTATTGTCAACTAGCAGGATGTGGTCTAAAACGGAAGCGACACATTCCGGAGACTGTAAAGTAGAGTACGCAATCGCAGTAGCAGCAAGCTAACTACCACAGGATTCTTCACAGTGCCATAATAACACTTTCATTAAGTTATTCGTTGCTCATGTTTAAATTTATTTGTACTTTTTTTTCCTATCAGATTTTCCAGGTTTTCAGAAATATGGGGAGTCGTGAGCCGAGTGTCCGCTAGATAAGGGGGTACCCAAAGAAACGGAATTATTTTTTAAAAGTTATATATTTTCAATTTTTTTACAAAACAACCTTATCCACTTCAAAATACTCTCCATTAAACTAATATATTTATCCCACCGGTGCTTCCACTGTTCGAAACATTTTCTGTAGTCATCTTTAGAAATGGCTAACTGCTCCTCCCTCGTATTCTTCTTGGCCTCTTCGATGTTGTGCTTCGGTGTCCTTTCATGCCCCTTATCATACGTGGAAATAAGAAAAAGTCACACAGAGCCAGGTCATGCGGGTAAAGTGCGTCGGGCAGCGGAGCCATGCCGTTTTTAGCCAAAAACTGCCTAACAGAGACAGCTGTATGTGCAGGTGTATTGTCGTGGTGGAAGAACCAGCCTCCTGTCTGACACAAATCGGATCTTTTTTGACGAACACGTAATCTTCTTAAAACTTCCAAATAAAAGGTTTGATTAAAGTCTGATGTGGAGGACCAAACTCTGAATAAACTACGACCTTGGCATCAAAAAAGCAAATGAGCATTGTTTTAATGATTGATTTGACATGATGACATTTTTTAGGACGGGCTGACAATGACGTCTTCCATTGGCTTGACTGTTGCTTTGTTTCTGGGTCGTAACCATAGCATCATAGTTCATCACCAGTAATGACCTTTTACAGAAAATCTGGATCAATTTTAAGCTATAAATGAATGTAATCTTTCTCGGCGTTGTTTATTTATAAACGTTTCTCGGGAAACAAACCGAGTGATGTTGTTATTAATGCACCTGCATTAATTTCCCGAGAAACGTTTATAAATAAATTTTAAGCTGTTGTTTCAAAGCACGACATGTTTCAACTCGACGTTCTTTTTTACTGTCAGTCAGACACCAAGGAACAAACTTGGCAGCAACCCTTTTCATTCCTAAATCTTCGGTTAAAATTCGCTGAACCGAGCTCCAAGATAACCCACTAATCACTGACAGTTGATAAATTGTCTGTCGACGGTCTCAAGCTCCCGAATTTTTTTCAACATTTTTGTCGATTCGGGCAGTTGATGGACGTCCAGAACTAGGTTTGTCATCAGTCGACATGTCGCCATTTTTAAACCGAGCGAACAACTCGTACACTTGAGTTATTCCCATAGCGTCATCTTTGTAAGCTGTTTTCAACATTAAAACAGTTTCAGCAGCATTTTTACTGAGCAGAAAACAAAATCTCACAGCTGCACGTTGTTCACTTAAACTTGCCATCATCAAAAACGAAACAATAAAAAAAAAAAACAGCGCTAGCAAAAACAATCACTGCAGATTAACAGAACAAGACAGGTCGACAACACAGGCGGCACTGAACTGACAATGAGTTGCGCTATAAACGCCTAGCGGCATAAACGAGTACTACACAAGCTCCGTCCACGGCAGTGCCATTCCGGTTATTTTTGAGTACACCCTCGAATTTATAGGGAAGCTGCTGTGTGAACAGTATTTCATGACCTGTGTCGATCTTAACGTCCACCCAAACGGACTATTTTGCCATAAATCAGGGTTGGCCAACCGGTCGATCGCGATCGACCGGTCGATCGCGACTATTAATCCAGTCGATCATGGCAAGGTAGCTCCGGCGTGTGATGGCCAATAGGCGGGAAGCGTGTGGGACGCTGTCATTCCGTCAGTTGACGACAGGGACTAGCAGAGTTACGACGCCAACGTAAATGTAACTCACGATTAGACTCTGCATCGCGCCTCATACGCCAGGGATACGTGGTTGAAGAGAAACGCTGAAGGAACGTTAAATGAAGAAAGAAATGCTTCTCAAGGTTCATCAAATAAAATAAGATAATATTTTCGATATTATTACTATGGCAAACGAAACCCTCAATAATGTTCACTCTCTGACTTTGTGCCATCAGTACGAAAATAAATTTAATTCACATTTAGTGGTATTATTATACGAATTATGTTATTAATATTTTATTTTTATTTTGTAGATCCTTGAAAAATGTGTTCCAAAGAAATAAAATATTTATCACTTTCACCAAGAATGGGAACGGGACAACTTCTTTCGATGGTGAAAGAAAACTGATGCTGCTTAATATGCAATACATTCGTAGCAATACCGAAAACAGGAAATTTAGAGCAACATTTTAACACAATAGTGAATATCAGATAGACTTTCCACCTAATAGCGAAAGAAGAAAGAGTAAATTGCAAGCATTGAAATAGCAGTTTACAGATCAAGTAAACATGTTTTCTAAACCTATTGAGCAAAGCAAGGTTGTAACAGAAGCTTCTTTCCAAGTAAGCTACAGAATTGCACAAAAGTGCAAACCTTTTTCCGATGGAGAATACATCAAGGAAATTTTCGAAGCAGTGTCGAATTCGCTTTTCGTGAATTTCAAAAATGAAAATGAAATTAAAGAAGCTATTCATGGTTTACAGCTGTCTAGATTTACTGTGATGCACCGTATAGAAACGATCATGGGCGCCGGGAGGGGGGTGCAAGGGGGTGCACTTGCACCCCCCTGACATCCCGGGTCGGCCGTAAATTTGGGCCGATAGGGGGTTGGGAGCACCAATTACGGCCCTGGTGCACCCCCCTACATCCCACATCCCGGGTCGCTGTGTGGGCAGTAGTAAAGCTAAAAAAAAAAAAAAAAGGTCGCCCGGAAATTTTTGGGCCGATAGGAGGGGGGGCCCCAACGCAGCCCTGGTGCACCCTCCTAGAAGCAATCCTGCCGGCGCCCATGGAAACGATGCGATGAGTGAAAACATAAACGAACAACTACAAAGATATATCTTCTGCTGCGTTGCTTTTTCCTTACAACTTGACAAGCCAACAGATATCACTGATTCTGCACAGTTACTTATTTTTATTCGGATGATCCTTGAAGATTTCTCGACGAAAGAAAAATTGCTAAGTATGATTTCCTTAAAAGCAAAAACTCTTGGCCTTGATATATTCACGGAGTTCAAAGCATATATTAGCAATATTAAGCTACTTTTATATAAACTCATATCAATGACAATTGATGGGCCTTCTGCAATGAGAGGTGTTCATAATGGTTTTATTGCTCTTTATCACAAAGACGAAGAATTTCCAGACTTCATTAGCTTCCACTGCATAATTCAAAACAAGTACTTGCCAGTCAGAGACTAAACACAAAACATCTAATGGCTATATCTTTCAAGATTGTACATTTGTACCTAAATTCCATAAAACGAAAATCTCTCCAAAGGCGGATTCTTAAACAGCAATTAGATGAGAATGAACCAAATTTGGCATTTCACACTGACGTAAGGCGATTAAATCGAAACAAGTTTTTGCAAAGATTTCGAGATCTATTTGACGAAATAATAAAATTTCCTGACGAAAAGGGTGATGATTAATGGCATTTGCGTGATTTAGACTTGCAATATGATTTAGTATTTTTAACAGATTTTACCGGAAAACTGAGCACTTAAATCTGGAACTACAAGTCAATAATAAAACATGTATAAAAATTATGAGTTCTATTGTAGAATTCCAAGTCAATCAGCGTCTGTGATAGTTGACATCGAAAAGAAAAAAATCAACAATTTAAAAACATCAAGGATCATATGGAAAAACAACCTACCTAAAATTTCATTCCTGACAAGTACACGGCAGAAGTTATGGTAGTGGTATCCGACTTTGAAAGTCGTTATAGTGATTTCAAAAAAACTGAGAAATTTGTGTAATTCATCAGTTATCCGTTTAATAATTCCATTGATAAATATGCAGAGACATTTCAAATGGACCACATGATATTTTAAAATGAAATTATTGCTCTGCGCTGCGATATATTTCTTAAAGTAAGGTCACCCTCAGTTCTAGATTTCTGGGCATTGGTTTCCAACGAGAAATATTTAAATTTGAAGAAATGTGTTGAACAACTTGACTCGTGTTTTGGTTCAACGTGTTTATGTGAATCAGTAGTTTCCTGCTTAATACAAACAAAAAATAAATACCGTTTCACTTGACAGACGCTCATACATTGGATTCTGTAAGGTTGACAATTTCCAACTAAAAACCTGATTTTGTTAATCTAGTGGAAGATGCTCAGACGCAATGCTCACACTAATGTAAATAAGTAGTTACTAACAATAATTTTCAGTTTAATGTTTTCCCTCTTATTAAAATAAACGTACAACCAAATTGTGCACTGCACTATACTGTTTCATTTAAAATTTCAAGAAGTATGTCATTGATCGATCGCACAGCGTTTCTTCCGCAAACAGTAGATCTTGGATCTAATATAGTTGGCCACCCCTGTCATAAATGGTTTAATGTGTGAAATCAGTCTTAGTTCTGTTTCAGACAGACAATACATTTCCGGTAGCACACATGCCTCTGACTTACCACTGAATAGCTGAAGAGCACTAGTTTAATGGCGCACCTGTTACAGCAATTTATAAACGATAGGGAAGTCATCTGACGGAAGAATATCTTAATCAATAGTGCGAATTCTACTGTTCTGATTTTGGTACAGTAGTTAGTAACATAGGTTGATAGTTACTTGAGAAAATGCAAGGCCCCGTGCATTCTGCGCTTCCCGCCTGTGTAAACGTGTAAATTTAAATTTGTTACCTTGATGTAATATAAATTATCGCAGTTTGTATATTTTGGAATCGTCGAATCGTCTTTGAAAACTATTTAAAATAATATCCAACGTGAGGGGCTTATTTGAATTTTACTCTGATATTTTGCAACACTTATTGTGATTCCAAAACGAATCGCTGCATGCGCGTCGTAAAATACAAGAGGACCTAGGCTTCGTTGTTTACGCTGTGCTGCTGTATTTCTATACGACAGTGTTTTGGAGTAGGTAAATATATTACGACCTCACCTCGAAGCCTTATAACGCACAGTTGGAGTGAACCCCAGTGTTTGAAACACGTGGAGCGAGTTGGCGCGGATCGATGCAGCGGGGGCACCTGCTGCGGGCCCAGCAGTACCAATGAGGAAAAAGGGCGCCTGTCGGCCTGTCCTCGTCAGCTTTGCTCATATCTTGTCACAGTTTGAGGAAACAGACCGGCAGATATGTAACAACCGTTTGTTACCTGGGTTTGACCTGTCGAGACATTCAGAACATTAGGAGATCATTGTCTCATTGTAGTGCATTAAATCAGAACCATATCCTCACCTGCAATGTCGGGTGTTGAAGGCTGTGGTAACATGCTGTTATGCATTAAACGTAGTTTAATGGATCCAACACCGCGAACTATTACTTCACCATATTCACTGACGTCTTCATATCGATATATGACGTAGTTCCTTTCCGCAGACTTAAAATATTTGTTGGAAATATTGAAGGCAAAACATGTACCATATTGTTTATACTGTGTACAAACTATGCAGTTAGCTTAACAAATAAAATCTGAATATCCTTTACGTATGTATACGATGTAGAGGACATTGATAAATCATCTTTCAGAAATATCCCCATTGCCATACTCTTTCATTTGTTTTGTTGTGTATAGCTTTGGGATCATTAGAGCTGCTAGAAGAATGCGGGATAGTAACAAGTTGACCGTGGCCTTTATAAAGCAACTACCTCTGCCTTCATCTGAAAACTATGGAAAACCGAAAACTGCATAAAAGGAATAAGAATCCAGAAAAACAGGTCGGAACGTTAGCGCTCTTCACACAAACACGATGCTATAAGAAGGTTAGTGTCTTTCAGTTACACTGTCTTTGATGATGTCTGTGAATCGCCTAGGCACGCCGACACCATATTGATAGTCTTGGCTTTGATTTTAGCTTTCATCTGTTCAAATTCTTATCAGCAAGAGTTTGCAGTAGCACATGTACTCCTTTTTCAATTCAACGGCAATTAGTCTTTTGGAAAATGCATGTAAGTGCAGAAGCGATGTTTACACGTGTATCTTCCAGGAGCTCACATTGTAAAATTCAATGTTACATACAATATTCTTTTCCGTCTGTATGATAAAACGTAATAAGAATAAGCAATCATAAGTATCTATTTTATCTCTGAAAATGTGTGCTGTTTGGTTAAGATAGTATCTACGCGCTTTGAACTTCTTTGAACCATCCGTTTGTGTACCAGTGATGACATAGATTTCGTAAGCTACGCTGTAAGTTATAGCTCATGTACTAATCGGTCGCAGCTGCTTCAGAAGGCACGTGCGTCCATCTGCTGTGTACGAGCTCATATCAGCTTTGTTAATAGCATATTGCTCTTATTACACTTCAAAATCTGACTTGAAGTGTTCTAGAAAAATACCTGACCCCGACTAGTCAGAAAATCAGTTTTCGATGCTACCTACATTCTTAACATTTCGATGATCAAGAAACTATATCCGAAGGCGCCGTTACTTGTAAAGTGCAATGTTCACCGATTAAAATTCTCCCATTGTTCCCACGTAACTTTCACCTATGATGCCTTGAAATGAGTTTCATGCTCTGTCAACTTTGACAACTTTGAGTGGTTAACTTGTGCGCACAACTGTGAAATTTAAAACAAAACTGCGTCAAAATTGCTTCTACTAGAGATGTCATTAGATCTCAACATCATCCTAATAGTGCAATTAAAAAAGCGGCATGTTGGTTGAGAACACTGGTGACCAACAACCAACCTCAAAACAGAAATGTATGTTAAAACATTCCTAGTTTTATGAAATGTAAACAAAACTTTTTGTAAAAAAAACTGATAAATGTACATGACAATGTAAATCACATTACGATTTATACATGTAAGATTAGTTTTATTACATGTAAACAAAATCCGTTGGGTACAAAAGTTAAAAACTGATAACGTATTACAGAAAAAAGTGTATGATGAATATACTTCGAAGAGAGGCAAAAAGCGTCCGAAAATAAATAAAATCCAACGACATTTCCATTGTTGCACCAATTAAATATCATTTATTATTATTTCAACCGGCAACTGCAGAAGAAATAGCCTGCAATGATCACGTACAATAAGTTTAGTTTAGATAAACTCAAATTAAAGAATCAGTTTGTTTCTGTGTTTCAGATGGTAATAAATGACACTCATTTATTTGAAATACTGCATCGTAACTAAAATTGCCAATCTTTGAGTTGCTTAAGTTGACTGCCATTACAGTAGGTAATACAGTAATTACTACCGAGCGGGGCGGTGTAACGGATAGCGCTCTGGCCTCGCATTCGGGAGGACGGCGGTTCGAATCCCCGTCCGGGCATCCAGATTTGGGTTTTCCATGGTTTCCCAAATTACTCCAGGCAAATGCCGGGATGCTTCCTTAAAAATGCCATGGCCGAATTCCTTCCCATTCCTTGCCCCCCATCCTTTCCCATCTCTAAAGACCTCGCTGTTGAGAGACGTAAAACAGTTAAAAAAAAAGTTATTACTGTTTGCCGCTGTGCCATAGAAAGAAAGTAACTACCCCCGAGCCTACAAAAAGTCAGAGACTGACATTAAAACATGAACTACGAGGAATTGTCACTCAATAGTAATATGTCGTTCTGATTCCAAATCTGGCTAAAATAAACCGTTTACTCTGCTGAGAAAGAGGAAACTTGGGACACCAAAGAACAAACAGTTGATCGATGAAACTAACTCATCAGTCGCAAGATGACAATCACTTTAAAGTTATCGATTTTAGATTGAAAAGAGGGCGATGCAGCCCTAACCCCTGTCTTGTGAATGAAGCAGGAGTGAGTCACGTAGACGGCCGGTCGATAAGCCACTGCTCCTAGTAAGCCGTGCCAATTCACACTCATTGAGATGTCTCTGAAACAAACAAATTGCAGTAAAAATTTTAAACACTTCAGCGGTTTTGAAATTATCATATCTGACGGGTTTTCCTTTTTTCTGCTTATTGTTAATCTCATTTGTTTCGGAGTAAATTAAATAAAACAGTACAGCAGTTACATTACTGTCTGTTCTTCTTCCTTGCACTTCCTGATATTGCAGAATCAACTCTTTTTCCCGGATGCGACGTGTTTTGATTTGGCCGGCTTGTCGCTGAGCTTGACGCCTTCCGGGAAGGAATGTTGTGTTGCCATCTGTATGCGAAATGTGAAAACTACGTTCTGTGTGCACTAAGTGAATTTTTGTATTTTTGTATTTTTTTTGTATAATGTGTAGTTAATGAGGCGGAGATCACAGAGCAGCCACGCTAGCGGCTACATTACCGCCTACTGAAGTATTAAATTAAAAACAAAATTGACTTTGGCAGCCCAAAACAATCAGTTGTTAGGCTGTAACACCCGAAAGAAATTACCTGTAAGGTATTCCATTCCAGCTAATGTGTTTCAGCTGGTAGAAAATCAAGTGTGTTTTTAGGGAATTTGGCTGTTGAGACCACACAGCCAGCTACAGTGTTGTTTATACAATTCCTTAGCAAGGAAATGTATTTCTCGTATTAGTGTGCCGCACGGTAAGGACGACAGAAGAGGAAGACAACACCTAGCTAAGATCACTAATGCTCTTGGCTACACTCGAATCGACATTGCAGAGCGATGCAGTATTCAGGCAGCCGAAGTGACTGATGCTGGCTGTACCGTTATTCCAGATGCAATTGACAATTTTAATGCAGAATTAACATCTGGTTATTCACGCTGCGCATGACGAAGGATAATAAACAGACACAAAATATGGAAAGTGTACATAACTTGAAGATTATAGACAGAAGGTTAAGCATTCAGAATGAGAAAATATCAGGCATTTCCCGGACAACAATCTGTTGAATTCTGACAGATCACATGACCTACAAAAGATTTCTCCATATTACATGCCTAAACATTTGAGAGTAGATCTAAAGACAGCGAGGAGACAGGTATCAATGTATCCCTCTTTGGAGTCCAGTATATTTGTTTGAAAATAGTTGAGACTAGTTTTTTTTCTTTTTTATGGCTTTACACCTCGTCGACGGCTAAGGTCATTAGAGCCGGGATGGGACTGGGGACAAGGAACGGGAAGGAATTCGGCCATGGCCTTTTTTGAAGGAAGCATTCCGGCATTCGCCTGGAGTGATTTGGGGAAACCATGGAAAACCCAAATGTGGGTGCCCGGATGAGGATTCGAACCCGCGTCCTCCAGAATGCGAGGCCAGAACGTTAACCGTTCACCCACCACTCTCGGTTTGAGACTAGGAACCGTTGCTCACACAAGAAAAACTGAACAGTCAGTCCAGTGGAAATAAGCCAGATCCTGAGCGTGTTCAGATACCAGACGAAACCATCACTACGGCATACCGTGTTAACCTTGTGAAGTAACTGCGAGCATCTATCAGGAAGCTTTTTTGTTAATCACAAATCTCTCATTACCATGAGTGTATGTTTCCGTTGGCACTGCATCCTACCTTTACACACGGTCTGCCTCCCTCAAACTTCCACATATTGCTAAACCTTAAAATGTTTCTAATTAAAACCAATTTCAAATCATTCTATGACGTCATATGTCACCCTTGAGAAATCCATAGTAGCGTTGGAACGTGTCTGGAGGTGGTATTTGAAGCTGAGTGGTACAGATCTGAAAAACAGACATAAGTTCTAAACGAAGTGTATCAATACCTAGCCACCAACTCATTCAATGGATAGTTAGAAACGTCTGACACGTCAAAAAATCGCCTACAATCATGATTCATTCTCTGAAAGTTGCTGTATTTGGATCGCACTGAACAATTGGTAATTGTAAAATAGTACAACGTATTTCGCAGAGTGCCCAAGTATGATTCGGAAAAACGGGTTAGATCCCCGACGAAGCCGAAGATTTTTATTCGAAGACAAAAAAAAGAGCCAGAGCCTGTGCATGTGCCTCTATCATGGTTACCACAGCCTAACCCGGTAATCCTACCGGGTTTAGGGACCTACAGTTTTATGTGGAATCCGAACCATGGAACGTCCTAGTGTACTTGACTTGAACAAAACAAAGCTTTGCCAGAGATGAGGATCAGTTCATAAAGCCGTAAAAATTCCAGCCAAGTCCGGGATTCAAATCGGGGGCCTTCCGTCAGTCAGGCCCTTCTGTCAGGGGCCTTAACCAACTGAGTGACACGACCGCTGACTATTTGAAGCTGAACGTCCGAAACGCTCCCCAGGCCCACTCAGCCAGCTAACCAACGAGTACCGTGGAGCAAACTCCGCGGGAAGGTAAAGAATGGACGAAGCGTGGCGCTGGCTCCTTCACATCCCTTCTATTGTCTGAGAGATTGTAATTGGAATGAGGAGCTCTACCCCCGCGAATACTGCGGAAAGCAGCTATAGCCTTTAGAGCCTCGTAACCTTTGCTTTATTTAGGAACCAGTTCCACACCATACCCGTCGTGCTCTGTTAACCACTTAGCTGTGGCTGGGGCTGTTGCGTGACGAGGACTCGCTAGTGGAAGGCTCGCACACGATACACGCGCATCTGCCGTCCTCGTAACTGCCAAGCCACTTGGGACCCACCTCGTACCCTTTTAGAGTCGCTGGAAGCGTGACACTCGTTTCGCTCACGGGATCCATTAAGGAAAGGAAGCCGACGACATTAGCCGTAGCGGTTAATGTACTGGAGCATGGACATTCTCACAGTAGGACTGCGGTTAGAGCTCAAAGCGGTCATGTTCGTTTCGAACTAAGTACTTTTTTGCCTTGGTTTCTCACGTTCTCTTTCAACGATATGTTGAATGTTCTACAACACACTTAGAGGTACGGAATGGTTGGAAATAATGGTTAATTTTTGCAGTGAATTCTTCACGGGAGTCCAGTCGGATAGCGTCATAGAATGACGACGTTTCAACAACCTGCTTGGTTGTTTTCTGATTTCAAGAAGTAATATCTAAAATAGACCTGATGAAGACAACCGAGCAGGTTGTTGAAACGTCGCCATTCTATGACACTATCAGAACTCCCGTGAAGAATTCACTGCATCAACACGCCGGGAAAGTCTCCATTCACATATTGTTAATTTTTTTGTTGTTGATAAATTACTTTTTCGTGGAAAAAAACAAGCTTCAACACGTTTACCAACGGTCACTTCGCATCGCAATTTATCATACAAATAAATATGTACTAAGGAAACTAGTTGGTTCACTACTGTTATTGGAGCGGCTGACACTGGAAGTACGTGTATTTTTCAGTCCCTTTGAGCCAGATTCAACGAGCGGACTCAGTCATTGAACAGGCGATGATAAGAGAGTTACCTTAAAAAAATTACAGCTACCATTAACAGACTACGCCGCTTAGGTGAAGACCAAGCAGTAGATATATCCCCCAAACACTTAGTCACCCTGAGGGTGAAGCCTGCAGAAAGTACTTTCCCCATCAGATAGATTGGAAGTTACTGGCTTCATTACTTTTTTTGTCTCAGTCATTTTAAACACATTACATACAATTACTAATTTTGTAAAACTTTTCTCAGCTAAACAGCTGTAATTGAACATATAATCAACTGTTTTATAGTATTTGCTACCATGCTGGAAAAAAGGTTCTAAATACAAGATAACAGAATTTTTCCAAATGATTAGATTTATGATTCTAGTTTATTAATTTCGATTTTAAAACTAACATCGAATTTATTATCTGGCATTTTAAAAAAATGACATTCAATTTAATACTTATTTTGAGGACGTGGATTTACAGTACAGAAACAACAGCTAGCTAACTTCAAGTTGAAATTTACATAGCAGCATAATACAGATTTCAACAACGGAAGTGCCTTTGTTCACTGCTCTCATATGCTTTGAAAATAGACTTTAAACACCCCTGAATACAGAAAATTGGAACTATGTGCAGATGAGTTGGTGTTTGGTGAACTGTGTGTTTATTGTCATCTTTTATATATAGATCCTTTTTGGTTTCTCATTATGTTATCAGCCAAAGTTAAAAAATGTTTTATGGATATTAACGCAGTAAATCACATAAAGGTTACCGGTATATCACTAAACAAACACACACAAAACAAAAGGAAACCAGGACAGGCAGTGCTAAGGAGACTCTTACGTTTGTCGAGTGACAGTTAACTGCAATGCCCGTTCAAGAAGATAGGCCTCCTGCGATCGGATTGTGGATTCTACATGTGCCGTTATTATCAAAAACATTTCGCATTAGACTGAAATGTTTTTTCATAGTCAAAGTTAAAATTATAGGTTGGCCCAGAAAGATCAATTATTTTAAAAAAAATTAATAGTCTTCCAAACCAATAAGTACAAAATTAAATTTTAAAGGAAAAAATGTATCTATAAACACTGAATGATTACAAAACAATATACTGTAGCACGTCTGAAAGGATGCATCTCGGTAGTCAAACTACTTAGAGAGTTATTCCACAATCATTTCGAGAACGACCTTTTAAAGTTTAATTTGTTTGGGATGTTAAAAGTATTATTTGACAGAAACTTTTTGCAACGATCTAAGATGTAGTTACATGCGTGCACTTTCTAGTTTGTCTGACCACGTATGAGAGTGTACTGTCGTATACAACTTATGTCTGTGCCGTGTCTAGCACGTTACGTGCTGGACACTCCACATTCTGGTAAATGTGAACGAGGCTTTATTGGTTGCAGAGCGCTTTATACCAGCCAACAAGATTTGATTACCTCTCTGCTATTTTAGTATATGGGAGTACACAAATGATGTAATATGTTCTCCACAACTACCGGACAACAGTGACGAACTGAAAACGAGAATAAATGCAGTCATATAAACAGTATCATTGGACGTGTCGTAAAGAGAATAGGCAGAGTTTGAGAGCCGAGTAGAAATCGTCCTGTTTGCTTTTGGCCGTCATACTGGACATTTATAAATCAATGGGATTCATAACGTTACAAGTGACTGGTCAATCAAGGCCGTAACTTTATTCGTTTTGTAAATACAGCTTTCATAGACGGAAAATTCTTTTGCAATTACCCTGGATTTCTTCAATCCTGACACCGTTTCAATACTAAAATGCCGATACAACCAAAATTTTCATTTTAGCCAAGCAACCAAGAATCGTCTCAACGTTCCATTGCGAAAATCTAAAGAAACCTGTGTAGAAAAAGCGAGAGCGCTCCTAAAGAGTTTAGGAACAGCAGTGTAGACAGCGGTATGTTCAAGACGATTATATTAGTCAAAATCAATAATTTGAGATACAATACTACGACTTCGCACTGAAGAGGAAAAAATACTGTAATCTTTTAATTGAGTGTACATTTTTCTCAGAACCCTATTAAACGTTCCTAAAAGAAAATTAAAGAAATTATTTATGTACAGTACCTTAAAAATAGTAATCATCCTTTTTTTGTAATACAAACAATAAAATTATTATATCACGTACGACCGACGCATAGTAACGAATGAATTTTTCGGCTCACGGAGCTAATTAGTGGTGTTTAAGACTCGTTGTTGACGGGTCCTTAAACTCCAAAAACAACTAATCTTCACTAAGCATAAATGCCGCCAAATTTAAGCTCTGTAGCATGTTATTATGAAACGATCTGGATCATCTTAACACTAAGTAAACAAATTTAAATGCCGTACCTGAGCAGATAAAAAATTATTTCGTGTGGACGAAAGATTCGCGCATACTTATGAAATCATAAACAAGCTTAATGGGAGTTCGTAAATGAGGAGCAGAGCAGATTAACAGACGCGTGTGGATCATGTGCAACGCAGTAGCGTCGCGTGGTGTTAATGACCTGGTGACGGGGTTTTTATTAGCTGTGCATTCCGCCCCTATTGTAGCCCCCTTAACGTAACCCGGTAATCCTATCGGGTGTAGGGAACTTACAGTTTAACGTGGAATCTGAACCACGGAAGCATCCTGGCGTACTTCACATTACACGGCAAGATGTGCCATAGGTGAAGGAAAAGTCCCCGCCTAGACAAAAATTCGAACCGCCAACCTTTCGGTTTCCAGCCAGACGCCCAGTGCTCAGTGGAACGTACTGACGCAGAAACTGGAGGGTATGTGATAGCGGCGGCAGCCATTGTTTCCACACTTCCGGTGTGCGGTGTCGGGGCAAGGTCTGACCCTGATGGAAGTCTGTGCCACTCGTTTTCATATAGCAGACAAGCTGTCGTGTCCAGCTGAATGTATCAGACAGCGACATGTTCACAATTTTGAATCTGAGTTCTTTCAATAGGCTATGTGATTTAAATCTTTAAGCATTTAGAGCCAAATTGTTTTTTAATGTTTGTAATTCCAAGTTGACGATTTAATCATTCGCAACCATAAAACAGGCTGTCTTCGTGGTTGTCAGCGTGCCTTCCTCAAATATTTAAGGCATCATGGATCACTGGTTGATTACAAAGTAATACCGCAACTTTTCAACTAGGCAACTAAACTACTTAGAGCACTATTCTACAGTCATTTTTATTTGTTATTTCATTGCTTATTTCATACATCAAATAGCACTACAGTGATATTTATGAATTCTTGTTGTATTAGTTGATCTAAAATCCGATTCACATGGTATTCTTCTCTAAAACCATGTTATCAATCTGGAAATCAGTTTTATCCCTCACAGAAATTCTGAGATGGTTGAATATAAACTTTTTAATTAATTTACCTACCACTGATGTCAAGTTAATCAGTCTGTAATTTTGGACCCTATTTGTCACTCCTTCTTTATGGACCGATACTACACTGGTGGACAAAACTTAAGAACTTGATAGATAAGTTACATAACATATTAACTACTGGGTCTCTCACATTTACAGAGAAAGCTGGTCTTTACATGGTATGAGGTCGGCGCAACTATAGCGCCAAATGTGTCTGGCGCCGCAACACAAAGCAGTTAAACGAACGGATCAAGACGGTGCGTGTCAATCAATGTGTTGTTACGGCGCACTATCATGGTGTAACGTGGCTCGGAAAAATGTTTGGATGGATTATCGGGAAACTGAAAGAAGGACGAAGTGTGGCGAGTGTAACCAAGGAGCTTGCTATTTCTCACAGCATTGTTTCACGAGCATGGGGAGCGTTCCTAATGCAGCCCGAAGGAGAGCACATGGTCAGCTATAGTCAACTACAGCAGCAGATGATCGCTACATTTTGCAACAGGCAAGAAGGTATCCACTTCAAATAGCGGGTGCGTTTGTAACCACGTTTAAAAGGACTGTAAGGCACGCAATCTAACACTACATAGTACATGGCGACTGTTTGGGTTGGTATCTTGGCCAGACGACGATCACGTTGTGTTCCGCACATCGGCGGCACCGTTTGTGATGGCCCCAAGAGCATCAGGACTGTACCAATGAGGAGTGGAGTCGCGTGCTCTACTCAGATTAGGGCAGATTCAGTCTGAGTAGTGATTATGGACTTTCCCCCATTACTATATGACGTTGGGAAAAGAAATGCACGCAGGAACTTTTGACAGTCCAAGTATTGTGTTGTGAAGAGCATAATGTAGCATGCGTATAGCGACCTCCATACCTATGAAGGCGGTACTCTAACCAGTCGACGTGGGTCTTTTCAGGTGTGCATTCGGTCCTGACTGCATTTTTATAGATGATAATGGGCGACCGCAACGTACAGCGCAGGTCGAGGAACTCTTGGAGCGAGGCGATCTTCAGCTAATGGACTGGCCTGCCCGTTCCCAAGACTTAAATCCCACCGAGGACGTTGGGTAGACGTATTGCAGCACGTCCACTTGTACCAATGACCATCCAACAGTTTTCTACCACGCTGGTGAAAGAATGGAACATCCAACCACAAGAACTCCTTACCAACCTTTCGGCCAGGAGGGGAGCACGTTGCAGAACATGCACAGTTATCCGTGGTGATCACATACTGTAATGTGGGGTTACTTGGGGAAAGAATTGTGTAGTTTATTATATTAATAATAAAATGATTACTTGTGGATATTTAATTTTAAGAGGTAATGCAAAACTAAAATTGGCAATAATCTCGACACTACAGGATGTGCAGGAAAACTGTCACAATAAGACATTTATTTAAAAGACAAATGGCAACTACATGTCTAGGTGAATTAACGTTTAACTTGAATACATGATCGCACAAAATAACAATGGAACGCCTAGAGGTACAATTAACCGTTGAGAAAACAAACAAAATGAAAAATTAATGTTCAAATGATTATTACGTGTGAAGGATTCATATCCAAATTAATGTACATAATAAATTATGACATCAAACATCGTTATCAATTAATCTGTGACTTTGAAAAATGAAAATAAACTTGGGCGCCATGAATAGAACAAATATACCATTAAATATTGTACGAGAATGTACCAAAAAGATCTTGTAAACCAAAATAATTTTCTAATAACTCGTACCGTTTTGACAGATTACTCCGTTAGCTCAGTAGGATTTTACTTTGAAACTTAGGATAGAAACTTCTCTTTCCCGAGACGCTTACAGGTCGCTATCTAGTTTCATGGAATGCACAAACACTGGAGTTGGTGATGTAACACTTTACCATAGCAGCTGCGTGTGTAGCCGGCGCTGATGGTAGATGGACCCTTGGAATGTGAGAACCTATGTCTCACAAGGCTACCGTAGTCAATCTAGGCTCGTGTAATGCTCACATCTGATTTACGAACTCTGTCGTTGTGCGAATGTCGCAACGGCATTAAAATCATAATGCAAGTCGGAATGGGCGATAGCTTTAGACTTCAACACCAGAAGTCTACATCAGAATAGAACTGCAGGATCAGAGTCGCACGCCAGAGTGAGCTCGTCGCTTCTTCCATCTCTCACGTAATCTTCGGCTTTTCTATGATTGAATGAATAGATTCCCATCCCCTCAGTTTTCTAACACAACCATAGAACTTCTGGTTGCATCATTCAGCAGTTCCCAAGCGCCAACAATATTCTTCATAAACCTATCGTTAGCTTCCTTCTTTGCTACTACTTATTCCTTGTTTAGTTTTTTCAAGTGTTCCCTATTGCCTTGCCATTTCTTAACTGTGGTGTGTTGTATTCTTACTAAGCTCTTTACTTCGTAACTTCCCTATTATAATATGTTGGTTCCGTACCATTCTTTATTTTTTGTTTTAGTATAAACATTCCTTCTCCCTTTCTTACTATCTAATTGAACTGTTCGCACTTCAGATCCACTTCACTTGTGTCATCCTTCCATTTGCTGAAACTTTCCCTGAAGTATCTCTTCAATTTTAAAATTAGCGCCTTTTTATAACTGTACCTATTACCACCATAAATTCTGGAGACTGGTTTACTGAATCTGCTAATATCGTCAGAACTATTTCATTATCACTTCCAGTTACTTCACAACCAACAAGGTTATCATCGAGATCTATTAAGGTGGCTCCCACGGCCCGTAATTTTCTAGGCCGTGCCAGATCAGCTCGCGCCACAGGCGAACCCTAGCCACCACGTTGGCTAGTGCCTAGTGTAGGCATACAGCAAGAGAGGAGGGATGTGCATCTCTGGTGCAAACAACACACCACTACAAGGGCCTTTGATGATACCGACTGGGCTACGGATAGAGGCGCCGTCCCTACCAACACAGGCAGCAACAGATAGCTCTCATCCCACAGCCCGTTTTTAAGTACTGGTCTGGGTTGCCTAGTTTTCCGAGCACTGAAGATTTAGCATGTTACCCCATTCATACTACAGCAGGCTGCCACACTTTTATTGGCAGTCATGATATTAATTGCCAGGCGACTTTAATGACCTCAGTGTTGGTCAAGAGCAAAGGCTCGAAGTTTCCTTCCACACCAACCAACTACACAATTTCGCTAGACAAAAATATCTTCTACGTTTCCAGTTCCTACTTAGCCTCTGAGGACTGAACAAGTTTCTTCTTCTTCACCACCTTTTCGCAACACTAGGGGTCGGCTGCCTTTGATGAGTTTTACGCATCATTGGCATCATCAAATGTGGAGCGTGCCCCAGCTGAAACCAAGGATTTTATTATCTTGGTTCTCCGGTTGGAGCCTCGTCGATATACTTAAACCTAACGTTTCTGCCATCGTGCTGTGGCCTTCTTCAGAGTACTGCTTTGTCAGATAATGCTAGTCGTCTGTTCCTGATGACCTGAGACCTATCGTCAGCGCTTTTCAATCTCCTATGCATCCACTTGCTAGATATTTAGCAGAAAAGTTGAAAATGTTGAGGAACTTTTCCTCCACCATCAAAAATTCCTCCTACTTCATTGAAATCATCTGGAACAGACGACTAGGAGAAAATAAAATTCTGGTCAGCTTCGACGTCACGTCGCTTTTTAGCAGTGTGCCAGTGAACGAGGTCATTAATATAATCAAAGAGCGATTAGAATCGCTCAACTTGCCACTAGAATGGGCTTAATTAACTGAGTTCTGCCTGAAAATGACCTTCTTTCATTAAAAGAACAACT
This sequence comes from Vandiemenella viatica, assembly GCA_031002005.1. Classification (NCBI taxonomy): domain Eukaryota; kingdom Metazoa; phylum Arthropoda; class Insecta; order Orthoptera; family Morabidae; genus Vandiemenella; species Vandiemenella viatica. Next base: position 228,778,590 of record JARYHS010008074.1, read on the forward strand.
TCTACCAACAGAAGGAAGCAGCCGCCGTGGGAAGCCCACTGTCCCCAGGAGTCGCCGACTTATTTATGGAAGCTTTCGAAGCTAAAGTATGTGACTAAGCGAGTATGGCCTCTGAAAAGAGAAATTTAAAAGAGACATTTCTAGCCAATAGCTAAAGTGTAGCTGCTTGTAATAAAGCCTTGGCAAGCCTTGATCGCTCAACTTTGTCTCGCACTGCAGCAGCATCGGCGGAGAGCAACAAACCACCTGACAAGGCAGAAGCCGTCCTGCCATACATCCAAGGAGTGACGGATTAGATTGGTCGGCTACTAAGAAAGAAGAGCATCTGTCCCGTATACCAGGCCCCTAGGAAATTATTCAGCATCCTGACCAGCTTTAAAGACAAGAGAGAACATTTGCAAACACTAGGGGTATATGAAATTCCTTGTAGTTGCTGCAAAGTTTACATTGGGGAAACAGGACGCACCGTGAAGGAGAGGCTCAATGAGCACATCAGGCATTTGAAAAATAACAACACAAGCAAGTCCGCTGTAGTTCTACATTCAGCCGATAGTGGCCACTCAATTTTATTTGATAAGACCAGCGTTATAGCCATTGAGAGCAGATGGTGGCCTAGGCGTGTAAGAGAAGCGTTAGAAATACAAAAACGGCCGAACAACATGAATGCCGACAATGGTTTGCAACTTGACCATATTTGGTCATACGTGCTCAGAAAAACCCAAGACGAACGACCCCATCCTATCGCCTACACCGGGCACTGTGACGTCACCGCGGACGAATAGCGCCCGCCCGCGCTGTCTTCCTGCCACAATATAAGGCGACAGCGGCATCTGACAAAGCAGTCCTTTGAAAAAGGCCACAGCACGATGGCAGAAACGTTAGGTTTAAGTATATCGACGCGGCTGCACTCGGAGAACCAAGATAATACATACAGTGACCGCGGAAGGTTTCGTAGTCACCAAGGAGTTTATACTTACTGCCTGGTCGTACTAACGGATGACCTGAAGTGTTTCCATCTGTCTGCGAAATTTTTTTTGCGTGATACGTGTATTTTTTGTTTATGAAACTCGTAGTTTATGAGGCGGATAACTACAAAAACAGCCTAAAAACTGAAGTCTGGATGCCAGGTACGCGTTGTCCTGGGCTTGTGCCCGGCCCCGTTTTATCTCCCCGATCCACTGTGCGGCGCCTCAGCACTCTAAGCCACATTGGCGAATCAAGGACAGAACAAGTGTCGTGGTATACACGAAATCTCTTCGAATCAGTTAGGTTGTCAACAGTCGGGCCCGCGGATAGTCAACTGTTTGTCACGCTGTCGGGCGCGGCAATCTCGTTTAAATAAGTGAGTGCATGCACTCTGCCGAGCTGCAGATTGCCAATAAAGCAGGGCTCGCCGCCGCAGTGACTGATGGACGCTGTCAGCCAGCAGAGCTCAAGTAACCATTACATTAGAAAATAACGTTACTGACATAAACATCTATCATTTGTCACAGCATAAAGAGTTTTGTGAATTAAACTGTTGTGCCAAATAGAAATGTGTAAGGCAAAAACCAGAAAAAAGAAAGAAATGTTCATGAAACTATTTTTCAGAGAGAATATGTGTTTCGGATGTGTTCAGCAATTACTTTTTTGGTGATATCAGTGTTGATATAAAAAGGGACGTTAAACTGTTAAAAAAAAAAGTGTTGATAAATCAGTATTGATATGTTCTGTTCGACATATGTCACATTTATGGCTTAAAAGGAGGACTCATCTATCGATCAAAGACTAGGAAAGTGAACAAAATGGGTTCGGATTAGCAGGAAATTAATTCCAAAACTGACGGAAAGGAAACGAATGTGGCTTAACGGGAGCCAGAGGTGCCTATTCTGTTCATGTAAAAATAATAAAATTTAAGGGAACTTTATGGGGAAACTACTCAATACATTAACTTTATACTTTGTTACGCTTTGGTATTTTCAATTGCGCGACATTTTATTCGAGGAACTTTACTTCGGGCAAGATCGCCCTTCCTCGGGTGTACCTCTCGCGGTAACGGAGGTCATCTTTGCGGATACGAGTGTTTGGTGCATGCCATCAACGGATGCGAATGTTTTGCAGAGGCGGATGCGGAGGTGGAAAAATAAATTTATAATTATGTATATTTTAATATTTTAACAAAAATAAATTTTAAAATTCAAAAAGTATATTTTTTATGCCAAATTCTATATTTTTTCATAAGTAAAGTCTATTTGCATATAATACTGACTCACCGATTTATTTTTTGCCTCATCTATCAACAACAAAAAACGTGGAATGATTTCACAAGTGAATTAAATTGTTTACATAATCACACATGTGTCTAAAATACAATCTTTGTCATATTAACTTTGCGGAGTTCGCAGCTCGACTAATTCAAGCGTCAAGCACAAGGCCACGCCATCGCACATCTCCGTGCCCGCCACCCGACTTTCCACCGCTATAGTGGCCCATGCACACTCCAAATTGTAGGACCTATGATGATCCGATTTTCCGATAAAGGACTGTTGATCTGCCGTGAAAGGCGTTACAGGACTACACGTAATACGTGCTGGATGTTGTTCGACTCCCAGATAACCAACTCGGGTCCTTGCCGTCCAACAAACTATGGCGTACACAACGTTCAGTTCAGTGTTACTCTTATTGCAAGATCGTAAGGGGAAAAAAACAAACAAACAGGTTGTCGTTAGTTAAGCAACGATGGGCAGAATCTCGTATAAAAATAAAAGAATAACATATATTTCAACATAAACAAAACATCCGCTATACATCCACATTAAAAATTGCTGATTCGGTTGCGGATGCGAAGGTAGGACTCCATGCGAAAGTTCCGCACTTGCGGATGCGGATATTGTTACATCCCTAGTCTGTACTAATACATTGTGCCCTTGCTTCAAGTCATGGGTTAGGCGGTGCGGTGCACCGGGGACCCTACACCCAAGGGCCCGCAAGCGCAACACCCCAGGGGCCCCCAGCCTCAGCTCAGGGGCCCCCTACCAGCAACACAAAGCAAAAAAAAAGGTCGCCCATCTGGCCTGAGGGCCCAAAATAAATTTTTTTGCACCGGGGCCCTTGTTGACCTAGCTACGCCACTGGTCTATACATCAAACAAATTGTGATTAAAGTAATGATTTAGTCTGGATGTGTATGTGTGAGAGAGAACTCCTTAAAGCTGTATGCATGTGACTACACGGTCAGTATATATTTATAAACCGAGCGTGGTGAGTAGGCGGTTAACGTTCGTGCCTGGCGTTCGGAAGAAAGGGGGTTCGATCCGTAGTCCGACCTTTCAGATTTCTGATTTCCATGGTTTACCGAAATCACTCCATTCGAATACCGGAATGTTTTTGTAAAAGCCCACGGGCGATTTCCTTCCGATTCTTTGCTCTCCCCGTATCCCTCTCGGCTCTAATTACTGCGATATCAACAAGCTGTAAAACACTATATATATGCGTGTGTGTATTGTTGCATATTAAATCCGACTTCGTGTTGATGGTAGTAAGATGATCTAAAATCTAAACCATAGTGATAGCTCGTTGCAGAGATATTGTTGATAGCAGTACTCTGCCCCCTCCACTTATGCAGCTGGCAGGTGGCCGCTCCTGTTATGCGGGCTGCCAGACCACTGCCAACACTTCGCTATTTTTGACTTTCTTTCAAGTCACCGCCGAGCGAGCATCGATCTCAAAGGTAAAGTTGTCTGGTCTATGGGTGGAATTCTGTAAATATTCTACTTTTATCTTCGGCAGAGTTTGCTCGAGAGTTTGGTACTTTTACCTCGTCACAGGGTAGTAAAGTTGAAACTCTCATTAAACCGTTCACAATCAAGACAGGGAATGTAAAATGGGGCTGAGCACAAGTCCTCCCTGACTGCTGTTTTTAGATGGCTTTCCGCAGTCAATAAGGCGAATGCCGGGATTGTCCCCAATCTCTACTTCAAAAACTACGAATTTCACAAAACAAAAAACACACTTATCCAAAACGGAACATATTTACATATTTCGCAGCCAGTTGGCCACACTTACCCATTAGTACGTAGTACGATCTGGCAGTAGGTATAAAATTCTTGGTGGCAGCAAGAGCATACGGCCGTAAAACCAAAGCTACAAATTTGGTTTTACCAACAATGAGTATAACTTACCAGAGGCAGCCGATCCTAAAATGTTGGGAAAAAGTGGCGAAAAGAAGAGTCACTTCAGTTAAATTAATAAATACTAGTTATACGAAAATCTAATAATTAATATTGAACTCTCTGCGTTAAGAAACAATTTAACAGCCGTCACAACAAAAAGTCACTTTTATTATCTGTGTAATCGAATGTACTTCGATCTTTCGTTTTATTCTTATTACGGATCCAGCATTAAATCGGGTGCTTACACGATGCTTGCAACAAAATCTACACTACGTAATAAAATTATAGAAAAACAGTGTCTGTACATGAAATTTATTTCAAACAGAGTACGCTATTGTTGATTTTTTTGGCCTATCACCGCATCCCGAAAAAACTAATGGTCGGATTTTGACGAAACGCCACGTAGGCTGCACATAGGTCCAAGTAGTAGAAAAAACGACCGACAACTTCTCTGATCAACCTAGACGAAGTGGTATAGTAAACAATGTCTTGGGCAATTCTTTATTTGAAAACGAAAAGATTCACAAAGTATATCACCTACCGGAAAACCGATAAAGTATCAATGGTTCAGTTACGACACAGAAGCAACGTCGATACGTTATATCTGAACGTCCACAGTTCAGTGAGAAAGTGCAGGAAACAATTCTAAGAATACTGTAATAGTATTTGACTGCAGCGTCTATTAAAATACATAAATGCCGTCGTTTATAGCACTGTAAACGAGAACCATCTTGCTTTAGCCATTGAGCAGCCACTGGGCAGTGTTATTTGTTGACCGATATGCGACGTGAAGACGTGCAGACAAGCGTGGAACAACGGGATAAAACCTGAGAACTACTGAAAATGTAGTAAACTTCTTACTAGGCGACCAGTTATTAAAAACAGAAGGAATTTTTTATGTTGAAGAATATGTAAGAAGGAAATGAATGGAAGTGGAAACCAGTTGAAAGAAGGAAATGGGGAAGAGATGGAAAATAATGGACGAAATAGGCAGAGACGATAATAAGAGACGCTAAAAGAAAATCAGTTGAAAGATACAGCCATATGAGCTTTAAGAAATTGATTCAGTTAAAAAAAGAAAAATGGATGTGAGTTACCATAAACTAGTGCCACTGCATTATACATGATTGGGACTATATTGAGAAATCTTATATACACAGACGGAAAAAAAAATCCCAACACCAAGAAAGACTTGTGTTAGATAAACGAAATTTGGTAGGCGTGTTTATACATCTGAAAGATGACATCGATTCAAATTTCGCGCTTCGCGCATAAGTGTGGCGCTAGTGGCGCTACTCAGAGCTTGCAAATCAGGTTTGCTTTAAATACGCGCTGTAAAGTTTGTGAACGTTATTTACCGCTGAGATTTGACATAGTGAGTTGATGTTAGCCAAGAATGCCTTTAAGAAGACGAAGAAGCCATTATCAACAGCTCACCGAGTTTGAACGAGGTCGTGTAATAGGGCTACGAGAAGGTGGATTTTCTTTTCGCGATATTGCAGAAAGACTTGGCCGGAATGTATCCACTGTGCATGATTGTTGGGTGCAGTGGTCAAGGGATGGTACTGCCTCAAGAAGACCGGGTTCCGGGAGGCCACGTGGCACTACTGAGAGGGAAGACCGCCGTATTCGGCGTACAGCTGTGGCGCATCGTACTGCGTCTGCGGCAGAAATTCGAGCTGCAGTTGGTACCACAGTGACACAACGAACTGTTAGAAATCGGTTACTTCAAGGACAGCTCCGAGCCAGGCGCCCTGTAGCGTGCATTCCACTGACTACAAGCCATCGCCGTTTGCGACTCCAGTGGTGTCAAGCCAGAGCTCATTGGAGGACGGAGTGGAGATCTGTTGTGTTTTCTGATGAAAGCAGGTTCTGCCTTGGTGCCAGTGATGGCCGAGTGTTGGTCAGAAGGAGGCCAGGGGAACGCCTGCAACCAAACTGTCTGCGGCCTAGACACACTGGACCTACACCTGGAGTCATGGTCTGGGGAGCAATTTCCTATGACAGCAGGAGCACTCTTGTGGTTATACCAAACACACTGACTGCAAATTTGTACGTCAGTCTGGTAATTCAACCTGTAGTGCTGCCATTCATGAACAGCATTCAAGGGGGAGTTTTTCAACAGGATAACGCTCGCCCTCATACCGCTGTTGTCTCGCAACGTGCTCTACAGAGTGTCGACATGTTACCTTGGCCTGCGAGATCACCAGATCTGTCTCCAATTGAACACGTATGGGATATCATTGGACGACAACTCCAGCATCATCCACAGCCAGCACTGACCGTCCCAGTATTGACAGCACAAGTACAACAAGCATGGAACTCCATACCACAAAGTGACATTCGAAACCTGTATGACACAATGCATTCACGTTTGCAGGCTTGCATTCAAAATTCTGGGGTTACACCGGCTATTAATTTAACAGTATTTCACATTTGAAATGCATTTTCTTGAGCTTAAATTAACCTGTGATCTTGAAAATTTAATCAATTAAACATGTTAACTTGACAAATGCATTGTCCAAATTTCATTACTCTACAATAATTTTTTCTTGGTGTTGGGATTTTTTTTTCCGTCTGTGTATATATAAAAATAGACGTGTTTTTTCCTATATTTCACTTTTCAGCCACCACTACCTAGCACAGATCACTGATGTTTGTGGGTGGAAGTAGCATGGAGTTTCCTGTCGTGCACAACGTTGGCCGAATGCCGATAGCTGTGGGGATGTGGGAGATATAATGATTAAATTCGGTCAGTGCAGGGCGTTTTCATATTTCGACCAAAAATTCGTATCTCCGTATACTTCTCTTTCCTGCCACAACTACATAACATAGACTTTTGGTGTTTGTGTGTGGTAGTACAATCGTCTTTCCTGTCGTGCACTATGGTTGTTAGATGTCGGTAGCTATGGGGATGTAGGAGATATGGGGGTTGAAAGTGGTCGACCTGTGGCAGTTTCATACTTCTGCCAAAGACAAAAGTGACATGGTGTATCACTTTTCAGCGAAAACTATAGATCACAGATAACTGGCGTTTGTGTGTAGTAGTAGCACAGAGTCACCTTTCGATCACAACAGCGGCCGAATTTCAAAAACTGTAGTACTGTGGTAGATATGGTGGTCGTAAGTGGCCGACCAAGGATATTTTCGTATTTCGACTGTCTCCGCATATGTCACTTTTCTGCCACAACTACATAGAATAGAGCATTGGTGTTTGTGTTTGGTAGTAGAATCGTATCTCATGTAGTGCACTATGATTGTTAGATGTCTGTAGCTATGGGGGTGTGGGAGAAATGGGGGTTGAAAGTGGTCGACCTGTGGCAGTTTCATACTTCTGCCAAAGACAAATGTGTCATGGTGTATCACTTTTCAGCGAAAACTACAGATCACAGATAACTGGCGTTTGTGTGAAGTAGTAGCACAGAGTCACCTTTCGATCACAACAGCGGCCGAATTTCAGAAACTGTGGTACTGTGATAGATATGGTGGTTGTTAGTGGCCGACCAAGTATATTTTCGTATTTCGACTGACTCCGCATATGTCACTTTTCTGCCACAACTAAATAGCATAGAGCATTGGTGTTTGTGTTTGGTAGTAGAATCGTATCTCATGTAGTGCACTATGGTTGTTAGATGTCGGTAGCTATGGGGGTGTGGGAGAAATGGGGGTTGAAAGTGGTCGACCTGTGGCAGTTTCATACTACTGCCAAATACAAAAGTGTCATGGTGTATCACTTTTCAGCGAAAACTATTGATCACAGATAATTGGCGTTTGTGTGTAGTAGTAACACAGAGTCACCTTTCGATCACAACAGCAGCCGAATTTCAGAAACTGTGGTACTGTGGTAGATATGGTGGTTGTAATTGGCCGACCAAGGATATTTTCGTATTTCGACTGTCTCCGCATATGTCACTTTTCTGCCACAACTACATAGCATAGAGCATTGGTGTTTGTGTTTGGTAGTAGAATCGTATCTCATGTAGTGCACTATAGTTGTTAGATGTCTGTAGCTATGGGGGTGTGGGAGAAATGGGGGTTGAAAGTGGTCGACCTGTGGCAGTTTCATACTTCTGCCAAAGACAAATGTGTCATGGTGTATCACTTTTCAGCGAAAACTACAGATCACAGATAACTGGCGTTTGTGTGTAGTAGTAGCACAGAGTCACCTTTCGATCACAACAGTGGCCGAATTTCTGAAACTGTGGTACTGTGGTAGATATGGTGGTTGTTAGTGCCCGACCAAGGATATTTTCGTATTTCGACTGTCTCCGCATATGTCACTTTTCTGCCACAACTACATAGCATAGAGCATTGGTGTTTGTGTTTGGTAGTAGAATCGTATCTCATGTAGTGCACTATGGTTGTTAGATGTCGGTTGCTTTGGGGGTGTGGAAGATATGGGGGATGAAAATGGTCGACCTGCGGCAATTTCATATTTCTGCCAAAGACGCATGTGTCACGGTGTATCACTTTTAAGTGAAAACTATCAATCTCAGATCACTGGCGTTTGTGTGTGGTAGTAACACAGAGTCTCCCATCGATCACAACGTTGGCCGAAATTCGGTAACTGTGGGAATGTGTGAGATATGATGTTTGAAATTGGTCGATCATGAATATTTTCGTGTTTCATCCAAAGACTTGTGTGTATCCGTAAATTTTACCTTGCTGCCGGAACTACATAGCGCAGAAGACTGGTACTTGTGTGTGGTAATAGTATCGAGTCTCCCATCGTGCACTAGGGTGGTTAGATGTCTACAGCTGTCAATATGAATTCTTTACAATCACGAACGAAGTCGTGGGTACCAGCTAGTTATTATATAAAATGATTTATTTACACCTCCTTATGAAAAAATATTATGTATGAAACTTGACACCTTTGTTAAGAGAATTACAAATTCCATTACTTGCAAATATTTGTTCGATCAGTACCGATGAAATTTTTTATGGCTTTTCCATTCGTCGTGGTCATTAGAGGTGAGAAAGGCGCAAGTAAGGGAGCGTCCATAAACTACATGGCTTGGTCGGGGGGGGGGGGGAGGGGTTGGCTGGAAGGCTACGCTGGGCTACGTGGGAGGAGGGGGGGGGGTTCCGAGCCAGGCCACGTAGTTTCCTTTCATAATATTTTTCACAGTTAAAATAAGGAACAGAACACACAACAGCATGTGAATATTTATTTCCCTCAGTTAATCATCTCCGTATGTAATTTATGATAGTCTGACGAGAGAAAACAATACAAAATGTCTTCTGGAATCAAAAGGGAAAAAATCTACGTGCTACGTGGGAGGGGGGGGGGGTTCACAGGAGACCAAAATGGAGCTACGTGGCTTATGCACGCTCCCTAACGGGAAGCATTTTGGCATTCCCATGGAGTGAACCAATGAAAATTAACTAGGGTACTGACGAAAAGCAAAATTACGCAAGTTTTGACAAAGAACCGGCCATTGGAGTGAAGATTGAGGAATTTTTCGAAGAAATACTCACACGGGTTGGAGGGGGGAGGGGGAGAGGAGATGCAATTTCCAGTTCTAGGTTTAAGTGTCCATATTTTCGAAACAAAGAATTGGCGAAAGGAGGATTATTTCGCGCAAGAAGTCTAGGAAGCGTTGTTTGGCACTGTACAGTTATTGCTTGAAATATTGATGTGTGCAGAGAGAGGTCAGGGCCGAGGTTAGAAGCAGCTGACGCGAGCACCCCTCAACATCGATCGGCTCCTCCCGAGTCTGGCTGATGCAGCGGACAGTCCACTCACTTAGGTTAACACAACACTTACGGCGGTATTCTAAAAAAATTAACTATCATTAAAAAATATAGGCACTGAGGAATTTTCTGCAAAACGCTCAGAATGCCGGGGATAGATTTAAATTCAGCAAAGAAACGAATGCAGTTGTCAGTAGCACTGAGCTACCATACACTGACAAGTCCCAAACAGAGCTCTCACCGCCATCAGCCAATTTACGAGTATATTGAATTGTATCCTGTTAAAAGATGAATTTTGGGATATCAGTATAGAATATCTTTATTTTGTTAGTTACTATACGCCGGCCGCGTATTTCAGGCGGTAGCGCACCTGACTGCGGCCTGGACGATCGGGGTTCGATCCTCGATAAAGCCGAGGAGTGTTCCTCGAATCTGAACGTCCAAAACGGCTGCTATCTAATAAGTACCGTGAAGGAATCTTCGCGCTGACCCCGTCACATTCATTCTAGTGCCGATGGTTGTAATGGGAATGCGGAACTCTACCTCCGTGAATCCTACCAGAAGCGGCAGGAGCCCTCGGAACCCCGTGACCTTTACCTTTAAAAACTGTTCCTTACTCGGGACAAATCTTCAACAGAGGCAATAGACAAAGAGACACCAAAAGCTTCCTCATCTGCAATAAAAAAGAGAGAGTGTACTCGATAGTGCGTCGCAATATTGTGTTAATTTAATTCAATTTAATTGCAATGGAGCATACGCTCCGGTGACAATTTCCCTAAACACCCATCTCCCGTTTTCCTGCAGGCTAACACATTTGCCCTCTACAAATTTTAACTATAAATTCTTTCGACATTTTTGGTAAATTATTCGTCATTTCCCTTGGTAAATTATTCCAATCCCTGACACCCTTACTTTAAAAAAAAAAAAAAAAAAAAAAAAAAAAAAAAAAAAGAATCTTCCCACACCCTTGTGCCTGAAATCGAGTGCCAGCTTGTGGCCATGGTCATCTTTTCTCTTCCATGCACTACGTTTCATTCCTACACCAATATCTCTCCATGCCTCATCACCAGTACACGCCTTATACACTCCCATGACCCTCTTCACCCTCCTCCTGTCTTTCTATGAATTCCATTCCAGCTCTATTACCATATCTGTTATTGATTGAATTCTGCGATAATTTCCAGAAACAAATCAAGCAGCCCTTTTTTGCACCCTCTTCAACTCCTGTATTTGATACTCAAAATTTAGGTCCCATACTACACTATCATATTCGAGCAATGGTCTGAACAAAGTTATGTAATCCAATTTCTTTACTTCCCTCGTACATCGCCTCATCACTCTCTCCAACAAGTGTAAAATTTTGAAACCTTTTCCTACCACCTGTCCAATGTGTCCTGCCCAATTAAGCTTGTTACCAAATGTAATGCCAAGATATTTACATTTCAAGTCTTCAACAAGTAATTCTTTCCCCACCTTATAATCATAATCAACCATTAGTTTTTTATTTGTGTATCTAAAAACTGACTCTTCTTTGCATTTATCTTCATCCCATGTTTACCAACCCAACTAGATATCCTCTCCAGATCACCCTTCAGCTGTTTGAAGGCTTCTTTTGATCCTTTTATATAGGATTATATCATCTGCAACCATTCTAATTTCTGATAGTAAACAATCAACACAATTATTCTTTAGAATAATGAATGGCAATTGTACCAATACGCTACCCTGTGGCATTTCCATTTTTACTTCCAGATCTTTTGATACTACATTTCCTACTCTAACTTTCTGTTTTCTACCTTTTAAAAATTCTTCTGCCCAGAAAATCACTTTCTCATCCACTCCAATAGTTTTTACCTTATTTACTTCTATTTATGGCTCCCTCTGTCAAAAGCATGTGACAGATTTAGTGCTGCACTATCAATTTGGCCTCCCTTGTCCATTTCATCTGAACTATCTTGCATATGTCGCACCAACTGAGATTCGCATGAATATCCTTGCCTATGTTTATGTATCACGTGTTTATTTGGTTGTTAAGTATTTAGTTTTCGAGGCGTAAATAGGAAAAGTCTCACCATTTGTCTAGATTAGTCTGATTTGTGAAACCACCTACGCAATCCAGGCCGCTGGTAGCTAGAGTTGCCATATATATATCTATACTATTATAAATCTGTAAGCAAGCTGCGTTTGTAGTGAGGCTTGATCTCTAATAACGCAAAAACTACCGCATCAATTTGCATGGTGTTGCCAAATTTTTAAAGCTAATGTTGCAGATCAACATCTGCAGAAGTGCTAACGAGTAATATGTACCATGGGAAGAAGCAAGTCAGTAAAAAACTTCAGAAATGTGAAACTGTAGACCACAGATAATTATACACATTCAGACGGTCACTCCTTTCATAAAGAGACCTGACAAAATTTAGGATTTCCCTTTTTTTTTACTTCTGCGATTCATTTTTCTGGACCGCAGTACTTCAAAATAAAAAGAATACGTGAATCAAGTATAATCAGCATTTACTTGAATCGTAACAGGTCTGTTGAGTTACGAAAAAGTTATATTACTAATATTGAAGACCTGTATTGTCTATGGTAGACTGTTATACAGTTTGTCTCTGGAACAAAATTGCTACATCAACGCTGTACAATACAGCCACAATAAGCCAATACTTAATACGAAATTCAGTTTTTTCTCGAAGAGCGATGTCTGAAAAACAGCTGTTATAAATATCAGCAAGTAATAAAACATACTTCTTTCATAATGACTTGTGCGGAATTGCACATATTTGGAAGTACTTTATTCGATTAATATGTCTCGTGGCTATAACGTGCAAATATAACTAGGCATCCGAAAATTCAGGTACATGCGACTCAAATAATTACATAGAAAATACGGATATATTGAAAGAAACTCAAATAAAAAAATTTTCATATCCTAATGCTACACCGCGTAAATTATAAAGCTAAAAGCATCGTCCCTTTGGCCTATAACAAAGCATATCAGCTGTCATCACTATCCAGATTGCATTTCAATCGATTTACAACTTGCGATAATTTTGCCAATCAGAAATAATTGCTTGAGTTACTACACATTAGTATACCGTGATCCATTTTGACATTTTTGAATTAATTATATCTGACTGAAATAATGATACGACGATTTGAAACCAAGATTAACTCCAATTCACGTAAATTTCTATTTTAAAGCAGGAATAATTGATGGTGTATCAACATAAAATAAAAAACCAATATCCAAACAGCAAAAAATAAATAAATCAGAAAAAATTGAGATGCTGTGATTATTGGTAACGAATTTTTATTTCAAATATAACTAGGCATCCTAAAATTCTATTCTACACCGCGTAAATTTTAAAACTAAACCCGTTATGCCTGATGCTAAACAAAACAATTCAATTGTCATCTGGTCCAGGCTGTTGTTTCGCCAGGTACTTACATGAGACTGAAATAATTACATAGAAAATACGGCTATATTGAAAGAAACTTAAATTAAAAATGTTTCATATCCTAATGCTACACCGCGTAGATTATAAAGCTGCAGGCATCGTCTCTCAGGCCTATAACAAAGCATCATATCAGCTGTCAGGTTGCATTTCAAGCGATTCACAACTTGCGATAATGTTGCCACTCAGAAATAATTGTTTCAGTTACATGCACGTTACTACATAAACTGTACTATGATCACATCTGGACATGACAATTAACAAGTCTCAGGGACAGACACTAGGAACCGTAGGCATTGATCTTCGGACACCATGTTTCTCGCACGGCCAGCTATACGTTGCTTGCTCCAGGGTGAGTGGCAGATCACGCCTGTACATATGTACAATGAACAATCAGACCAGAAACTGGTCTACACAGAGGCATTACAATGAGTGACCTACGAAGTATGCTGAAGATAGTATATTATTTCTCTTAAGCATTGCTTTATTTACTTATAACGCAAAAATAAAAGCCTTTCTAAACAATAAATGTTTATACTTCGCACAATAATTACAACCACGAATTACTACTGTTAATTTTTCAGGAACCTTTTCTACTATTGAATCAATTGCATCACGTTAAAATATGAATAAAACAACTCTCTGACATCAGTATGAAAACCGAACCTAACGTATTAACCGAAACAAACGAAACTATTCAGAATACATTAACAGTTCATGCCTTTCCACGTTAATGTCTGATAAGAGAATAAAATCGGTAAATGATTTCTACACCTGCCAAGGCACGCGCGCGTGAAGCAGCGGGCAAATGCTAGTATATATATATACTAGCTGACCCGGCAATGCTTCACTATTGCTGAACTTGAGTAAGCACATAGATTAAATGAAAAAATATTTACATATAAATTTTAAACTGCTGTTTCATTCATTTTCAGTTGGAAAGGGTGAGAGGGGATGCGCTTTGGAAAACATATGCAGGCATTATTTTTCTGTTTGTTTCAAAGTATAAGTGTACAAATTCTTATCTAAATCGGATAAAAAATGTGGTTTGCCTAGATTATGGGGTTGGAAAGGGGGAGAGGGGATGAATATTCGGAAACCATACGTAGGCAGTATTTTTCTGTTTGTTTTATAGTATAAGTGTACAAATTCTTATTTAAATCGGATAAAAAATGTGGTTTGCCTAAATTATGAGGTAAAAACGTAATGAGGTTGGAAATGGGGCGAGGGGATTAATATTCGGAAACCGTATGTAGGCAGTATTTTTATGTTTGTTTTAAAGTATAAGTGTACAAATTCCTATCTAAATCGGATAAAAAATGTGGTTTTGCCTAAATTATGGGGTGTTATGGGGAATAGGGGGTGACTTTTTGGAATTTTTTTTTTCACGGGAACCTTCGCAGACGCACACTCGAAAACTCTCCAAAGTTTCATTGCAATCTGGTAAATGGTATAGGAATGCATAGAAGACGAACAAACCCACAAACCCACAAACAAACATTGATTTTTATATATAAGATATATATATAGCATAGTTTCTAGCTAAAATACAACTTTTTTAAATTAATCTAAACATTTGTTCCCTCCTTAAACACACCACTAAAATACGTTTTTAACCCCATAAATGTCCCGGAAATTATAATCCTGTATCACAAAAAAACTTTTTTAACCCCAGAAATATCCCGGAACTTATAATTCTGTACCTGGGAACCCTACTGGTAGCCTGAGCCCTGACCGTTTTATACCCTCGTGTTTCCATTACGATAGTGCATTATCACGTTCGGACAAATTATTGGCAAACTATCTATTATAAACGCTCGTAAATAATTCGCAAATGCAAAAAAAAATTTAGCTAAAAAAGTATGTTTTTTTTTCAGATTTCATGACGAAAATTGTCTTTGCCTATTCTTCCTTTCGAATGACTGCCAGCTTTCTGTTTAATCACTTGGGTAGTTGCTATCTCCATCCTTTGCGATAGCCTTATCAGACGTTTATTATGTCGTTCAGCGGACCGACTTCTCATTATTCACGACTCAAGGACAAAGGAAGTGGCTGTGCTTCCGGTTAGGGAAAAAAACTGGGCGATATTGATTAGCTTCGCAGTCTGCACGCACGCAGTCTGTAGTTCCAGAATAGAATATTTTTTAAAAAAATGGATGTTTCTTGTAGCTTATTCTAACAGATGTTAAATGGATAAACGATACAGTTACGTACATATTAATTTGAATAAGGATGCAACACTGAGTAATAGGTATTTTCCAACAATTTTTTTTTTTTTTTTTTGAAATGCTCGCAGTAGTTTTACTGTTACCTTGAATTAAGGAGAGTTGAAGAACGAAATGTAAAGTTGTTTACTTATTTGTTTGGTATATTCAAAACAAATTCAATTACTTTGAGAAAGAAAAAAAAACTCATACATAACCAAACTTTTTGTGGCGCAAAATCTACTTTAGATATATGATTGTTAAAAAGTCTCTTGACTTCAGAAATAACAATACATATTAAATTTTATATATTTAACAGAACTCACCTGACTGAAACCATAATCAACAGAAGGATTTTATAAATTCTTGGGGACTTAAATATGGGAGGATATACACCGAATCGATGGGTCATCCGCCGTACAGCCTTGATTCGGCACCCTATGGCTTCTTTTTATACCCGCACATCAAAAACAAATTGCGTGGCCAACGATTTTTGACACCGGAAGAAGCGGTTGATGCATTCAAGAAGCATGTTCTGGAGTTACCTCCATCGGAGTGGAAAAAGTGCTTCAAAAATTGGTTCAAATGCATGCAAAAGTGTATTGATCTTCACGGAGAAACAATAAAACAAATTCCGTTCATAATTTTTTTTTCGTTGCTAGGCCAGAAATATAAATAGCAACCCTCGTATTCACACTTTCTGGATGAATGCGCTCTTAGGAGAAGCGTCGGAGCGAGCGAGGGGAGCAAGTAACAAGCTACACCGCAATATTTTCGAGTTGTTTTACTAATCACCATGAAATTTAAAGAATTTTGCTCCAATTAACGTTCACAAAATAATGTTTACTGAGATCTCAGTTACTCTTCAAGAGCAAGAAGAAGGAATAGTGTGTTTCTATTGATACTTGTTTCGCGGAGATCAAATTAGTCGTCCGTGCACTGACGAAACAAAGCTACACGAAACCGCCGCCACCATGGGAACTTTTAGCATTCCCGATAGAGTTATGAGATGCTCTCTTCGGTAATATATGACTAATGTATTTTGACTTCGCTTTTGCAAGCTATTGTGCTGGCTTCCGTTAGATTTCTTATTCAACATCATGCAATATTACCGTAACTTATTTTCTACCTGAACACTATTCGTCGATTGAGACCACAGCTCCTGCCGTGGCTTCACCGAGTCAGCATTAATACTGCTCTTGGGTTTCCAGAATTGGAGAAACGAACAGAAGATATCAACGCGCCCCGTTCACTTCACGCTGTTATGTTCCGCTTATCCTCCAGAAAAAATTATTGGTGAAAAACTGTGACATAGCGAGTTTAGTCTCGTCAAATATCTGCCGCTGTCGAGAAAAGAGTGGATATATCTGAACGCTGGTCACATGGCAG
Source organism: Vandiemenella viatica (assembly GCA_031002005.1). Lineage (NCBI taxonomy): Eukaryota > Metazoa > Arthropoda > Insecta > Orthoptera > Morabidae > Vandiemenella > Vandiemenella viatica. The sequence continues at coordinate 228,795,485 of JARYHS010008074.1, forward strand.
ATCTAGCAATTTACGACAGGACCACATATCTCACAGTTTGGCGTGTGAAGCAACACGTTCCTAGGAAGAGCTTTAAGGCCCATTCACACTAGCGGTCAGGTCAGGTCAGCTCTGCTCACGATCCAGGATAGCATTCACACCTAGCGGTCAGCTCAGCTCAGGTCAGGCCAGATCAAGTCTTAGACGAGGCCATTTCATTTCAGTTGCTCATAGTGAACAATGGCGTTTTCTACCCCAACGTCAATTAAATCACAATGATTTTGGATAAAGAGCCTAAAAATACGTCGAGATCAAAAGAGAATGGTTCTGGGTGCATCCACAGTTTCAAGCGCAAACAGATCAAGAGAAAAAAGAATGCTAACTACCGGTTATGCCGTGCGAGACGAGTGGTGGGAAATGTTTTGATATTTTAGGGCTCAAAAATTTCGAATTTATTTTAGAAAAATTAATTCTGATCCAGGATTAATTGATAACATAATTTTAGCAACATGAATTTTGCACAATTATTTACGGAAGAATAAAATTTCAGGCCATCTATAAAGTGAATTTCAGGATGAGCGAGAAAAACCCTATTTTACAAATATTCTTTGTTTCTGTGCTAACGCTGGTACAGAAGCCTTTGATTCAAAAAATAAATTCACAATATTTTTTTAAGTTATGAAACAGGATCAGTATCTAGGCAGTACCAAAATGTGTAATAATATTTGAATTTATATTAAAGTTTGCCGATTTTATATTAAACAGAAATAACACAGCGTTAAAATATTTATTTTTTATTTATTACTCTTTTTTATTGCTTACGAGGCTAGTTTTCAGACGTTCGTCGCCCATTTGATCTGACCTGACCTGACAGTTACACGTTCACACTAGCGGTCAGCTCAGGTCAGCTCAGGTCTTGACCGTTGTTGATCACTGTAGGGTCCGACCAAAGGTTCGGCTTCGGCTTCGGCCACCTTCGGCCAAAAAAAGGACCTTCGGCCGCACATTCGGCTTCGGCCAAATTCAGCCGAATGTTTGGCCGAAGCCGAAGGTTTACATCCAGCCCCTGAAAATGAACCAACTTTTACGAATACCGTCACATAGCGCGCCAACAGACGATAGCAAAGATAAAGAACCATTTGGAAAACATCATAAAAATCAGTGGGAAGTATATTGTGAAACCAGTGTTAAATACCAAAGCTTGATCATTTAAAAAAAAAATCAAAAAAAATCAGAGATCTTGTATGCGCCCAAACATTTTACAACAGAAGTTTAACAGTCTACTTTACGCGATATCGTAGAAAAAAAGTAGCGCCACCATGGCCCGATAATCACCCGATTTCTTTGCGGATTAATGTATTACATGGACCTGGTCATTGTAAACATGTTTCTGTACAACCTCGTTGAAGGAGAAGGACTTCGCAGACTTAATTTTACTGATCCTCAAACTCGACCCTAGTACAGACAAAAGCGAGAGAATTATTTTAGAAAGTCTTTAATGCAGTAAGGTTGCATTGGTTTTAGGAAAAAGGCTGAATGGATCAGTTTTTACCACGAAGATATGAAGTGATAAAGCAAACACGTTTTTGAGACCGAGTGTGGTGGTGTAATGGAGAGCGTTCTGGCCTCTCATTCGGGAGGACGGCGGCTCGAATCACCGTCCGGGCAACCAGATTTGGTTTCTCCAAATCACTCCAGGTGAATGCCGGGTGCTTCTTCCCCCCCCCCCACCCAAAAAAAGTTTTTGAGTGTCACGGCACATGGCATTTCCAAAGGTTTCAAAAAAAAATTAAACTGGCTGTTAGTGTGTTGGGAGATCATACAAGGCAATAAATTGCACAAAAAATCACTGAAACTGTTACCAACTACAATTCAAAAGAAGATATCGATACGGGTATACGTAATAATACTTCAAATATGAATGCAACCATCCGCTATAAAAACTTCGTTTTTATTGGTTGTGTTGCTCACACTCTACAGCTCATGATTCACAAAGTAATTTTTAAAGATATTGCTATAATAGAAATAGTGAAAAAGTGTTGTATAACGTAAGAAGGGTGAACAAGCCACTCGATATCTCAATTAATAGAACATAAAAATGCAGTAAATCTGTGAACGTGATGGAATACAAATTCCAACTGCAGAAGAATGGATACAAATGAACAATTTTATAACTGTGCTGAAGTGTATTTAGGAAGCAACAACTAATATTTCTAGCGATTTATCAACAGTATCTTTAATTATATCAATATTTGACATCTTAACAGACCCACGCAAGCGGCATTTGAGCAGTATTATATGATCAGCCTTCATCCTTCTGGGCAAGTTTTGTGTTTAACAGGAGATCTGCTTTCGCAAGAAAAAACCTTACGGTTGTTGATTGCCGCTCTAATCGATCCACGGTTTAATATTAAGTATTTGAGTAGGGACGAAATTGTAAATACGAAGACTGATATTTTGTAATTTCTACGTCAAAACTGTACACTGACAATAACGAATAAAACGGGTCATTTGGAGCCATTAAATCTTATTTTATTAGTGCCAATGTACTTTTTGTTTTGGTTATATTTAGTACATTTTTAATTATTCTGTTGGGGGTCTAAGTTGCTTCACGTCCGTAGGTATAACCTCAATTGCCCTACACGTGACCCCTGGGTGGTGCTAAGAAAGCAACAGCGATAAGATGAGATCGAACTGTCTGAATAGACCTCTCGGTCAAAGGATACACAAAAAGGAGCCAGAAGGTCCTTTTCAGGACCCACAAGCTCGTAGAATTGGACCATCTCTACGCATTTGTCAACTGAATATCGAAGGAATAAGTCGAGCAAAATGTGAATATCTTTCGAGACTTGCACAGAAATATGCAATCGATGTCATTGTGCTCCAAGAAACACACAGCAGACGAAAAACAGATACAACGCAGAGGGAGAGTACCAGGTTTTAAATTAATAGCCTCCAATTTTCATCCCAAGTACGGCCTCGCAATTTATGTCAAGAATGATTTGCCAAATTGCCAACTCCTGTCAGTAAATTCTGATAATGACATTTATACCATCACGGCAAAAGTTGAAAATCTGACGATAGTCAATGTGTACAAGCCACCTGAAACTATTTGGCCTAACCCTCCTTTTCCACCTCAACAACACCCAACTATACTACTTGGTGACTTCAACAGTAAACATCACCTCTGGGGCTACAGCAAGAATGACCTTAATGGTGAAATACTTGAAAGCTGGATGGAAACTGATAATCTGGAATTAATTTATGATGCTAAAGATCTGCCGACCTTTCAGTCAGCTCGATGGTGTCGAGGATACACTCCAGACCTATGTTTTACAACCCAAATCCAGAGTGCAATCAGTCAATGTTCGTCGTTTCAGTGGTCAAGGATTTTCCTCACAGTCAACACAGACCTGTTATCCTAGAGGTAGGAATGTCCATACCTGTTATACGATCACACCCTACACCAAGATGGAACTTCAAGAAAGCCAACTGGATTGAATTTGCAAAACAAACAGACTCCAATATCAGATGGATTAAACCAACCTACAATAATTATAATAGATTTGTTGGGATCATTAAAGGTGTAGCTAGACGATGCATTCCTAGAGGATATCGCAAAGAGTACATCCCTGGTTGGAGCCCAGAGAGTGAGAATTTATTAATGAAATATGAGGAACATCCAACCTCTGATAATGCCACACGTCCTCCTTCAATCACTAGATGAGGGTCGTAGAAATATCTGGCATCGCACAGTAGAATCCTTGGATTACACCCACTCTAGCAGAAAAGCCTGGTCAGTCATTAGAAAATTAGACAGCTCAACCCCTGTGATCAGAAGATCAAAAACTGCAATCAATCTGAATGATTTTGCCAAACATCTAGTATCGGTTTCTAAGAACACAAAAGATAAGCAAACCAAAAGAGATATCAAATTAAAATTACGCAACAAGAAAAAAAGCAGCCCCAAAATCTTCTGAATTCTCCATTCCATTCGATGAAGAAGAAACCAAAGATGCAATCAAACAAATGAAACTGGGAAAAGCAGCTGGATTTGATGGTATATATCCTGAACTTTTGGCCCACTGTGGACCAGCTACAGTAAGATGGCTTACTAACTTCTTCTCAAATATCCTACAAACTGGAAACCTCCCACTGTTAATGAAGAAAACAAAAATATTAGCCATATTAAAACCAAATAAGGACCCCACGAAAGTGGCAAATTATCGACCAATAGCACTTCTAAGTGTAACATACAAACTCCTTGAGCGCCTGATCTACAACAGAATTTCTGAAGTGATCAATAAACATTCCCATAGAACAAGCAGGATTTAGGCCAGGGAGAAGTTGTAATGACCAGGTTTTCACTCTCACCTCTCATATTGAAAACGGGTTTGAGAAGAAATCAGTAAGTGTGGCTGCCTTTTTGGATCTGTCAGCTGCTTATGACACTGTTTGGCGAGAAGGACTTCTTCTGAAATTTTTGAGTATTATCCCATGTCGAAAACTTACAGAACTACTTAACAACATGTTGAGCAATAGATACTTTCAGATATACTCTGATAACGACAGAAGCAGAATATTTATACTAAATGATGGTTTACCCCAAGGATCTGTTTTAGCACCCCTTCTATTCAAGTTTGTATACTCATGATTTACCGGAAACATCTTCAAGAAAATTTACTTACGCTGATGACATTTGTTTGGTGAACCAGAACCCCAACTTTTCTGATGCGGAAACAACTTTATCAGCTGATCTGGAAAAGTTAGATGACTACTTCAAGAAATGGTGCCTCCATCTAAATCCTCAGAAAACAGTTATTTCAACATTTCATTTGCGCAACAGACAAGCACACTATAAACCAGAAGTTAAATTCAGAGGCCAACTATTGCCTTTTTGCGGCACACCAAAATATCTGGGTATAACACTGGACAGAACTCTAACTTTCAAACAGCATCTCTCAAATGTGGCTGCCAAAGTCAAAACGAGAAACAATATTCTCCATAAGCTTGCTGGTACTTCATGGGGAGCCAGTGCTCACAGCCTTAGCTCTGTCATACTCTGTTGCTGAATACTGCTGCCCATCCTGGATCAATAGTGTCCATACAAAGAAGGTAGATGTGCAACTCAATCAGGCAATGAGGATAATTACGGGATGTATTCATAGTACAAACACCATATGGCTTCCAGTGCTATGCAACATCTCACCCCCAGCACTAAGAAGATCAGAAGCTCTTTTAAAAATCTGGAAAAATATCCTGAAGAACCCTCGGCTGCCTATACATCAAGACATTATTCAAGCGAAACACCAACGCTTGAAATCAAGAAAACCACCATGGCGCACAGCAATCAACCTCACAGAGTCCTCTTTCAACACCAATAAGCTGTGGAAAACTCAGTGGGAGCAGTCATCAGTAGCCAATAAAAATCTAGTTGAGGACCCCTCAGTAAGGTTACAAGGTTTCGAACTCCCTAGGCGGCAGTGGAGAATCATCAACCGAATTCGAACAGGACAAGGCAGATGCGCCTATTTATTATACAAATGGAGCTGGGTAGATTCTGCAAATTGTGACTGTGGAGCCACCTTACAGACAATAAATCACATCGTTTCTGATTGTCCTCTTCGGGCCTACAAGGGAACAATGGCGGAAATCCATGATGCGTCAATCAGTGCAGTGGACTGGATTAAAACATTAGATCTCGAGATATGAAATTGTACAAGCTTGTCATATGTATATTTCCTATTGTGTACCTCATAAATAATCATACGATAAATAAATAAATTATTCTGTTTGCGTGAAACTACTTTAAAAATATTGCTGTTGATTCGGTTTTAACTGAAAATTTAATATGTGATACTAATTTAGACAGCAGAATATCGTATTTTAAAAGCTAGAATAATTTATGCTAGGTAAGAAGGTTGAAATTTATTTTTTATTGTTGTTAAAAAAAGATGGTATTACTATACATAAGCTAACATGTATTTGATTTACCAAAGGTAAAACTCCAAATCTTATTAATTTAATCCACGGGACAAATTATTCTGATTTGATTCGGGCTGTCACTGTTAAAGTTTATAGTTTCTTTTTATTATTGCTAAATAAAAATAACTGCATTTATTTTTGCTAAATTGCATTGCTCAGAACCTGGTTTGGTAGTATTTTACTGTTTTATTTTATTCTAATAAATAAATGTTAAAAACTTTGTTTATAATTAATGTAAAGGTGCAATTTATATAAAAAATACCACCTATAAAACAAAATAACAGTTAATATTTGTATGTCATATATACTTCATTTTAGTGTTCTAAGTACATAATTATTTTTGAACCTTCGGCTTCGGCTTCGGCCGAAGGTTATCCCAAGAGCCAATCATTCGGCTTCGGCTTCGGCCAAAAAAATGACCTTCGGTCGGACACTATTGATCAGTGGCGGCGCGATCTTCGGTTTGACCTGCCTTGCCCTGACCTGAGCGGACTGCGTAGTGTGAATGCTCCCATTGGATTACGTGTATAGCGAGTTTTGACCTGTGCTGAGCTGACCGCTAGTGTGAACGGGCCTGTAAAGGCGGGTCCACATGCTTGCCAAACCTCGTCAAGCCGTCACAAAATGAAACGTGTGGATAGGGCGATTGGCTTGGTTTGATTATGCTTGCTAGCACTTGTGGCTGATCCGATAGAGTGCTGGTTTTTTTGGCACAAATCAAAGAAAGTGTGCGCCAAACGCTTGCGAAGCGTCCACATGTTTGTGCAGACTTGTATCGTTTGTGCACTGACAGTGGACAGAAGTGTGTTCCTGTTTGTTGTGATAGAAGTTCTGCAGGAAAAATGAATAACTGGTCCAACAAGAATATTTTACAAATCCTTAAATGCCAATATTCAAAATCAGCATAGCTCATGTGATAGAATTTATCAAACTGTCCAGATAGATCGTAAAGAAGCTCATTAATTTTTTGTTCCATAAATTCTCTTAAATGAAAATATAATTGATATAGATATTATAATACTGTTAAAAACAGTAATTATTATAGAATTTTAGTTATAAACAATAATTTCATATACTTATATTGAATGAAATGCATACATGAAACTGTAATCATTGTTACATGAACGAGAGTATACTATAACAATTACCTGGTACGGTTTTTATGGATTTTTAACATACGCCATCCATCTTTACAGTTTTTTTAAAAAAAATTATGATAATGATAGGCTGTGCCAAAAGTTATGGGCGATCATTGGCTCCCAAAATTTAAGCAAGCGTTTGTGGAGGCTTGGAGTATGCGGCAAGTGTGTGGACCCGGGGTAACAAACAAACAAAAATTTATTCTTATGATATTCGCTGTACGTTCTATCAGATTGTATAATGGATTGAAGGCTTGGATGAGAAAATGAAAGACAAATAAGAAGACGTAACTAATCATCATCGCTTAAAAGATTCATTCTACACTAATTTGATTTCACTTCTTCGGCTGATCCTGGAAGTGGGCAATGACAATATTTTCCGCTGAAACATTAAAATCTGCCTGCTGTGAAGAGGCGTCTGGTTATGGATTACGATCACATGTCGCAATAGAGGAGAGTGTTTGAATTAAACATGGTACACTTCCCGCCAATTTGTTTTCCTGACACGGTTATCAAACACGGCTGGTAGTTTGATCACTAAAATTCAGACATGATTGAAGTTACCAGCAGACAGGGATATAATAATAATAACAAAAAATACTAACGTTTTGTAAATACAAAGCTATACTATACCGAGTCGATACGAAGATAGTCAGTATTTGAAAATCACGGTAATTCAGTATTTTTGGCGAATGTTTAAGACAATTTTGCCATCAGTAATACTAATTTAGCGCCGTTTATGCCAAATATCTGACAGACAGAAAGGATTTCTTCTTAAAGTGAACCTCGATATGTAGAGTCCCATAATCCCACCACACTTCCGTTGTTTTACCGCTAACTTGATACTTCCCGTTATACCTACGCTGAAATGGCGAACTATTCAGAACAGAAAACGGTCTATTCAGTTCCTATCAGTAAACTGTAGGACGCTATACTGCAATGTCATAATTAATTGTCCTTTCCAGACGACAAAATGAAGTATCAAAAATTCTCGTCTATGCTTACACATATTTTAAGTACAGTATTCCTGAAAGGAATGGATCAGACGAAATATTGCTGAGATGTTCCCGTGTAAAGAACCTCCTCACCGGAAATCTTGACTCTGTGTTATCCAAGTGACGAACGCGTAACATTTTGACAGATTGGTCGTCATATTTTTCATTGGCGATTGAGTAGTGGGTTATTTTAAATAGAGATACTTACAATGTATCTGACGTTTTAAGTTTTTTATTTTGCAGAACAGATTACGAAGTCTTTGAAAATAATTTTTTTAACGTGTTAATTAGAGACAAAGCCTTTTTATAATAATTCAAATATAATGGTAGATGTTAAAAGCAGATGATTGTTTACGTGAAAAAAGATCAGACTGATGATCACGAGTGCTGAGTTAGTTACGTTTAGGTTTTAAGCCTCAATTTTAAGATACGTTTTTATGCCATCTGGTTTTAATGGCACGCCCATTGCTCTGGAAGTAGGCCGAGCAGATTGCTACATGCATAAAATTCCAATGAAGCTGAATATGTCTGCTAGAATCTACATTACTGCTAACCCCACCCATACTACTATTCAATAAGTACAGCCTTACCCTCAGTAACTATAGCATTGTTATCCCACATGAGATCATAAAACTTTTTTGTGAATGGGGTACGACTTATCCGATCAAGAATTGTCAACGCGTAGTGCCGGGTGATTGATAACGTTCTGTCTTCGTTTTTTGGAGGACGCAGGTTTGATCCCCGGTTCAATATCGAGATTTAGGTTTACCACAGTTTCTCAAAACCACTCCAGGTGAAAGACGCAATTGTTAATTTCATTCCCATTTCTTTCCCCAAATTCCTTCCCGTTTCTTCTGGCAAAGCCTCGATGTGATATAGTTTTCACTAAGGGTTTTTTTTATAAATTTTATTTAAAATATGGCTTTCGATCTTTTCCACCATTATTCCAGCTACCATTTGTTTACGTTGCAACTGCTGTATCATAATTTCACTATGATATTGTGGACACTATAGTTAGGACAACACTAAACGAATACAACACTTAATTAAAACCACCCATGCACGAGGCCGGACTCGAACCGGCGGCCGTTTCACTGAGGTTGGTGAGGAGGAACTAAGGTTTGAATCTCGACCCGATTTCCGGGTTGGCGGCGCATTAACACGCCTGATCAAACTTCCGGGTGACATCACTGTTGTTATAACTTCCTAACCTCACAGGAGTTATTTTTGGGAAGCCACTAAGGCAAAAATCTGGATGGACTTTTCGGGGTTTATTTCCTAAAGAAACTACAAAAAAACTCGTTAAATGACCACCTAAATTAAGAATTATAAAACTAAGACAGTGAACAAACGCTAAAGATAAATACACATCTTATATAGAGATCTGATTGGTTAATTTGGCTTCACAAAGCTTCCTACGAGAGCGTCCCTAAACAACGTAGCTCCCTTTTGGCCTCCTGTGATACACATACCGTCCCTCCCCCCGACGTGGATTTTACTTCTACCGCCCCCTCCCCCCCCCCCCCCACACACACACACACCCACGTAGCACGTAGCTTTTCCCCCTATTGATTCCAGAAGATATTTTGTACGTTTTCTCTTGTCAGACTATCGTAAATTACATAAGGAGATAATTAAATGACGGAAATAAATATTCAAATGCTGTTGTGTGTTCTATACCTCATTTTAACTGTGACAAAAAATATGAATGGAGAGTTACATGGCCTGGCTCGGAAACATCCCCCCCCACACACACACACACACACACGTAGCCCAGTGTAGCTTTCCTGCCAACCCCTCGGCCTCCCCCCCCCCCCCTAGGCTGAGCCACGTAGTTTATGGACGTCCCCTAGTTGGAAAATCGCTTGAAATTACCAAACTGATTTTGTTTGAATGAATACTACTGCTCACAGAAAAAAGAATCAGGCATGTTAAATGTGAATGTTTTCAGTTTATAACTTGATTATAGTGATTTTATTTTGACGTCTGATGCATGACTAGAGAAATATAGGTCTCAAGTAGAATCTCAGCTTTCGTTTGAATTTTTCGTTGACTTCAAACGGACCGTCATCCAGTGCTACCATTTCTACGGATTTTTATAAAAAGTTGGGATTTTCGAATTTTGTTAAAATATCTACGGATTTTTGCTATTTTTTACTATTTTTTGATGTTTTCCTTATATTGGTGTTTTGTTAAACTTTGAGCGCATGGTGTTAATACATTACAGAATTGTCAATAATTGTTAATCGTTTCCTTGAAACCGCTCGTGTGAACGAACGATTGAAATAAAACTCATATTTTGTTTGATTATAGATGTTATAGATCATAAAAGACCGTAATACAGAACTATTGGCGAACTCTTTATGCACGGTGATACGCTCGTAGACACGGCTTACAAAGCAGTGCCTTCCGAGAAGGCTTAATCAATATCCGAGAGTCAAAGTGTTTGCAGTGTTTAACATTTCCTGTTACCGAAATTTAATGTCAACAAAGAAAATAGATAATGTACAGTCCCCCCCCCCAAAATAAAAATAAAGAGTAGACACAGCAAATGCAGCGATGAGAGTCACGATGTGTAAAATATATTCAGAGATATTTCATGCTTTCAATGTAGAATATTATTTTGTATTTCGAATTTTAAAGACCTTGAAATAAAAAGTGTTCTTAATTTTGACTCTCTCTTCAATAATTATTGTTTTAGTATTTTAATTAGCGATTCATCGGATTTTTGTGCCCAATCTACGGAAATTTTAGCTGCCATCTACGGATATTCAAAGCTGGCAGCACTGCCGTCATCCCTGGTAATGCTATGCTTTTTTTTAATTTTTTTAATTAAGTATGCTACAATGCGCTGTGGTTTAAAATCTTATGTAAAAACTGTAGGTAACCTTGATCATGTTTAAGTTAATCAACGTTAGTCGCGAAATGCGCAACAAATCCAAACTTTGTCGCTTTAGCAGCTGGAAAATTATACAGTTTTGTAAGGTTTCTAATGTAGGTCTCATGTATCGACGGTTGCCGGTACAAGTCTGTCAGTTTGCAAGTGTGTTTGTAAATGAGCTTGCGTTCGTCTTCTGTTGTCCCTATTTTAAATGGCCCCATACACACAGCAACTTGTTGTCCAACCATATCTCCCAACTTGGTTGGCCAACATAAAAACAAGTTGGACAACACAGTTGGCCGACACCAGTAGAGAGAGAACCAGCATACAGAAAACAAGGTGTTTACTTATACCAGTAATGTTTTTATTATTATTAAAATAGCATTTGGCAACGGAGGTCATACAGCTTGCTCAAAGTGATTATCGTAGCTTCCAGTGAATCAGTCATCCAGTATATATATATATTTTGCAGCTTCTAACTATGGACATACAGGACATTCACACAGACACAACACTTAAACACCCATGCCCTCGGCCGGACTCGAACCGGTGACCTTCGGCACGTGGGGCCAGTAGTCTAGCCCCTACGCTACCAAGGCCGGTTACCAGTAATGTTGGAACTAGAAGAAATAGCTTTGTGCACAATTATCGTTGCTGCCAGCGCGGAAAATGAGAGAGAAAAAGAAAAACTTGGGCAAAAAAGTGACTCCAAAAATGCCCCAAATTTTCACTCTCAAATTTTCTGTCGTAGCTCAAAGTAACTTCACCGGAAGATTACAAAAACTTCCACTTCTTTGAAATCAATCAGCAATTCTTCCCAGCCCTTCATTCTTGAATTTTTATTTTTATATAAATCAGATTTCACTTTTTACAGTTGTGGTAGACTGTGAAACTATTCGATAACGGTGTTCCATGCATCGTTGTTCTGAACAGTATCCGTCACAGTATTACTATTAGCATAAATCAGTAGCACTGCCTCGATGAGAAACCGGAGCGGACTGATGTTGGCAGTCAAGTTGGACAACTTGCCCATACACATTACAACACGTTGGCACAACAATAGGCCCCACCCACAAATATCAAAAGAGTTTGAAAACCGCCAACTTGGTTGGCCAACTTGTGATTTGGTCTGCCAACCTACCGATACACACACCAACTTCAGCTACAACACAACCAAGTTGGCCAACAAGTTGCTGTGTGTATGGGGCCCATAAGATTCATTAATGGAAGACATACTGCCTACTTTTGATAACGGAATATTTGCAAAATTATAGGACCACAAAGACCAATTTTTTTTTTCTTTTTTTTTTTAAGTCCTAAGCGGTCTCCCTGTAAACAGTGCCGTACGTATTACTTTGATGTAGTTTAGTGATCACAAAACAGAAAAATAATAATAAATGCAATTATATCGAACTGAAAGCTCGTCAATAAAAGGATTTTTTTTACGTGTTTGGATGGTGTCGCGAAAACTGCGGCCAGTGAAATTTGCGACCAGTATTCGGTCTCAACAATGCTGTCGCGGTTTGAGTCTTCGGTTTATTATTGAATATTTTTAAAAATATCGGATTTTCGATATATCGATATTTTAATAAATATCAATATCGGCTGTCGATATATCGGAAAAAAGTATCGATGTATCGATATATCGATACTTTCGTAAATACAATTTCATACAGTCAAATCTTGCAAAAATAAGGCTGACCACTGATAAATAGACGTGTGATTTTGTTCTTAATCAGGTTTTCACTTTCGAACGGTTATGCTGGTGATGGTAATTGTTGATGAGTCTCATAAGTTTCATAAAAATAAATAAAATTTATAAAACTCGAAAGAGGTTCGAGGCAAATCTTATTTTGTGTAGTTTTAAGATTGATAAGATTGAGGTATTTATTTCGGTAAAAGTCACATAACTTTTTTCATAAGATTTTTTTTTGGTATTTGATTTAGTTTTGTATGTTGATAGCTTATTCCGAGTTGTCTTATTTTTCTTGCTCTCGAATTAGCAACACTTTGTTATTTACACTTCCCACTATTCCTGCTATCACACTAATTTCAAGTTGGACTACCCTGGACAATCATGGAGGAAGGAAATATATGGAGGAGAAGTGACGTTAAATCGGTGAAGCAGGTTCTCAACTTTCGCGCATGCGCAGTGGCGGCAGCGGCGATAATGCGCTTCCAAAGATTGCGATGTTCACATTGTGTTAGATGCAGTGATTATTTCATTTTGTAATGTGTAAAAGTGTTTTATAATGCCATCTTGTGTTGCGTATGGTTGCACAAATAGGCCAGACAGGAAAGAACCTGGAATATCATTTCATAAGTAAGTTGAATTCTAATTATCGTTGTTGAAGTGGGCGGTAGAAGTTGCAAACTTCGCTGCCTGTCTATAAATATTTAGTCATAGCTCTCAATGGGATGACTTTATTCTCAAATTTTTGTTGGTGTAGTGTAGAAAATCAGCATACCTTGCGATTTTGCACATAATAGACTAGCATTACTTTTTAACGAGTGTTCAAAATGCGATTTAACGGGGTGTGTTTTATATCGCGATTCAGTGAATTTAGTATTGCGCATTCTTTCGTCACGTTGCAGTTTATACTGTATGATGAAATGAAATGTGTTAAATTATGCTATGCAATCTAGGAATCTTGATGAAGCAAACGATGTTGTTACTGCAAATACAGTTTGCGATTCAAATACGCGTGTGTGGGTATGTCTACATAGTTTGATTCTGTAGCAGCAATTTAATGGAGATTGTGGTTAGGTCTAAATGCAGTCTGTACCAGAATGGATTTGTTGTTCCATAAGGAACAAAGAATTTATCTATTACTGTTAGTAACTTCATGATAACCAAGTTAGTGACAAAACGTGTATCACGATATAAACTGTTTCCAGGTATTCCCAATTAAGCTTACGATGTATGATAACTATTTTTATTCTGATCTAGGCCGCATTTCAACCTAACCACAAGTCATAGTAAAAAAACTGAAATATCCATTCTGCATGTAATTCATTGTAGCTTTGGCAGAATTAATTTCTGGTCCAGGCCACATTTCAACCCAATCCCAATATATCCCGAAAACTAAGCAAGATATCGAAACATTTTATTCTTTATTTTCGATTTGTCTCGTCGTGTTACATAAGAATCGATCATTAAATTTGACTTTTGCGATATTTTTCTTCCGCGTTTCAACTCAAGACACCTCACTATTGATACAGTATATCTCGAGAACTAGGTGAGATACCGAAAAATTTTATTCTTTATTTTTTATTTGTCTCGTCTTTTTAAATAAGAATCCGTCATCAAATTTGACTTTGACCAATTTATTCTTCTGAATTTCAACCAAAAACGATTCACGTTTGAGACAGAATATCTCGAAAACTAAGCAGGATATCAAAAAATTTTATTCTTCATTTTTTATTTTTCTCATCGAGTTACATAATAATCCATCACCATATTGCGGCGTCACGTTTATCCTAGAGTCCCTTGCGGTTTTTGTACATATTACCCGTTTCTGTATGGAAGCGGCCATGCCCCCCCCCCCCACTCCGGCCATGCCCCCCCACTCCTCCTCCGCCCTGCTTTACTTCAATGTGTGGTGAAGGTCTCTTGCGTCGTCTCCATATATTTCCTTCCTCCATGTGGACAATCCAATCATTTCAAACAATAGGCTCGCGTTCTATTCGTACTGGGCGAGCGATGCCTTGCCTACACTGTTGTCTTGCTTAAGATTGTAGACAGTGGGAAACCATTTCACATTAATTTCAGAAGGTGGGGATCTGTTGGAGTACCCGCTGCTTCCTATAAGTAAGTCTCAAATTTGGTCTTTGGACAACTGGAGAAACCTGGGTTCGTGGCTCTGGGATTTCAAACAAACAGGAAACGGAATGTGGAATTAAGTGCAGCCATCTTTGAGCAATGTAATATCGCCAATGTCAAAGTGTTCCTAAATGATGTGGCGTACCCGTACGAGAACATGAATTTGGACTTTAAGAAAAACCGAACCACAGTGTTGTACGACATGTATGCAAGATTCCAACAGGCTTACTACGAACGAGACCATCCTTCACCGCTACTAGACCGGGAAAACTTTATTGCCACTGCTCCTATAGCTGTAATTGACTGTTCACATCAAAATGAGTCGATAAAAACAGGGTCTGTGGATTTTCGTATGGAGTTTGATAGCACTGACAATTTTCCAGTCTACACCGCCGCATATTGCCTAATCCTTCACGACCGTGTTGTGGAATACGTACTGGTAACAAGTGTTGTGCGTAAACTCACATAAAATGGCGTAGCACCATCCAACGCCGCTCATTATCGTGACGACAATCTTTCTGGACGCGCAAGGATTCAAGACGAGAGAAAGAGCGTTTATCTTAAAAGAAGTTGCCTCGTGTGTAGTACATTCAGACAACATTATCACTACACATTGCATCTCCATAAACTCACCAAGACGTGAAGGTAACGACCCAACAGCGAGATGGTTGACACAGAATTACCATGGAATACCTTTGAATGCTACTGGTGTAACCTTCAGTAGACTATGTACTATTATACATGCAATCACCAATGTAGATGACGCAATTATACGTGTTAAAGGCCTGAAGAAGGCTCGATGGATTCAGAAGATTATCAGGAAGAAAGTCTGCTACAATATAGAAGATTTAGGATGTCCACCTCTACCGGAACTGATGAAGATTAATTTGATATATCTTTGTAAAGGACATTTATTTTGTAATGCTATATGTGCTGATGAAAATGTATATTTAATTGCCCAATGGTGGGTGAAACAAAAAAAATCAAATTCAATACATTTTTATTTATACTTTTTATACATGTATTTAGTAACAAAAAATTTCATATGAATGTACACATCAGTTTATACACTTATTGTCCACAGGCATCATATACGGTCCACAAACATCATACCCAGCATTGTAATTCTTAATTACAATGTTATTAACATAGGGCAATACAAGTAAATTTTTATACGCAATAAGTTCATATTTTAGTAGATTATAATCCAGTGACGAACTGGGCTTCACTTGAACCAGGTCCCAGAGGAAAGAGACTGGCGTACTACTTCTAACATAATGCCTTAATTCGGGAGGATGCAACCAACGTTCGGGTTGCAAAGATAATTTCTTAATCGTAAAGTAGGAGTGTTAAGAGACCTAAAAACTTAATATGTTTATTCGGAGTTTCACTAGATCCTTCTGAGAGATAACTAGGCCAGTTCCTTTCCACTTAACTTGAAATTAAAGGTGTAAGTTGAACTACTGATTACTACGGCGTAAATCAAAAATAGAAAAACGTGTTTTCCCATAGTTTTAGATTAGGTTAGGATGCTGTTAAAATTCACTGTGGCCAAGGCACTGTCATGCTCCTCAACCACTGTAGTATGATTCTGGCCTTATAACACGGACAGTTATCCTGCTGGATATCGCCATCGTGGAAGACATGAAGCATGAAGGGATACAGGTGGTCCGCAATAATTTTCACGTGGTCCACAGCTGTCATGGTACCTTGATGACTGATGTCCCCCATAGTATAATTCTGCCCTTACCGGCCGGTGTATGTTTAGAACAGCCGCGCGCCTGGCACACGGCGTATCCGGAAACAACCATCGACCTGGTGTGGCAAGAAACGTGATTCCTGTGACCATGTGACACGTTTCCATTGATCCACGGTCCAACCTTGATGATCTAGTGCCCAGTCGCAATTGACGATGTTGGGTGACAGGGGAAGATCCGTCCCATATCCCAGAATGTGCGCTAACGGAGTTCTTTAAAACACTTGTGCCTGCACCGGCATTGTTCTCTGCCATCAGATCTGCCACAGATCGCCCCCTACCCTTCTTTACTTAGTGAGCAAGCCTTCTATCTCCAAGTTTTGTGATGAGCATGGACGTCCTCAAACCTGTGGCCTAATCATGGTTTCACCGTCCTTCAACTTCTTTCCATAGATGCTCACTATAGTAGTATGCGAACATTCCACCAGCCTCGCCATATCCGAGTTGCTCATTCCTAGGTGCCGAGCCATAAAAAAATTTAATTTTTCGTTTGTCAAAGACACTTATATCTGTGGATATATCCATTTGCTCCCCATGCGTCTCTGCTTTGCTTATTTACGTTCTTTACCGCATGACGTACCTGCAACTACACCAGATGGCATTCAATCTCTAGTGACCAAAATGTTTTGGATCATCAGTGTATATAGTCAATCTCCATTCAGCGAGAGATTTATTTGAGGTGGGCATATGCAAAACGTAGAAGAGCAGGAATTCAGACGAAATATTTTCATCGTCGACACAATTCTTATCCAGCCATGATAGCAAGTGAATATGCTCTTATTCACTATGCTGTTTTCACATGCAGACTCCTTCAATAATGATAGTTCTTTCGTTTTATTTTTCCTAAATCTCAATTATTATATTGTACGTTCTTCTTTGTTTTTCAGCCAGAATATTGGTACCATGCTCCAAGAAACGTGCTGCTCTGTACTGTGTAATTTCATGTCAAAAGAAAAACATTCTTTCTATAAATTTTCTATAAATTTTTCAGAATTAATTAAAAGCAATATTTAAGCATCATCAGACGAGTTACGACATAGCTCTCCCGAGCAGGAATTTTTCATATGCCATGAAGTCTCCAGCGCTGCCTAATATTTATAAACTCATACTTGAAACTTTTGTGGTAGTTCCGCTACTTTTCGGTGTTGGTATAGCAACTAACGTAATTCGCAGAGAAGAATCACAGTATTAATTAAAATTCAGCAATAAAAATGTGTCAGTATTTCAGTGAAACGAATAACGTGATGTCAAGTTATCTAGTTTTAATTTTCCACTTTTTTAGATCTGCTAGATTTTGAACCAACAAATTGGTACATTTCAGTCTTGAAAACATTGGACATAAAGTTTTTATGAACTTTCAACATTGTACTTGCATCAGACCCTCATTCACAGATTAATAATTTCGTGTGCTCCCAACACTTGATTCGATTTACTGTGTCATAAAGCCTGTTTCAGCGCAGCCTTCTATAGCTGCCATCGAATACTGTACAATATGTGTGTGTGACAGAGAAACGTGAGAAAGTGGTGTGCTGACAGTGCAACTGGAGGGCAAGGTCTGGAAAATGTAGGTGGCCTTCAATAGTCCAGTATGTCTGACATTGGTAGGCTATCTGTTCTTCCGCTTACAGCTCATACCACTTAACATTTTTTGTAACAGTTTAACGTCCCTTTTTAACAACGTGGTCTTTAGAGACGGGAAAGGATGGGGGCAAGGAATGGGAAGGAATTCGGCCATGGCCTTTTGAAGGAAGCATCCCGGCATTCACCTGGAGTGATTTGGGGAAACCATGGAAAACCCAAATCTGGATGCCCGGACGGGGATTCGAACCGCCGTCCTCCCGAATGCGAGGCCAGAACGCTATCCGTTACACCACCACGCTCGGTACCACTTAACAAAGACAAAGACAAGCTGTGTAATCATTCAGAGAAATATGCTAACATGTTTTCCACAGCAAAGATTAGTCATACAAACAATGTCCATAGCTATATTCGGGAAGAAATTTTACTCTCCACTCTGCGGAAAACCGATCTGCTAAATAACAAATAAGTTCAAGATTCCAACAGAACAGCTCTCCTGGTGCTGTGAACACTTGGAAGGTGTCGAATATGTATACGAGGGTAGCTCCAGAAGTTCCCGGCCTGACCTACTTAGCGGTTGGGTACAAGTTTGAATTGGCGCGCGTTTTGAACTTGGAGTTTTGAGACACTAGCGCCAGTATTTGCGTTCTTCTCCGCAAGTACCCGCGCGCCAGAGAGAGGACCAAACATAACCTGTACGCACCATGGAGGAAGGAAATATATGGAGGAGAAGTGACGTTAAATTGGTGAAGCAGGCTCGCGCATGCGCAGTGGCGGCAGCGGCGATATTGCGCTTCCAAACAATTGCGATGTTCCCAGTATATACCGAAAACTAATCAAGATATCGAAAAATTTTATTCTTTTTTTTCGATTTGTCTCGTCGTGTTACATAAGAATCGATCATTAAATTTAACTTTTGCGAAATTTTTCTTCTCCATTTCAACTCAAGACACCTCACTTTTGATACAGTATATCTCTAGAACTAGGTGAGATATCGAAAATTTTTATTCTTTATTTTTCATTTGCCTTGTCTTTTTAAATAAGAATCCATCATCAAATTTGACTTTGACCAATTTTTTCTTCTGAATTTCAACCAAAACCATTTCACATTTGGGACGGAATATCTCGAAAACTAAGCAGGATTTTTTTTTATTTTTTTTATTTTTATTTTTATATCCTGGTACATAATAGCCCAGCACCTAGTTTCTACTCTGGGCCCATATTTCCAATATATTACAAGAGGTACATAAGATAAAATTATAGTTTGCAGCTAATAGCTAAATATTGTTCAGGATGTAAAACAAGTTAGTAACGCATAAACTTATCAAATTTCACAAAAATTTGTTACATAATTAAATTAACAATGTGTAAGAATGTATATGATATGTGTTAGTGTTTTTTGATATATACATATATACTGTAAATTAGTAATTTGAATAACATACATTCACACACAATACTACTATATATAATTAAACAAAGAAACTTTCACATACACAAATCACTTATTTCACTGTTGTCCCACTGTTTCTCACTTTGTATATTTACGACACTTTTACACATTTACTCCCGGCACAGCCACTTCGGAGTAACTTACCTCCCTCAGGAGATGACTTCTGGAAGTAGAGGCGTCCTCCTTCGACCCATCGGGAGTTTCTTTATTCGGGAATCATCACTGCTCGGTCGCTGGTCGCTGTCGGTTGAAACGGTTTCTAAGTGCCAAGAACCTTTCTTTGGCTGCTTGTGAGGCCAGATTGCAAGCTTCATCAAGATAGTACCACAATTCCTGGTCACGCAATATGTCAAAAATTCGCCTGCCCTGTAATATTTGCTGATATGGGGTTCTTTGTTCCGCTGTTGAAATACACTCCCATACAACATGTTCCGGAGTGCCCTCGCTTCCGCAGTCACAGCTACCATTGTCCACTACTCCTCTTCTTTGCAATTCACTGTTGTAAGGGCCATGACCTGTTATGTAATGTACCAGCCCAGGCGATGGGAGAAGATGCGACATTTTGAGCCTTTCACAGACACTTGGAAACATATCATATGTCCTTCTTCCTGTTGTGCTATCATTCCACCTTTGCTGCCATTCTTCCAATAACAATTTGTTTACTTCTGCAGCTGTTGTTGCTGGTGCTCCCGTGATTTTCTCTACCTGTTCCGGATTCCCTTTCCTGAGCCAGTATAATGCTCCCCGCTTGCGAACTTCCAAGTCCAGAGGCCACACCCCCAGTGCCACGGTAAGGGCATCAGTTGCTGTTGTTTTGTAAGCACCACTCAGCCTGATTAGAATACTTCGCTGTGTCCTCCTCAAAAGTTTGCTGGGTTTTACTTTTCTGAGGTGTTTCGCCCAGACGCTGGCTGCATACCCTACAATTGAAGTTAATATTGTATTGTGGTATATTCGAATAACAAGCGGTGAAAGTTGGAAACGCCTTTGTCCCATACTGATTAATTTATTCATGACTGAGGTGGCTCTCCCACATGCTTCCTCCATATGGGCCATAAAATTTAGACTTTCGTCTAATTTCACACCAAGGTATCGACTGAAGGGACTTCTTCTTATTGTAACTCCGTCTATTTTAATGGTTGGATTGCTCTGTAATCTGCCTTTCAGTAACATATAACAGGTTTTTTGAGGTGCTAATCTTAGTTTGACTTGTCTGCACCATCGACTGAGTTCACGCAGAACCTTTGCGCTTTTAGCCTCAATTTCGGCTCTGGTTTTACCCTCTATAATTAAGAATAGGTCATCTGCAAATGCAACAAGTCCCAGGAGTTCCGGCATTCTTTGCAGCCTTGCCATTCCCGGTTCAAGCCCAATGTTCCAAAATATCGGACCAAAAATGGATCCCTGTGGGCAACCCTTTGTTAGTTTTTTATCAATGGATACTCCAGGACACCTAAGTTTAACATATCTGTTCTTACAGTAATCTTTAAAGGTGTTATACAAGTTCTTTGGACAATTAAGTTCCTTAAGCCGTGCAAAAAGTGCAGGCCACCATAGATTATCAAATGCCCCAGATATATCGACAAGGACCCCTATCACGTAATTCTGATTTGAGTTCTGTATCAGATTCATTGTCCGGTTGATTGCATCTTCTGTAGATCTCCCCGCTCTGAATCCAAATTGGTTTGGATTCATCCCTTCCTTCTCCCAATGTTCTTGTAACCTCTTGCACAGCACCTTTTCTTGTATTTTTCCCAGCACGTTTAGCAAGCAGATGGGTCGATATGATTTAGGTAATTTTGGATCCTTGTCATCTCCCTTCTTGATGATTAATATCTCACTCTGCTTCCAGATGTTTGGTACTCTTCCCTGATGCAGGCATGCATTATAGAGCTTACACAGAGTGGGGGCTACTGGCACTACCAGTTCTTGTACTACTTCAGCTGGAATACCATCCGGACCCGGAGCTTTATTCCTGGACAAGGCATTTATTGCTTGTACTACCTCCAAGATGCTAATATCAGGAGTGTCGGTGGTACTTTGCCTATGTTGGTCAATTTCCAGACGGAGCGCTCTGTGCTCCATCTCGTCATCTTCCATTTTATCATCTGGAAGGAGTTCCTGGAGTAACACTTCTGAAGTAGATTTCCAGCTCGTAGTCATGGTTCCATCTTGTTTCTGTACAGTAGACAGTGTAGTTGGGGGTTTTACCTTCCCTGCTGCAATTTTGTATGGGATACCCCAGGGGTCTGTACGCAAGTTTGTTTTCACAAATGTTTCCCAGCTTTTTTGTTTACTTAGTATTAACAGTTCTCGGAATTCACTCTTAATTTGTCTATATCTTTCCAGGAGCTGTCCTCTAACGTTGTAGATGAGGCAACGTTGGTAATCTTTTCTTGCTTTGTGCATCCTTTGTCGTAGTCTTTGCAGTCTATCAGTCCAAGGTCTGTCGACTGTGCCAATGGTTCTCTTAAGAGGAATAGATCTCCTCATTGATATTTGGAGTGCCCGAGTAAGGTCCTTTGCGGCTCGATCTACATCATTATCATCTAATAGGATTTCTTGTTGTGTAAAACTTTCCCTCAGCCTGTTCCAGTCTGCCTGTCGGATGTTGTAATGCACCTTGGAAGTCTGCGCCTCCGATGTGTCAAAATCGTTCCTCCCTCTGACCAACTCAAAAGTAATAACATTGTGATCACTGGTAGTTAAAAACTCTAAAACGTTCCAATTCCTCAATAAGTTCCCACCTCGCAGATTGGTCAATGTTACATCAATGTTTGACCTAGCTCCTGCTCGGTTGCTATATGTGTAGGGTTTATGTGGTAGATTTCTTACTTCTAGATTCAGTTCACTAATAGCTTCCACTAAAAGCTCGCCTCTCATATTTGTCTCCCCGCTATGCCAGAGTTCGGATCTAGCATTGGCGTCAGCCATTATCACTATTGGTCTGTTGTCTAGGGCAGTGCACACTTCTCTTATCTTCCCAATGTATGGTTCAATGGGATCACTATATTGAAAATACATGTTGACGAGAATTACACTACCCCAGTCAGCAATGAGTTCCACACATGTCGTATGTTCATCACAGAACTGCACTATCTTAGTTACAGTAACTTGTCTGGATAGCACTACTATTGCTGTCATAGGGTTTCTACCTGTTGAGATTATCTGTGACGATACCGGCATGTAAGGAATCTTCCCGAAGCATGAATGTGTCTCCTGAAGGCATATGACATCCCATTTATGTTCCTCTGACAGCTTCCTCACCTCCTGCAAAACCAACTTGCTTCTCCTGGCGTTTAGTTGTGCAATTCGTAGCTTACAAGACATTTTGTGTTTTATGGATGTCTGGTGTGGATATTGCACTGTGGCCACGGGAGTTTTGAATCGAAAACTATACGCCCATGAGTTAATACGTACTGTTTATATATTTGATCGGGATCAAAAGTTTCATTCCTTCTTTCGAAGACTTTATGCACAAGAGAGAGAAGCTGAGAAGTCTCTGTAGGAAGATTGATAGATTTTAGATGTATACGATCAATCGCTTCTAGCTGAGGGAAGGTTACATATTTACCGGCCGGATGCGCTATTCGAGTTAGATGCCTCAGCGCCACATTGAGATTCGGAGCCTCCTCCAGTCGACCGAGTTTTAAATTAGTTTCAAAATCACTGTATATTGTTTTAGGGTTTATAGAACTGCGTCTGTCTTCTATGTTTCCAATCTTCAGCGGTTGTTCCTCCAATTTTGGACTCGCTACAGGTCGTGAGTAATGTTCAACCCAATTTGGTCTGTCTGTATTCCATCCCAGACCAATCCTTTTGACATAAGGGTTCCGGGGATGACTGGCGGAACTCGAAGAGATTTCGTTAATCTGTAATAAGTGGTCGTCCGTCTGCGTTCCAACATCTTGTTTCTTACGATTCTTCTCCATTTTTAGTTTCTCTCTGAAGCAGGCAGCCCTTTTTGCATTTCTTTTTTGTCTTGAAGGGGGGTTTCCTTTCGTTTTTGTAGTCTGCTTCCCAATTACATCCTCAACTATTTTCCTAATTACATTAGCCAGTTGAGAGTATATGTCGTTTCCCATATCTATTCCTTGTAGTAAACTATCCATAATCAGTCCTGTTTACAGCTCGTTGTAGGAGTAATTGGTAGGTAGGACACTCTTTGCCCTTCTTGTTGCAGCTTTTTCCCCGTCTGTTACACGGTATGCATATTGAAGGTTGAGAACTTTTCTTGCACTGATCCCTTTGGTGGTTTTCTTCTCCACAGTGTGAACAAGAACTATTGTTCTTCTTACAATGCTTACTGACGTGTCCTAAATCCAAACATTTATTGCATTTTGGAACGACAACGTAGTCTTTCACTGCTATAGCAGAAAATTCTATGAAGACTTTCTTTTGCTGTAACAGAAGTTTCCTAACAGAAGGACTCACCTCCACAACCTGATGAACTGTTGCTCTTTCCCTAGGTCCAGTCTTAAATTTCGGTTGAAAACCATCCATAAATTGTCCTTTCTCTATTTTATCCTCAAGGTTTTGCTGGTAGACAGCATCAGCAAGGTTGTCTACATGAATTGTTATTGGTATGTCATAAAAAATCATGAGTGGCCTTCGTTTTCTAGGGAGTTCGCATCGCATCTTATCAGCCAATTCCTTGTTATTTAGAATTTTTTGCGAATCCTCAGGAGATTCTGTTTCCACTATAATAGCATTGTTAGTTGTGCGAATTCTGTTGATTCTAATTTTATCCCTCCCAGGTTTTATGATTTTTGTAACTTGTTCAGCCACTTGCTTCGGGTTCTCCCCCCCTTTGGAAGTAATGAAAACCGCACTTTTTGTGGACTGAGTGATTTTGGGATTCACACCAGTCGATCCTCCAGATTTCGCCATTGCAGCATAGCTGGGGACTATTTCTCCTCTATTTTGTTTGAGTTGCTCATTTTCTTTTTTGAGTGTTTCATTTTCCTTTCCTAGCTGAGACAACTGGCCCTCCAAGAAGGCGATGTTTATTGCCCAACATGCTAGCTTATCTTTTATTTCTCTAACTCTAACTTCAGTGAGTTTTTGGCCACAAAAATCGTTTAGATGCTTGACTAGTTCCACATACTCGTTTCCAATTTTTTCACTACACTGGTTTAAAACCCTTTCAGAGTTTTCTTCTGGTGACCCCATGTTGACGGCAGCAGAAAAGTTGTTTACTGTAGTGACTCACCGCAGCTGATCGCCGGCATCAGGTGTCCGGCGCGGCGTGTGCGCCGCGCGTAGCCGTTGACTCGGCAGAGCACCGCTGGCAGGTTGGAAGGCGCCGACTCAGCTCGACGACAGCGCTCGCGGCGAGGAACTGTTCGCACGTCAGCCACGTACCAATCAATCGATTATCACTCGATAAAAACTCAACGTTTCGAAAAGCTTTACGTCCCTTCGCGCACAGGTCTTAGAATACTTTCTTAAACTATGTGTTTTATACTAAACACTTAAAGTTTCGTTTTTCCACAAGTATCGCGATCAAAAGCGAGAGCAGGATATCAAAAAAATTTATTCTTCATTTTTTATTTGTCATATCGAGTTACATAATAATCCATCACCAGATTGCGGCGTCACCTTTATCCTAGAGTCCCCTTGAGGTTTTTGTACATATTTCCCGTGTCTGTATGCAAGCGGCCATGCCCCCTCCACTCCGGCCATGCCCCCCCCCCCCCACTCCTCCTCCGCCCTGCTTCACTTCAATGCGTGGTGAAGGTCTCTTGCGTCGTCTCCATATATTTCCTTCCTCCATGGTACGCACCATGTCAAGTGTGGAGTATCGTGCGGTGATAAAGTTTTTGACTAAAGTAGGCTGTACGCTGTCTGATATCCATGTACGTCCGCAAAATGTGTACGGAGAACCTTCTCCTTCGTATTCTACAGTGAAACACTGGGCCAAACTTTTTAAAAAATGGCAGATAATCCCTGAAAGATGAACCAATTCTGCAGTAATTACTTGATACTATTTAAAATACCTACTTGATGAAGTATATTAAACTGAATAATATTGCCAACTTCGTAGTCCAGTTCCCCGCTCACTAAACGGAATAAAACTGAAGGTGTTAGAAATCAACCCAAAGTTCTTGGTACAGATGTCGTTAAAAAAAAAAAAAAAAATATAAATGTGTATTGTGGATTGCAATTTCTTAAAGAAATAAAAATAGTGACGTGACAAAATGATCATTTTAATTTACCAGGTGATCGCCTAGATTGTCCCATATTTAATGCTTTTACTGACACTCTAGTTTCGGTCCCACTCTGCAGGCGCAGGTTTACCCCTCCGGATATAGGGAGTAGCGACCAATTTGCCTCATTTCCTCTGCATATTGGGACCGAATTTGAATCGCCAAACCGAGAGTGGTGGTGTAACGGATAGCGTTCTGGCCTCGCATTCGGGAGGACTGCGGTTCGAATCCCCCTCCGGGCATCCAGATTTGGGTTTTCCATGGTTTCCCAAATTACTCCAGGCAAATGCCGGGATGCTTCCTTAAAAAGGCCATGGCCGAATTCCTTCCCATTCCTTGCCCCTCATCATTTCCCGTCTCTAAAGACCTCGCTGTTGAGAGATATAAAGCAGTTAAAAAAAAAATGAATCGCCAATGGAGGCATTAAATCTAATATCCCTGATTCTGCGACCAGTGGAATGACTGAATGCGCTGTTCCGACAATGGGCAAATCACTGAACCAAACCGAATCATCAAATTGTGACGAAACAGTCAATATGCAGAAGGAATGGAGAGACAGTCGTAAATTTAATGTGTTTTGGGTAATTTTTAGAATTAACAAAACATTTTTAAATATTGTATAATGAAAACACAGCCAAACCTGTTGCAAATATTCAATGAATTTATTGACCGGTTTCGACCCGCCTTAATGGAGTCTTCTTCAGAAACTAGTTGAAATATATTACATAAATCTAAAAACACTTCTCAATAAAATAGTACACTTTTGTACTAGAGTCACACATTAAAATATATTATCTGGCTAACCATCCGGCAGCCAGCGTGCATCACAGATCCAGCGTCTAATCTGGGCGGCAGCTTACTGAAATATAGAGCCAAAGAAATAATTTAAATATGGTTAATGGCTTGTAAAGCCTCAGTTTTTCCACGAAGCACTGTTGAGCAGTGTAGAAACAGTCGAGTAATTGTTGTAAGTAGTCCGAAGTTGTTAGTAGCGGGAAGTGGAGCCAATTAGGCGAGTGCGTCGAGTGTATGATGATCGCCCTATATTGTTTCCAATGTTTGAAAACGAAGTGGCAGGAGGCAGTTTTGCTAGAGATTTAGGCAAGTGCTTGGGAAGTACTGAGAGCTACTGGTAATTTGTGTCAGGGTAAAATGTGTGGCGTTGTCGAACTTACGCATGGTGAGAACCTGCAATTGTAAAAGAAGTACGATATGCTTTATCCACGGTCAAGTAACTAAAATAACTGTTGGTGGTGATGGAGAAACTTGTAAGAGGATGTGAATAAATCTATAGTGATGCAAGCCTAAAGGGCCCCATACACACAGCAACTTGTTGGCCAACTTGGTTGTGTTGTAGGTGAAGTTAGATTGTGTATGGGTAGGTTGGCAGACCAAATCACAAGTTGGCCAACCAAGTTTACGGTTTTCAAACTCTTTTGATATTTGTGGGCGGGGCCTATTGTTGTGCCAACGTGTCGTTGTGTGTATGGGCAAGTTGTCCAACCTGGCTGCCAACATCAGTCCGCACCGGTTTCTCATCGAGGTAGTGCTAGTGATCTATGCCAGCAGTGGTATCATAACTACTATTCAGAACAACGATGCATGGAACACCGTCATCGGAAAGTTTCGCAGTCTACCACAGTTTTGGAAAGTGAAATCTGATTTATCTAATATATAAAAAGAATGTTTGTTTGTTTGTTCGTCTTCTATACGTTCCTACACCATTCATCCAATTACAATGAAACTCTACTAAATTATTGTGTGCATGGCTGTAAAGGTTTCTGGTAAAAAAAAAATCCGAGAACACCAAACCCCCCCCCCCCCCCTCTTCTTTTACACAGCCTTAGATTTTTTAAATATTCTTTGTACAAACCCACAATGTTTGTCCGATTTGTATGGGGTTTTTCATATGTATAATATAAAACAAAGAGAAAAATACTGCCTACATATGGTTTAAAATTCAATCCCTCTTCCCTTTTACCCCCCCCCCCCTTAATTTTTGCCAATGTTCTTTATAGACAAACAGTTTTATTAGATTTTGACGGAACTTTGCATTAGTATACACTAGAACTAATAGAAAAATACTGTTTACTTTTTATTTCCAAAAACCGAATCTCTTCTCCTTCCACCCGTGTCCTTAGGCATAATTTAATTAACATTGTTGACACAAACCTATAGTTTTTATCCGATTCCTATACTATTCATCCGATTAAGGTTTGGCGAGTTGTTCT
>JARYHS010008074.1:228824513-228844604 GCA_031002005.1 Vandiemenella viatica
CGATCACAGATCTCTGGCGTTTGTGTGGTAGTATCACAGAGTCACCTTTCGATCACAACAGCGCCGAATTTCAGAAACTGTGGTTGTGTGGGATATGGTGGTTGTAAGTGGCCGACCAAGGATATTTTCGTATTTCGACGAAAGGCATGTGTCTCCGCAGATTTCTGTTTTCTGCCACGACTACATAGCATAGAGCATTGGTGTTTATGTGTGGTGGTAGAATCGTGTCTGTTGTCGTGCACTATGGTTGTTAGATGTCTGTAGCTATGGGGGTGTGGAAGATATGGGGGATGAAAATGGTCGACCTGCGGCAATTTCATATTTCTGCCAAAGACGCATGTGTCACGGTGTATCACTTTTGAGTGAAAACTATCAATCGCAGATTACCGGCGTTTTTGTGTGGTAGTAACACAGAGTCACCCATCGATCACAACGTTGGCCGAAATTCGGTAACTGTGGGAGTGTGTGAGATATGGTGTTTGAAATTGGTCGATCATGAATATTTTCGTATTTCATCCAAAGACTTGTGTGTATCCGTAAATTTTACTTTGCTGCCGGAACTACATAGCGCAGAAGACTGGTATTTGTGTGTGGTAATAGTATCGAGTCTCCCATCGTGCACTATGGTGGTTAGATGTCTACAGCTGTCAATATGAATACTTTACAATCACGAACGAAGTTGTGGTACCAGCTACTATATTATAATTGTGGAAGTAAGTTTCTGTCTTTTTGTTACGTTTTGACGACTAAATGGCTATATCAATATTGATGGAATGTAACAATGAAATAGTGTAGGAAGGACATAGGACATTTTTTCGATATGAATAACAGTTTTAGTCACGAAATTTTAAGAACTTATCGAATGATGAAAGACAGACAGATTCATGTGTTAGTCTGTAATGTTACGTTGGTTGCTCAGTAGCGCAGTCTGTTAGTGTTTGATTTGTTATTAAATTTCGATAAGAAACAAAACTTATTATTTAGTATAGAAGTCAATTTGCTCTGCACTGTACTATTCATTTGTGTCTGTATAAAAGTTTCTGGTACCAATTTGTCTTCCTTTTTGACATGCCTTACGGACGTAAAACCTGGCCTAAGGTGCAGGTCTAGAAGACAATGTGCTGCTATTACATTATAAGATTCAGATGCTCAGGTTGAAGAAAGAAGAAAAAAACCAAGCTGAAATATAGCTGCCATCAGTTAACCCCCCCCCTCCCCCCCCACACACACACATCCCCGCACCTTCGCTTACTTTTCTGTTTTTAAATATGTTGTAAATTGATTCTCTTCATGAGACAGATTAGACGATATGATGATATAATGATGGCTTTCCATCATATTATGTCGACTCGGTGTTGTTTGGGACAAATCTTACGTTACTAACAGTTTTCTATATCCAATTCTGGCAATGAAACTCCAAGTCCACGCGTACGAAGTCGCGGGTAACAGCTAGTAATACACTAAACAGTAAACACACAGGCACGTTGGAGTCATAAACAAACAGTTAACATTACATACACGCCCATAGTGGGAAGGCAAGGAAAAATCTCTCCAGTTTTATTTCCGAAGGTATGTCCATGGAGAGATAACTCTCATCGTGACAGCCACCTACTCATGACATCATTACCTGAGATTTAATCAAAGAAATGACTGTTTGCGTAAAATTTTGTTGGATACCGTTAGCGACGTAACCAACGAGAAATATTTTGAATCAAAAAGAAAATGTAGGCATATTTTGCTTTAACTTCCTAGGCATTGTTAGTGTATAGGGAAATAAAAGAGTTTTTGCAACAATTGTCTTTATTTTTCTTTGATTCTTGTTATTTTTTTCTTAATCTTTGTCGATTTATGAGCAGCGTCCGACTTGATGCAAGCATTGGGGACGGTGAAATGTCACAATTTCCGTGTGATTTCGCCATTATCTGGTGTTATCGCTTAGCAGATGAACGAACGTTAATGCTTTTTCCAAGCAGATTCCACCAGAGAAGTCGATAAACATAAAAAAATGACAGAAAGATTTGATATGGTGCAAAGGGGGCAGAGGAGAGAAGAGATGTATGCTGTATTACAAAATATGTTTATCATGCTATGTGTATTATTGTACAGGGCTAGTAAAAATGATTGCAGTGATTTCAGAAAATTACTACAGATTTATTATTTGACAAATACTTACAAGATTACGCAGATATATAAAAAAACTGTGAAAGTTTTTTTTAGTGTCTACAGATGCTCAATATGTGCACCTTTAGCAATGAGAGCAAATGCATTGGTGATGCGAACCAGCAGGTCTGGTATTTGTTTGGGGTTTCGTAGAAGACCCAATGTTCGTGCCACCAGTACCAGTTGATCTGCCAGACCTGCGGGTTCGCATCACCAATACATTTGCTCTCATTGACAGAGATATGCTGCATCGGGTATGTGAATAACTCGATTATAGACTTGATGTGTACAGAGTCACTAAAGGTGCACATATTGACACTCAAAAAAACTTTCACACTTTGTTTATATATCTGTGTAATCTTGTAAGTCTATGTCAAATAATAAATCTGTAGTAATTTCTGAAATCACCGTAATCATTTTGACTAGCCCTGTACTTCCGAAAACAGAAGTACAGTATGTGTGGAGGAAGTATTTTAAAGAAAAGTAATTGAAACACTTGATTTAATAGCCTGTCCCTTTTTAAAAATACATTCGCGGCTGGTTGTGTGTTTCAGAATTTTTATATTTCATATCGTCCGTTGGAATTTTGTCATCGGTTGCAACCCAATGTAGTCACGTCTCCCCATATTTCCTGGCGTCTTCAGAAGTTTGAGTTATATTATTACTGGTAGCACGATTCTTTTTTCATGAAACTTTATACCATTCATGATCCTCTTATTCACTTGTTCACAGAAAGCTGAGTTACATTTCATTTCTAAGTAATGTACACTTCTCGATCAACAACTTTTTAGCTATAAAAATTAGAGGAATCTGAATTGATTTATGCTCCTCTAAGGTTGTGTCCTTCTTCGTCTTGAACATGATAAATATAAAAACTTTCTTGACCTTTTCTTTTTCCTCCTGAAGGCCTCACTGTGAGCTGGCGCTGACTGGTGGTAACATTAGAACGCCTGTCCTACTGTGACAGCAGAAAACGGCAGATAAGCGCCTCCTACCTGGAACTCCAAGCATCATGCAATCCACGGCAACATCAACCATAAAGATATCTCTGTTTGGTGAGGCGATGCGTGAATGTTAAGTTTGCTAGCCACTCTACACAATTTTAAAAAAGAAAGAAAATAAAAATAGAGTTCCCACTATTGCTGTCGTTTTCATCGGAATGCAATAATGGAATTGTAAACTGGGTACGACGCTAAAATAAAAAAAAAAAAAAAAAAAAAAAAAAAAAAAAAAAATCGTGTATCATACAAAGACCACAAAAAATAATTTCCAGTTAGGTAACAAAGGTTAATCATAATTCACGCCATATCATGTACGCGTGACTGCAATTAAGAAGGTTGAAACTCTTTACTAGCTGCTTTCACACAAACAGGATAGTAGCTGCCCTTCCAAACACATATTGTGTTGCTTGGAGGAAAATGTAGTTTACTTTCTTTCATCGGAGAAATAACGTTCAAGAAGAGAAGATGAAAACAACCACGGAAACTTTTCCACTCTTCACCCTTTTTTTGCATCAGGCTTTACGCCCCGTCGACGTCGAGGTCATTAGATGCGGGAAAGGACCAAGGAACGGGGAGGCACTTTACCATGGCTTTTGAAGGAAGTATCCCGGCATTCGCCTGGAGTGATTTGGGGAAACCATGGGAAACCCAAATCTGGATGTCCGGACGGGGATTGGAGCTGGCGTCCTCCCGAATGCGAGGCCAGAAGGTTAACCACTCACCCACCACGCTCAGTCCCACTCTTCAGCATGGACTCCTCAATATTTTCATAAGTGAATAAGTTGTCTTAATGTTAGTGAAACGGTACTAACTACATTAAAAACAAACGGAAATGATGGTTAGTGAAACAACCGACAGCGGAGTCGATACTCAGTGTGAAGTTTAAACGTGAAGAAGTATAAACATGTATCAAGTAACGTTCCAGAATATTAGTATTCCTTCAAATATTATGTATTTGAATGAAGAATAGACTCAATACAAGAGAAGTGACATCTGTGTGGTAGTTATTCCACGTTCTCGCCTTTTGCCATAACGTAGAGAGTGTTCGTGACATACCCAGCTTCTCGTTGACAGACGTTTTAATATAAGTGAAAATTAATCTTTAAAATTAGGAATTAAAGTACACTTAAACAGGTTGTTTAAAATGACTTAACAATTTTTAAAACATATAGTAATTTATTCAGCTGACTTACTGAAGGTGTTAGTCATTTTGTTGTAGAATACTGTGCGTTTTACGCAGTGCCGTAGTACTAAATTCAATCACCTCAAGCGCTATGCTCAGTTGAAATGGATATTCTCAATGGTGCGGAACGTACTCGTTGTGTTTACTTGGGCGTGCCTGAATATTTCATCATTACTCAGTCGGGTGAACAAAATGAATCTGTTTATAGCAAGACGGTGGGCCACAAAATTTCCTTACAGCAATTCGGTTTTCCTAGCTGTCCACTTCTCAGGCAGGTGGATTAGTAGTGCAGGACCAGTTCAGTGGCTACCTTGCTCCATTTACGTGAGATCTGTACCCTTTTTTTATGAAGTTACATTGAAAATTATTAGGTGGCCCGTGCCAAAACAGTATACGATGAGTAGCGAGGTTAGTGGGTTATAGTAGGATAAAAGGAAAACCAGATCATTTGTAGGAATTGCGACTGAAACAGATCCCTGTGAGATGTGGTGCTGCTATCTAGTGGTAATATTGCCGTTTATGAGTTGAATTCAGAAAAATAATTTTCTTGATTAATGATACCAAAGCAGAGAACTTAATTTTTAAAACGTTACCTCATTTATCGATTTTGTTTAAAATATGAAAGGAAAAAGATGACTCGTCACAAAGAAAAATACCTTTTAGAAATATGTAATACATATGACGCCGCCCTCAGCAGCAAATCTCGCTAAGTACAGTTGCAGTAGTGAAGACCGATACGTTGGATCGCGTTTTGGGAGAGACTGATTTGCGAAGGCATGTCTACCGCATCTTCCTTGGCAGTCAAATAGAACCATAACAACACCTTGACACAAAATTTGTGGTGCCTCGGTTTAAAATGAGTCTTTAACCGATTGTGTAACTTATCTGGCTAAATTTTTGTTGTAACGTCCTTTGTAACTACCGTTTATAACATTTTTTTAAACGTTGGTAGGTGGTGAGTATGGAAAGCCTCGGTTGGAATCAGTAGGAAGGAGTCACCATTGGTGGTTAACATTGTGCATTGTCACAGTGATCAACAGTAACAATTTATACGGCGAGACAATGATAATAAGACTTAATTGCTTTTGCGTGCAGTTATGACCAATTTGTTTTGTTAGCTCGACCATTAAAAGTGTCTGTACATCTAATCCATGTATGGAACTAACAGAGAGATGTGTAATTTTTTGACTGAGACGGGGAATCCTGCAATCGGCGGACGAGCGCAATGCAGACGGACAATGAGTCACGGTGATGTGGCAAGCGGCAGAGTTCCTTGAACGTCGCTTTTACTTTCTGATTCATGCGTAACAGTGCAGTCGTTTTATTACCGACAGACAGTAACCCACTTTGCTGATGACAACGGAAAAGAAGCGGATACGGAGTATGCTGTGTGAATTATAATCTCGCTAGCGGCGTGGCTCTGAACATTACTATAAGTCACTGCGGCGGCTGGCTAATGCTGTGTATTCTTTATGGCGCTGTGCTTTGTGTTTACAGCCCCGCCCACATAATTGAGCAACGGCTACCAGTGAGTCAAGGACTCGCGGCGTAGCCTTGAAGACCTCAGCAAGCAAAACTTTGGTCTCGTCATACCAAAAAGTTATTGCATCCATCACTAAAACTTCCATTCTTCATCTCACTGTTGTGTACGTTTGGTACCACATAGTTTCGAGTATAAAAATGTAATCTACATTGACAAGCTAAAATGTGACCTATCAAATAACAATACATCATTAAGCGGATGAAGAGGATATTTGATACCTTCTCGCGACGTGGCAAAGTAGGTTAAGTTTTGTAACTGCTAAAAACATTTTTATATCGCTTTTAATAATTATGTTTTTATGCGCTGTTTCACTACCTGTCACTTTGCCTAATTAGGATTTTAGATAGATTTCTTCAAGGCATGACATTAAGAACTACTATACTAAACGGTATGCTTGCTCTGTGATATTTTACAGGCTTTTAAACCAACTTTTACTTCTGTCCGTGTTAAAGTTAGAAACAGCAAAGAAATATTCTTACAACAGGACTTTATACTGATATTGTATACGGTGCAATTGGCTTAACAGCTGATCTATTTGATAGAAAGAAAGGAAAAGAAGATACAGAAAGAGCAGGACAAAAGATAAATAGCTGTCTATTGATTCAAAAATATATTCAAGTAGATTTAATAACTAAGGTAAGATATTCACAATAATAAATACATAAATACGAAAAAAGTGCAGATTTTTCTTGAGTTATGTAACATGCAACAACGAAGGCACAAATAGTGATAGTTGAAGTTCTATTACTCAAAGGAAGGTAAAGGAAGATTGTTTTCAAAATTGGAATAGTGGAAGAGAAAAAGAGCTGTTAAGTTTAATCGGGCTATAAAAAATTTATAATCAAGATTAATTAGAGGATTTAGTTGCGTCAGTAGCCTTTTTTTCCTTAAAAGAATGAAATCTCCGTTATTTGGATTGTTAGTAAAACTAAACATCTCGGAGGGAAGAAACTTAAATGGAGATGGCTCCCTTCTACAGTATGTTGGGTTTATACGGGTGACGGACTGTATGAAATGTCGGTGAACTTCAGACGGATAGACCCTCGAGATTTCAGTGATTAAGAAAATCCGTAGAAAACCGGTATTAGAATGACTGAATATTGACGTTGTGACCAATTTCCCTAAAACCATATACGTCTATTTTTACATGTTTTTTAGTAATTTATGTATATTCCATTTTCATCTTAAGCCTTGGCAGAACAAAGGCACAAAATTGTCAAATCTGGCTTTCCCTTATTTCAGTTTCTTTCTTCATAGTTATGCTATAAAACGTTGCTGATAAAAGCATGTTATGCAGTCTTCGGGTATTTATATGGTGGTTAAATTTATAAAACATCAGTGTCTTCAGTAAAATGAAATATTATTCTTAACGTAAATCTCACAATCATGAATATCGGTGCTAAAAATTTCATTGCATTCGGAGGTTTCGTAGGAAAGATAATTTTCTTCTGATGACGTAGCTAAATGAATAACATTTGGAATATCATGAAATTTTATGTTTTCCTTGTCCATCTATAGGATTAATTTTAATGAGGAGTTTTTAGAATTGGAAGATGTAACTGTGTCGTCATGTGTAGCAATATCGTGCCTGAAGTGAATAGATATCTTGAGTATTAAGGCACACTTCATCAATATGTTTAGGGGCCGCTGGTGAACGGATGGAAATAGATGATCAAAGTGATAATGAGTATAGATCCACGATGGGGAAAATCACAGATGTTAAAGAAATAGATTAAGTTACTGAAATAACTGACTGAGGTAAAACTGGGAATGCTGAAAATATAAAGCCAGTAAATGGTGAACTGTAGAAGTATAATGAACAAAGTAATCGATTTTACAAACTTAATAGAGATACACGAACCGCAAGTAATAACTGGGGTAGAGAGTTGGTTAAAAGAAGACGTACCAGACAGTGAGATTTTTCCCGATGGTTACAGAGTGTACCGCAAAAAAGAGGAGCAATTGGTGGAGGAGTTTTCATACTAGTTAACAAAAACTACCACTGTTCACTGATGTTCATAGATCACGACCATGAGTTACTTGGGATAGATTTCTGGGGTAATAAAAAAGAAAAATCAGGGCGTTGGCTGCTTACCGCAATGGAAGAATGACAGATGAAGATGAGGCTCTTGGGGGGTAATTAAATTCACACTCAGATTTCAGAGGTGAGAATAGAATGATCATTATGGTGGTGATTTAAATTTACCAAGTATAAACTGGGAAGGAAATAAGATTAATAACACACGGGAACAGAGATTTGCAAATACCCTAATAAGGGAAGGAGGATTTACACAAGTGGTAGAGCATAACACTAGGGGACAAAATATTTTGGATATATTCCTAATAAAGCGCGATGATAACCTTGTGTGGTGTCAAGTAACCGAAGGAATAAGTTATCATGATGGATATTAGAAGATTCAGTAAACCAGCAGCCAAACTTGAAGGGGAAAATAGGTACAACTATAAAAAGGCACAAATTTCGAATTTGAAGAGATATATCAGAGAACGTTTCAGCAAATGGAAAGAAGGCACAATTACAATAGAGTAAAGGTGGGAAGAGTTCAAGGAGATCATAAGAAAGGGGGAAGAAAAATTTATTCCAAAACAGAAATTAAAGAGAAGTAGAGAACCTGTGTACTATAATAGAGAGGTGAGGAGGTTAAGGAGGTTGGTAAAAGGAGAACATAACACAGTTAAGAGACAGCAGGGTAGTAGGGAATATTTAAAAAAACTAAACAAGGTCTTAATAATAGCTATGAAGGTGGCTAAAGATGGGTTTATGAAGAGCATTTTCAGTGCAGCGGGACCACTGAGTAATGCATCTTAAAATTTTTATGGCTATGTTAGAAAACTGAGAGGAAGAGAGGGTGTTGAGACACTTTTATTACAGATATCTTAAAGATAGCCGGATGTACCTTACCTTGAAATATTATTTAAATTGAGTCTGGATACTTGCTGCTTACCACAGGACTGGAAAAGTGCGATAAGTAGTGCCGGTACATAAAGGAGGGATGAGAAATAGAGTTGAAAATTACAGGCCGATCAGTATGACAGTGGTAGGTAATTAATGGAGAGATTGATATGCAACCACATCAGAAATATATGTGAGGAGCATAAGTGGTTTTCAAGTAGGCAACATGGCTTTAGGCAAGGATATAGATGCGAATCTCACTTAGATATTTCAGATGAAATTGACAAGGAGGCGAAATTGATACTGTTGCATTATATCTATCAAAGTCTTTTGACAAAGTAAGCCATAAAATGGTAGTAAATAAGGTAAAAACTATTGGAGTGGATGAGAAAGTGAATTACTGGGTAGAAGAATTTGGCCGGTAGTAGGAAAAGGTCTCAAAATTCTGCACTTGTTGGAGAGCGTGATGAGGGGATGTAAGAGAGAAGTAAAGGAATTGGGTTACAAAACTTTGGTCATACCATTGCTTGAATTTGGTAGTGTAGTTTGGACCCACATTTTGGGTATCAAATACAGGAGTTGGAGAAGTTGGAAAAAAGGGCTTCTAGATTTATTTCTGGAAATTACCGCAGAACGCTATCAGTAACAGATATGATAAAAGAGCAGTAATGGGATTCATTGGAAGACAGGAGGAGGGTGAAGAGGGTCATGGGAGTGTACAAGTCGTATATTGGTGATGAGGCATGGAAAGATATTGGCGTAAGAATTAAAAGTAATGCGTGGAAGAAAAAAAGATGACCATGATTACAAGCTGGCACTCGATTTCTAGCACAAGTGTGTAGAAAGATTATTTTTGGGTAAGGGTGTCAGGGATTGGAATTAGTTAACAAGAGAAATGATGAACAATTTACGAAAAACGTTGAAAGAATTTAAAGCTGAAATTCTCAGGTGAAGGTGCAGGAAAGGGGGAAGATAGGCGTGTAGGGAAATTGCCACTAGGGATTGCAATCCCGCAGTGTTTTCAATCCCGCGGGATCCGCGCGGGATTTGCGCCAATCCCGCGGGATCCCGCGGGATCCGTGCGGGATTGGTACAAACAGTTTTTTAACGCATAAACGTTAATAAATTAAATAATAATTAAATTAATAAATAATTTTTAATGTTAAATGATAAAAATTAACAGTTAACAATATTTTGATTGGTAAAATGATATTAAAACTTTTTAGCGTGTCTTAAGTGTATTTCGAGGTTTTACATTTTTGTTTTTTAATCTAAACCAATTTTTAAATAAATAATAAAAATGGAAAATATTGAGTCTTAGGTCATATTATCTGCTTTACAATACATCATATAAGTTTAAAAATATAGTGTGCATAATGGCCAAGTAACCAGAGTTGTTTTTTTTTTTTTTTTTTTTAATTCTAAATAAACGTTTCATAACACCGAGAAAAGCATTCCATTTCACAAAGTGAAGTGAATATACTCTGTAAAGTGTAGACTTGACTCAGAACAAGATCTCATAACTTTTTTTCACTGCACAAGCACGAGACTTGGCCTTTTTTGCGTGATTCATTATTATATCTCCTGATTCCTTGATTGATATTACAGTTGATTCAATGTTATTAAAAGAAACTACTCACCAACACGTAAACTGTCAAGTATTTCAGATTTACCTAGGTGGCGTAACGACGTTGTTAGAGTGGAAATTACTATTTTTTGTAAGAAAGGAGACTTTCTCGGCGAATGATTGCCATGAAGTCCTCATAGGTTGTATCTTGGGATTTCATTGCAAACACACGAAATTACACACTTGAGGAAGACGGCGGAGGCAGCCGCCGAAGTATGGTGTTCCTACAACACAATTCGTCGATACACCAGTGAAAATTTCATTATAACTTTTTTTACCTTTAGTCGAAATAATAAGGAGAAGAGGGATTAATCGAAAGCCTGAGCGGCACATGTAAGAGGGCGGCTTTGGTCAAAGAAACGCATTGAGGCAGCGGCCAAAACAACAATAAGTCAATGGATATACAATTTCCATTTGATAGCTGTTAAATAAATAGGTATGCGATCGTTAAAATTACGATAACATTAGTTTCATATCAACGAATAATCAAATTTTCAGCCGCAAATTAGGAAATTGTCACAATTACTTTATCTGCAAATACAGAAAATGGGAATAATGAAACCGTGAATAAAAAGCTGTAACCGTGTAGTTCAGATAACGTGTGCGACACTTAAAAATAATTATATATTTAGAAAATCGTAATAAATACGCACAATAACTCAAATTACAGAAATGTGTACTCGAAACAAACGTAAGTTTTGATGAATACGTAAAAGTGCATTTATTTAATTACGAATGCCGAAGGTTGACAAAAACAAACGCTTGTTCACACGAGTCAAATGCCAACTGGAAGGGTACAGGCAAACAGTGCAAAATATCCGACAGAGACCGAGTAGGGCAGCGAGTCACGCAGACTGACACGCGTTTCCGCCGGATTTTGCGGATTGCGGATCCGCTTAATTTTGTGCGGGATCCACCAGACTGTCTAATGATGCGGGATCCCGCGGGATTGCGGGATCCCGCTTTGCTGGATTGCAATCCCTAATTGCCACCGGAGCGTGCGCTCCATCGCAATTTAATATATACATATATATATGTTGCATAAACATTCTTACGCAAAGTTAGAAGCCTAATACTTGTTATTGGGTAATCAAGTATTACATAGTAGATTGACTTTACACCCCTTAAGAAGAATTTAAACTTAAAATTATTAGTTGTTTTCAAATATCTCGAAACCGGTAGAGAAAGCGGTGAAAGTGGATAGTGATAATCTGAAAGGCCATAAAATTTACTGTCGAACGGCGTTGTACCGAATCCGATCGGATAATTGCTGAATGAGAAATTCGAACTTGAAATTTAAAAATTGTTTTAAAGTTGGAGTGGCGACACAAATCTACAGTTTTTATATCTCGAAGGAACTTTGCTTTGAAATAAGTGAAAAAAATAATGTTTAAATTTGGTTTACAAAACTGAACCCGCCATCCCGCTTCATCCCTCTTAAAATAAATTTACACGTGGAACTTTCCTGGTTTTTGTGTTTTTTTTTTTTTTTTTTTTTTTCATATATCTTGAAACCGGTAGGTTGGATTATGATTGAGAACGTTGGTGACAATCGGATCAAATGGAATAAAACATAAACGTTTATAATCAGACTCCGTCCAACTACTGTAATTTATACAAGTCCCTAATATGTACTTTACACAGGCTAAAGTTTGTTTTTTGTTTGTGAATTAATATGTCACCACTCTTTGGGTCGGATTTTATGTTAAACTGAAGAAAGGAAGTGGAAATCCACTGTCTGGCTTAGAACGCCTCCTTCGGCTAGTGGGCTAAGGTCACTGAAACCAGATAACAAACAAAGTACTTTAGTTTAAAGTATTAACATTTAAAGTAGTCTGTTCTTCCTTCCACGGCAATAAGGTTGTATTTATAATGTCTTAGTCCAATTTTATTTTTTGCTGCCTCTATTTCCCTTTTTAATTAAGGCTCGTCTTCTTGTCTATTGAAGATAAGATTAAAATTATTTTAATAATTACGTATATAAATAGCAGATTATAGCGCTGGTGACCACTGTACCTGGGTTGTCGTTATCGAAATTTAGAGTTATGAGGGTAGTAAAAGCAGCCATTTCCCGCATAGTCCAAGATCCCAGAGCCCCCAGACCTACGTCATTTTAGCAAAGCTGAAATTTTGAGGATGAGTAGAGTAATATGTAGTTAAGAACGTATGCGTACTCGCCAGCATGGAAGTGGGGCCCTTTCAGAGGTAGCGGGTACTAAAGGGCCCAAAAAATCTTGCTAACCTACGTCATTTTAGCAAAGCTGGTTTTTATATATGTTTTACAGGATATTGTTAAAAACCAACATTCATTATTGCCAGACACTTCCTGTGGGCCATTACTTGAGCCAGACGCTTTAAAAGGTCGTAAAAAAAGGAGGTAAACTACGTCATACTAGCAAGCCTGAATTTTATATATGTTGCTCGGGTACTATTTCAAGACATTTTGTAAGCAGCCAGACCAATCCGATGGGCCAAAGTTCCTGCCAGACACGATAAATGTTCCGTTCTGAATATGAGCGCGTGGCCAGTATTCATGCGCATGAGCGCGAGTGAGATATCTTTGTGTCTTATACTCATGGTGTACCATGTGATTATATTTGTGTGTAACGTTTGTTTCAGTCCTCTGGTCATGCTTCTGCTATTAAGTTGACATTTCGAGTGAGTGAAATAAAAATTTAAATAATTGCAGTGTTTAAAAATATATCATGGCAGAGTTATTAAATTGTGTTTTTTGTAACAATTCTAATGAGAATTTAATATTGTTTACTGAAGAGACGTTAACAAAGTGCCAACAAATTTTAAAAACTTAGAAAGGATCATAATCTGAAATTTAAAGATGTTGTTTTTCCAGTTGAATTATTTGAAAGTGGTTATCATAGAGAATGTTATAAGTCATTTACAGGATTGATGAAAAAATATTACAAATCCAAATCTACAACAAACCTGCTCCAAAAAAGAAATCATCAAATGCTACAGAGGACCTACGTGCAACGTATTCATCGATACCTAACCTTAATAGACAATGTATTGAACCACTGTCATGTTTTTCAAAGTCTTCATTTCCAGCAGCTACTCTTATACCTGACCAGATTAGAATACCTGAACCGATCGAACAGGCAACATCATTTTCTCAAGAAAATTGTGTACCATTAAAAAAATGTTAACATTAAATCTGAAAGTAATACTGAGATTGAAAGTGATGTAAGTATTGAACGTAAAAATATTGTTTGCTTGTTTTGTGACCAAAAGACCAAGAAACATCATTCAAAAAGACAGCCTTTACATTCAACTGAAAAAGAATTTTTTTTATCAAACATATCACGAGGACATGAAAATTATCCACACTTATTTAACAAGATAGTAAATCTTTCTCATTCAAATATTTACTATCATCATATTTGTCAAGTGGACTTTGCTAACAAAATATCATTGTTCAGTAAAAAAACAACTAAAGGTATTTGGCATGATCTGCGTCAGTGTCATCAAATGGCTTTTGATGAAATAAGTGCTTTTATTCAAGAAAATGTCATCGAAAAAGGACGATGTTATTTTTTGACTTATCTTCACAGATATTACATCGACTTTTTAGAAAGAATTGAAGAAGAAAATGCTGAAAAAATTACAGTGAAATTTACACCACAGCATTTAGAAGATAAGATACTTAAAGCATTTAGCAAAGAAATTAATTTTTTTTCATTCAAAATAAAAAATTATTAGCCCCAAAACATTTAACAACCATTGATGACCAATCATTTGAAAATTTAAAGGACGAAGACATTTTGCAAAAAGCTGCGTTGCTGTTAAGAAAATCAGTTTTGCACATTGAAAAAAAAAATTACCTGAAACTATATCAACACAAGATTTAAAGGAAGGAGAAGTATCAGTGCCACAAGATTTGTTAGACTTTTACTTTACTCTGATTGCCGGTAGTAATCGAAAACGAAGAAATAATCCAAAATGTATTCGTCAAGTGCGATCTTATTGTGAAGATGTCGTATATGGAATACACAATGGAAAAGTGAAAACGTCAAAACATATTATTCTAGGAATAACATTAAAAAGTTTAACCAGTAGTAGAAAAATTATTGATATTATTCATAGATATGGGCATTGCATAAGTTATCCGGGAATAGAAGAGCTGGAAACAGAAGCAACATACACTTCTATTCAAAAATCAAGTTTATGTCCTGCAACAGTTAAAAAAAATCCAAATCTCTGTACTGGTGTTGCCTACGACAATTTTGATAGGTTCGTAGAAACAAGAAGTGGTAAGGATACCTTGCATGATACTGTTGGCATTATCTACCAAAATCTTGATTTTAAAATTCCAAATGTATCAGAAATAACAAATTTCCCCATTCCCAATGATGGAGAAACCTTGAATACGAAGAAAAGAAGACGGAGAA
This sequence comes from Vandiemenella viatica, assembly GCA_031002005.1. Lineage (NCBI taxonomy): Eukaryota > Metazoa > Arthropoda > Insecta > Orthoptera > Morabidae > Vandiemenella > Vandiemenella viatica. Next base: position 228,839,345 of record JARYHS010008074.1, read on the forward strand.
CTTTTGAAGCTATATCTTTAGATGAAGTTGCTTACCCTAAGAAACCAAGGATGACAGATGATTTGCAGTTGTCAGTACATGAATCTGAAAATTCACAACCTGTAAATTTAAAATTATATGATGCAATAGACACAATTTGGATGGTTAGCCATGCATTACACATACCAAATGTTCCAATGTGGGTTGGTTTCAATAGTTTAATAAGTGACTATAATAATACAAAACAAATAATTTCTTATCTGACCCCCATCAATTCATCACCAACGAATCCATCAATAGTTCTGGAGACTATGAAACAAAGTCAGAAAATTTGTCAAGACGTAAAACAATCTTCTATTCAAGTCACTTATGATCTCGCGATTGCGAAAGTAGCCTTACAAATTCAAGCTACCGAAAAGCCTACATTTGATAATTTATTCATTCATTTAGGGCCTTTTCATATTATGATGGCTTATTTTAAAGCTTTGGGCAAAGTTATTATTGACTGCGGCTTATCTAGTGTTATGGTCCAAAGTAATTTGCTTGCAATGGGCTCGTTAAGTGGATTTCTTGAAGGAAAGCATTTTAACAGGTGTAAGAGACTTCATCCTTTGATGGCAGTGGGATTGGAAATTTTACACTTCAAGAAATTTTTGGAAATTAAAAATATAGTATTCACAGATAGAGGAAGTCTCACGACTGGGAACCTGTCCAATATCGTCATTTAAAATAGAAAATGAAGAACTTAATGAACTATTAAATGACTATAGTATTTACAAGCAGCAAACTCTTAATGGCGAGTTTGGTAAGACACCGCAGTTTTATTTAATCTACATAAACCTTGTACATTATTATCTAACTTTGTCAAGAAGCATCCGCACAGGAGATTTTGAACTATTTAAATTTGTATTGCCAAAAATCACTAACTTATTCTTCATATGCAACCAGCAAAATTATGCTCGATGGGCAGTTAAGTACCATGCTAATCTAGTAAACGTCGCCAAAACTCATCCTGATTTGTTTGAAGAATTTCAAAAAGGTTGCTTTAGCATTCAAAGAACCAATAAACCTTTCTCAAGACAGCCAATTGACTTAGTTTTGGAGCAAACAATCAATGCAGATGCTGCCAAGAGACTTACAGGTATTCAGTACTGAAAACAACATGATTTAATTAATTCGTAACTTCATTAAAAAATTATTATTTCAACTAATTAATCGAAAAATAGTAATTAACTTCATTTCAATTTACAACAAAACAAAACCGTTTTTTTAATAATTCACATCATCAATTGAAAATCAAGCTTTAATTAAATTTATTTCAATTATTTATTTGGCCATATAGTAAAAATAAATTAGCCTAGAACTTTAATATTTTTATTATCATAGTTTGGTATAAATTAACATTAAATGTAGCAAACTTTAAAAAATTACAATCTTTCAGGTATAACGCAATTTACAAATTCCATCTCAGCGCGGCAACGATGGGCCCGAAGTCATGATTTAAGGTCAACAGTTATAAGTTATGTTTATGAAGAGTTAGATTTGCAAAAAGAACAAGATGTTACAGCAGACTTAAACAATCATAATATTAAAAATAGCATCAGGCAATTACAAAAATTTGTTAATACATTTGATCAGTTTATTAACCCATTTGAGTACCTAAAAATCTCTTAGTAAATATTTCATCTGGTAAAGCAGCATCAGATACAGTTGAAAAATTTCTCCTTAATATTGAAGAAAATGGAGAACTAAACGTAAAACCTTCATTGCAGAATGTGAAGCAGATATTGGTAGGTTTGAGAAGAGTATAAAAAAGACACCGTTAGAAAACTTTTCTCAAGATTATTCAAAAACAAAAACAAAAGTTGGTGGTAAAGTACAGGAAGTGCGTATTCAAAGAGATTTATTTGGACGTATTCTTGGTATATCTGTTGATCATAAAGTCGATATATCTTATCCTATAACTTCAGTGCCTTTATCCATGTGTCATTTTGATGGTGCTATTTGTAAAACACAAAAATCTGCTTTGATGAAATCTATAGATAGAGACATTGAGCATCATCCACCACCGTTCATAGATGTTTCAGTAATTGATGGTTTTTTTGTGCTACATACCATGAAAGATATTCCTAAAACATTTGGAAATATTTCAAAGAAAATGTTACAATTGGTAACACAATTAAATGCGACAAGAACTGACGTTATTTTCGATCAGTATTTTACTCCTTCAATCAAGGATTATGAAAGATCTCTACGAAATGAATGTACTCAACTTGATTTTACTATAACTGGACCCAATCAAGTTCGACCTGCTGATTTTGGGAAAGAGTTGAAAAATTCACTTTTTAAACAGGCACTCGTAGATTTTTTTATTTTACATTGGGCCACTGATGAGATGGCACCATTCATTGGTAATAAACTGATTAAAATTAATTTCAGGCAATGTCATTCTTTAGTGTCACTAATAACACAGTTGTGACTAGTATTGATGAAAGTTTATCGTGTCCAGAGCATGAAGAAGCTGACACAAAAATTATTTACCACGTATGTAATATCGATTCCCATGCAAACATTGTAATCAGATGTTCTGATACTGATGTTGCAGCGATAATGCTGGGTAATATGCATCATCTGAAAGATGATATTTCACACATTTGGATACTTACTGGAACTGGAAACAACCAAAGATATATTGATTTGACCAAGATCTATGAACACTTGGGACAATCTTTGTGTAGAAGCTTACCAGGATTTCACGCTCTCACAGGATGTGATTACAATCCTGCTTTCTTCAAGAGAGGAAAACAAAGACCATTCAAAATATTAAAAAAACATCAGGAGTATCAACAAGCTTTTCTAAAATTCGGCGAGCTTGAATTATTTAGCAGTAAAGACATAAAACAAAATGTATTCAATACAATACAAAAATTCATCTGTGATGTTTACAATGTTGCGGGGATGGATGATGTGGATGCTGCTCGGCTTCAGCTTTTTATTAATACATATGCAGTTTCCAATATAAATGAAGAATTCAACCGTAAAAGTATGAGAAACTTCGATGCAAGTAATCTGCCACCATGCAAAAGAGAACTACTCCAACAATTCCGTCGAGCACATTATATTGCAAGTATCTGGAGTAATGCTCATATGAAACATCCAACCACTTTCAGTCCTGAGAATAATGGGTGGCTACTGGAAGACAACCAGTATAATTTTAAATGGTTCGATGGTGATCAGTTGCCAAGTTTTGTCAGCGAGTCACTTCAAACTGAATTAGGTATTAGACTTTCACTTCATATTATTTTCATGAATTTGTAGATATTCGCAACATAACTAATTTATTTGTTTTTACAGGGGAATTAAATAACAATGAAGATGATATTGATTAATTTGATATTCAGATCGAAGATGGGCTTGATGAAGAAGCAGAAAATGTGGACAGTGATGACAATGAAGATTAATTGTTCATAATATAATTTTAATATTAATTTTTCATTAAATTTGTATTTAAAACCGAGATATATTAAACTATCCAACCGTTTGAAGTTTATTTTGCATAATTGTTTGGTTCATAATTAATTTTATAATTTGGCATTGAAATATTATTGGATCAATATAAAAAAATCATAAAGACAAATGAAGAACCAAAATTCCATACAGCTGACTTACAAAGCCAATTAATGCTCTCTCTGCTCACTCGTGCTCATGCGCATGAATACTGGCCACGCGCTCATATTCAGAACGGAACATTTATCGTGTCTGGCAGGAACTTTGGCCCATCGGATTGGTCTGGCTGCTTACAAAAATGTCTTGAAATAGTACCCCGAGCAACATATATAAAATTCAGGCTTGCTAGTATGACGTAGTTTACCTCCTTTTTTTACGACCTTTAAAGCGTCTGGCTCAAGTAATGGCCCACAGGAAGTGTCTGGCAATAATGAATGTTGGTTTTAACAATATCCTGTAAAACATATATAAAAACCAGCTTTGCTAAATGACGTAGGTTAGCAAGATTTTTTGGGCCCCTTTAGTACCCGCTACCTCTGAAAGGGCCCCACTTCCATGCTGGCGAGTACGCATACGTTCTTAACTACATATTACTCTACTCATCCTCAAAATTTCAGCTTTGCTAAAATGACGTAGGTCTGGGGGCTCTGGGATCTTGAGCTAGCAGGTTAAAGCTTGTTCCAGGAATGGTTTTCAATCATAAATTATGACAACGTGAAAGGCTTTATGAAAAACTTTCTACTGCGTGTGCTGGTGTGTATAATGGTCTTGATCAGATGAAGAATCACTGTTTGGCAGTTGACGCTGACAGCGTTGTTGGAAATACAGAGCTTTTAGCACGCTGTAGATACTGAAGTCATTAAATAAAAGAAAAGTAAGAACGAGCGGCGTGAGGTTGGCGTAGCGAATTATGTGCTATTAAGGATCGTGGGCGTTAAGGTCAGTTGAAAGTGGTGGTTGAGTCGGCCACGGGTGCGCCTGAAATGCATCAGACCATGCCCTTCTTATGACCAATCCCTCTGATGACCATACCAGCAGTTGTTGTTTTTTTTTTCCTCAAATGAAAAGAAGGTGTTCCCGTGGCACAGTGCGGGCGCCACTGTGCGATGCTGCCGGGCATGCAGTTCAGCTGTTCTCCAGTTACCTCGGGTCTGGTTACAGCTGCGACAGTATTCTGGCGGGCGAGGCGCTTTGCCAAACAGGAGCAGCTCGTCTCAATGGATTATCATTATATGCGGTTTTAGAAAGCACATTCTGCTATTCGCCACTTGTTATCGCCTGAGCGAGAAACATTTTGGTGCTCACGGCAACTATGGTACTATCAAATTCGCACTATATCCATCATAAGCTGTCAATGGAATGTATGTGCCCTTCGCATATACACCCAGAACAAGCTTTCTAATGCTTGGGATTAAGCATGTTACAAGTTGCTCTACAGGAAACAAATATACTTCCCTTCAAAACAGAATCTGCCACAGTAAAAATTCGTTTTCATGATATGGTATTCGAAAGGCGTTCAGTTTTAAATCATAAACTATCCTACAGCATGTAATTTTAGATACTGCTTTTCTTCTCCTTCTTTTAAGGTAAACGCATGTCGTATTTCCAGTAGCTTAAATCTATGCTGCGAAAAGATGTTTTGCAATGTACTGTTTGCGGTTCGTTAGAGACATGTTCTCAGCCATCTTCTAAAAGTTTTCTCCGTGTACAGAACTCCCGCTGATTTCAAAGCGTTTCATACATTTCTGACGTTTTTGTCAGAAATTTGATAGTA
>JARYHS010008074.1:228845604-228890721 GCA_031002005.1 Vandiemenella viatica
AGATTTGGTGTTTTACCGGATTCCCGATATTTACGGTGCACTTGTGAAATGAAATGGTTGTACGGGAAAATCCCCACGTCATCGCTACCTCGGAGATGCTGTGTCCCATCTCTCGTGCGCCAACTATAACACCGCGTTCAAACTCACTACAATTGTGATAACCTGCCATTGTAGCAGAAGTAACCGATCTAACGCCTGCGCCAGACACCTGTTGTCTTATATAGCCGTTGCCAACCGCAGCGCCCTACTGTTAGCGTTTACATATCTCTGTGTTTGCATACCATGCGTATACCAGTTTCTTTGGCTCTTCAGTGTATAACATCTTATATGTTAGTTCCCTGTGATGATGTCGTAAAACACCGCTCGTTAAGTCTTTTGTGTTCCTAATACGTCATATTTTAAATCTATGTGGCTCCACAGTGGTTTTCAGTCTTCTGCCATTTGGCAGGCTTGTGGTGCTAATGGCAGACGAAACGCGCCAAACAGAACTGTTTAGCAAGTTCCCGCCGACGTCGGAGAAAGAGGGCGCGCTGTCAGAGCCAGAACTGCGCATTATCCTGGCCGACAAGACGACCGTACGAAGATTTTTTTTTTTTTTTTTTTTTGCTTGTGAAAAGGTAGCCAAACAAGAAAACGAGAAGCAGCCTCAATCAGGATCAAGTTTGGCACGTCGAAGTTTGTGTCTATTATGGCCTCAGCATTCCTGATACAAGTGGCATCAACTACTTGTGCATCATCTCTCGCATTGTAATTGAGACGAATACATTGCCTTGTATACATGGATGTGGATTATTGCACGATACCGCTTGGGTGACTGATGACAACAAAGAAACCTAGTATGTTTGTGACAACTTCAGGTCGACGTTCGTAGCCTTTTGGATTAATAATCCGATTATTGCATTCAAGCAATATTTCTCTTGGAAACATACTTGTCATAAAGTAATCAGATAAGTGTTTTCTGAAACTGACCAAAGATTCACTTAAAGGCAGTAATACCAACAAATGAAGGAGAAACCTTAAGTTAAAATTACCTTCTTATCAGAACGGTATATCGCCACACGAATGACTTGTGATAAGGATTTTTGTCTCATCCTATGTAACTTAAATTTTTTTCATGGTGGTTCCATGGTGGCGCCTCCAGATAACCTAAATAACTATACCGTAATTCTGTAGAGTTACAAAATTATTTATTAGCCTTTGATCCATGTAAAATATTAAAATACGCTTTTTTTCGCATTATGAAAAAGAGACCAGTTGAACATGTAATTGAGTACAAAAGTAAAACTAATAAAATACATGATATTGTTTACTACAATAATTCGAAATATCACCATTAGTACCTCTGAATGTATCAAATATACAAAGAGAAAAAAATTCCAATACATGTAATCATGTAAAGCGCCTAATGTCTGTCTCTGTGTCCGCCCCGTTGGCTCAGTTGCTAGCTAGTTCGAGTCATGGCGGTGAAGAAATTTTGATCATCACGACTTGGCCGGCAGAGTAGGAGAGTTCCTAATCACCAGAAGGTGCACCTAAGTTGTGGGCTAAATTCCAAACCTCTCCGCAGTGGGTATTGAGTAAGAACATACTACACTGTTGATGGCGATTCGACTGTCGGTTGGGGACGTTAAAGCTAGGCGGAAGATTAATTGGTCGATCACAGTATGTCGTTGTTGACGGGGAAGCCTCTTCTAAGCCAGATGTTACTTCGGGCATTCCTCAAGGAAGTGTAATAGCACCACTTCTTTTCTTAATTTTTATAAACGATGTTAATGCTGGTTGTGATTGTTTGCCGACAATGAAGTTTTTTATAGGGAAATAAGGTGCTCTGGCGATTACTTAGAAATTCAGTGCGATTTGAATGCTATTTCCGAATGGTGCCGTAAATGGCAGCTTGCACTTAATTGCAAAAAGTGCAGGGCAATGCGAATAAGTAACAAAAAGAATCAATTTGCTCACGAGTACAAAGTAAACAATTCAGTTGTTGACACGGTTGATTCCCTGAAGTATCTGGGAGTAACAGTAAATTACGATTCATAGGTCGTATTCTGAGGAATTGTAATGCTCAAACAAAGGAAATAGTGTATAAAACACTAGTGCGTCCGCATCTGGATTACTGTTGAGGAGTTTAGGATCCGTATCGCAAGGGCCTGATTAACTCAGTGGAGAGAGTACAGAGGAGAGCCGCTCGATTTGTGACTAGTTGCCCTCATGAAAGCGTCAGAGAATTGATACAGAGATTGGGCTGGGATCGTTTGGAAGACAGACGAACATCATTTGCGTTTGAATTTATTGGAGAATATGCGAAATTCTATGACCTACGAGTGCAGTGAGATACTTCTTCCGGCAACCCATTTGGGTCGCAATGACCGCAGTGATAAGATTCGAGAAATAAGATGCCGTACTGATGCTTTTATGTATTATTTCTTTCCTCGTGCTGATCGGGATTGGAATGCGCAGAATTAAGATTGGTGCTTAGCACCCTCTGCCACCTTCAATGTTTGTGAATTGCAGAGTATGGATGTAGATGTAGATTTAGATTCTCAAATATACGACGCCGTAACGCCATTCTTGTTATTTGTAAGCAAACTGTTCACTGGCTCCCAAAGCAGATCCTACTCACTACTCACTAAAGAACGGCAGTGGACCAAGCGTCCAAGCGTGTACTTACCATATAAACTTGTGTAGTCGTCTCGACGAGACCGGTTTTCCGTCTTATTGTCAAGAGAAATTATACACAACTAGTTGGTGCCCACGACTTCATTCGTCTTTGTCAAGAATTTTCAAGTTTTTTAATGTTTTTGCAAGGAACCTTACTTATTTACGGGGTGAAAAGTTGCCTATGTTACTCCCTCCCAAATAAGTAACGCGCCAGTGAAAGTTCCGTCAAAATCAGTTCATAAAATAAAAATATGTTGCATATAAATTATTTATTAGTAGCTGAAAAAGTTAAAACATGTGCCGAATTCTAGAACATTCCAGCTAATTCAAGAAAATTTTAGAACATTTTAGTACATTCAAAAAAAAAAAAAAATTCAAGTACATTCTTGAAGAGTCCAAAGCTTTTTAGAACTCTTTGGTCGAAGTATGAAAATACACTAGGTAGACCACTTCCAGTCTCCATGTCTCCCTCACCCCCACAGCTATCGCCATGCAACCACCTTAGTACACGATAGTAGACTCAAGGCTATTACCACACACAAACACCAGTAGTCGGTGCTTGGTAGTTGTGCCTGCAAAGTGAAATATATGGACACACACGTCTTTGGTCGAAATATGAAAATACCCTTGGTCATCACTTTCTACTACTATATCTTCCACACACCCACAGCTACCGTCATGCAACCACCATAGTGCATGATGGGAGACTGGAGGCTACTACCACACAAACACCAGTGGGATTAAATACTTGAAGAAATATGATGAAAGCACAATTCAGAAAATAGTTTTTTAAAAACTAATAAATCAACTTACTTAGCTCTTAATTCATCAATGATCAATAACAGAATCTACGTATATTGGAATTTTTTCACAGTCAACAGAGAATTAATTTAGGAAAAAATGGGCCGTTATCAATATCTTCTGCGTAGATGGTAGGCGGTTACGTATTCATGGTTGGTAATGTACTGTTTTGACGTTAAGATTCAAAGTGCGTTCCTGCCTCGGTGTATATGGAGGAGCATAGAACTCTCATTGGCTTGCAAGTCATATATATCTTACAAGGCATGACTAAATTTAATTGGCTTGATAAAGCTGGCACGTGGTTTTAATATTCTTAGTCTGGACGATGTTCGCACGGTTGGCCCAACCTTGATGGAAGCGTTTGGTCACGCATTATTCGGTTACAGAATACATCTCATTTTAGGACGATTACTGTTGCTCAAAGCTAGAACTCCATTGCTTGTCAACAACAAAAACAAACACAAAAAATCTGTACAGAACTAATAAGCCGCCTTTTTTTTTTTCTTAATAACCTGGACGACAGTTAAGTTGCGTCGGAGATGCTTTCTAAAGTATAGCACTATTAGCAGATATATTTTCACATAAGAGGCGCGCTATTTAAACGGTCCTCTCACGTAGTGGTAAAGTTTTCAAGGAACTAAATCCCGTTTGTGTGCGTTGCGAATAGGAAACGAGGAGGTACAGAGCATACTAACTGGTCGATTGCCGGCCCTGGTAGTGTAGAGGCTAGCACGCTGGCTTCTCATTGCAAGGGCCGCCGGTTCGAGTCCCGCCTCGGGCATGGGTGGTTTTACTGAAGTGTTGTGTTCGTATTGTGCTGTCCTCACTGTACTGTTCACAATATCATGATTAGAGCCTGATACAACACTCTGTACAAAGCAAATTGGAGCTGGCAATGACCGAAGGCCATAAAATAAAAAAAAAGGGTCGAACGCTGTGTACGTAGAAACGCCAGGAGCACCGCCCACTAACCTCGAGCTCTATCGTCGACAAAGGATGTACAGGCGGCCGAGCGGTGTTTAGCAGGGCGTGTAGCTCCTCTGGTTCGTTGACTTACCACCCTTTGTGGACGCCCTGAAACGCTTTCACTCCGGCCGCCTCCACGCACAGCACAACCTGTTAGTGTGTTGTCATGTACCACAAGTCAACTTTCCCTGACCCATCTTTCCCAGAATGAGAACTATTACAAAAATACTCGTAACTCGCATAAATAACAGAGTTATTAAAAATTAACAAAAAAAATCCGACAACGAAAATTGACTGAAAAATTAAAATTAAGTTCTTCAATACCAATGATACATTTCATTGGGGATAAGGAAAGGGAAGGAATTCGGCCGTGGGAATTTAGTTGGAGTGATTTGGGGAAACCCTTGGAAAACCGAAATCAGAAGGGCCGGACTGGATTTCCCGCATGTCAGTCTAGAGGGATATCGTTCCCCACCTGGTTTGGCCAATGTCCCCTCCATTATGTTAAAACAGGAATAATTACAGGAATAACAATTACTTTATGCTTCTTAGAAATTTCTTTTGCAATAGTTTCTACGAAAATATTACCTTCCGCGTGCCTCATATTTTGTGGAAATTCGCAAAAATACAATCACTGCCATAAATTTGGATGTTGATAATGATATTCCAGAATGTCATTATCATTGAACTTCTTCTGTCACGAGCAATAAAACCTTTTGAAATATGGAATTATAATCGAACAAATAATATTCGTTATTAACTTTTATTATCGCCACGGCCAAATTTTTAGCGCAGCTAATTATTCCTTTTTCAAAATTTAAAACGAAATGCTCAGCACTTCAAAACAATACAGGATATCATCCTGTCAGTATTTCGATTTGAATTTTAACTTTTACAAGTCCGCTTTTTTTTTTTTTTTTTTTAGCGCCTTGTCGACTGCTAAGGTCATTAGAGGCGGGATGCGACTGGGGACAAGGAACGGGAAGACCTTTTGAAGGAAGCATCATGGTATTTGCCTGGAGTGATTTGGGAAACCATGGAAAACCCAAATCTGGATGCCCGGACGGGGATTCGAACCCGCGTCCTACCGAATGCGAGGCCAGAACGTTAACCGTTCACACACCACGCTCTGTTGTTTACAAGTCCGACTAGAATATCACATTCCATAACTACATCACCGTTCATATTGGTCACTGAAACATCAGGCAACAGCTCGTCAGAATTCAATTACACTGGCCAACGGGCTATTATGTCGTGCACTGTTTCAAATAATTATTATCATCTAGCAGGATGTGGTCTAAAACGGAAGCGGCACATTCCGGAGATTGTAAAGTAGAGTACGCAATCGCAGTAGCAGCAAGCTAACTACCACAGGATTCTTCACAGTGCCATAATAACACTTTCATTAAGTTATTCCTTGCTCATGTTTAAATTTATTTGTACTTTTTTTTCCTACCAGATTTTCTGAAATATGCAGAGTCGTGAGCCGAGTGTCCGCTAGATAAGGGGGTACCCAAAGAAACGGAATTATTTTTTAAAAGTTATATATTTTCAATTTTTTTTACAAACAACCTTATCCACTTCAAAATACTCTCCATTACAACTAATATATTTATCCCACCGGTGCTTCCACTGTTCGAAACATTTTCTGTAGTCATCTTTAGAAATGGCTGACTGCTCCTCCCTCGTATTCTTCTTGGCCTCTTCGATGTTGTGCTTCGGCGTCCTTTCATGCCCCTTATCATACGTGGAAATAAGAAATAGTCACACAGAGCCAGGTCAGGCGGGTAAGGTGCGTCGGGCAGCGGAGCCATGCCGTTTTAGCCAAAAACTGCCTAACAGAGACAGCTGTGTGCGCAGGTGTATTGTCGTGGTGGAAGAACCAGCCTCCTGTCTGACACAAATCGGATCTTTTTTGACAAACACGTAATCTTTTTAAAACTTCCAAATAAAAGGTTTGATTGAAGGTCTGATGTGGGGGACCAAACTGAATAAACTACGACCTTGGCATCAAAAAAGCAAATGAACTTTGTTTTAATGATTGATTTGACATGATGACATTTTTTAGGACGGGATGACAATGACGTCTTCCATTGGCTTGACTGTTGCTTTGTTTCTGGGTCGTAACCATAGCATCTTAGTTCATCACCAGTAATTACCTTTTACAGAAAATTTGGATCAATTTTAAGATGTTGTTTCAAACCACGACATGTTTCAACTCGACGTTCTTTTTGGTTGTCAGTCAGAGACCGAGGAACAAACTTGGCAGCAACCCTTTTCATTCCCAAATCTTCGGTTAAAATTCGCTGAACCGAGCTCCAAGATAACCCACTAATCTCTGACAGTTGATAAATTGTCTGTCAACGGTCTCAAGCTCCCGAATTTGTTTTCAACATTTTTGTCGATTCGGGCAGTTGATGGACGTCCAGAACGAGGTTTGTCATCAGTCGACATGTCGCCATTTTTAAACCGAGCGAACAACTCGTACACTTGAGTTATTCCCATAGCGTCATCTTTGTAAGCTGTTTTCAACATTAAAACAGTTTCAACAGCATTTTTACTGAGCAGAAAACAAAATCTCACAGCTGCATGTTGTTCACTTAAATTTTCCATCATCAAAAACGAAACAATAAAAAAAAACAGCGCTAGCAAAAACAATCACTGCAGATTAACAGAACAAGCCAGGTCGACAACACAGGCGGCACTGAACTGACAATGAGTTGCGATATAAACGCCTAGCGGCATAAACGAGTACTACACAAGCTCCGTCCACGGCAATGCCATTCCGGTTATTTTAGGGTACCCCTCGAATTTATAGGGAAGCTGCTGTGTGAACAGTATTTCATGACCTGTTTCGATCTTAACGTCCACCCAAACGGACTATTTTCATAAATGGTTTAATGTGTGAAATCAGTCTTAGTTCTGTTTCAGACAGACAATACATTTCCGGTAGCACACATGCCTTTTACATACTACTGAATAACTGAAGAATAGATTACTGGCGCACCTGTTACAGCAATTTATAAACGATAGGGAAGTCATCGGACGGAAGAACATCTTAATCAATAGTTCGAATTCTACTGCTCTGATTTTGGTACAGTAGTTAGTAACATAGGTTGATTGTTACTTGAGAAAATGCAAGGCCCCGTGCATTCTGCGCTTCCCGCCTGTGTAAACGTGTAAATTTAAATTTGTTACCTTCATGTAATATAAATTATCGCAGTTTGTATATTTTGGAATCGTCGAATTGTCTTTGAAAACTATTTAAAATAATATCCAACGTGAGGGGTTTATTTGAATTTTACTCTGATATTTTGCAACACTTATTGTGATTCCAAAACGAATCGCTGCATGCGCGTCGTAAAATACAAGAGGACCTAGGCTTCGTTGTTTACGCTGTGCTGCTGTATTTCTATACGACAGTGTTTTGGAGTAGGTAAATATATTACGACCTCACCTCGAAGCCTTATAATGCACAGTTGGAGTGAACCCCAGAGTTTTAAACACGTGGAGCGAGTTGGCGCGGATCGATGCAGCGGTAGCACCTGCTGCGGGCCCAGCAGTACCACTGAGGAAAAAGGGCGCCTGTCGGCTTGTCCTCGTTAGCTTTGCTCATATCTTGTCACAGTTTGAGGAAACAGGCCGGCAGATATGTAACAACCGTTTGTTACCTGTGTTTGACCTGTCGAGACATTCAGAACATTAGGAGATCATTGTCTCATTGTAGTACATTAAATCAGAACCATATCCTCACCTGCAATGTCGGGTGTTGAAGGCTGTGGTAACATGCTGTTATGCATTAAACGTAGTTTAATGGATCCAACACCGCGAACTATTACTTCACCATATTCACTGACGTCTTCATATCGATATATGACGTAGTTCCTTTCCGCAGACTTAAAATATTTGTTGGAAATATTGAAGGCAAAACATGTACAGTACCATATTGTTTATACTGTGTACAAACTATGCAGTTAGCTTAACAAATAAAATCTGAATATCCTTTACGTATGTATACGATGTAGAGGACATTGATAAGTCATCTTTCAAAAATATCCCCATTGCCATACTCTTTCATTTGTTTTGTTGTGTATAGCTTTGGGATCATTAGAGCTGCTAGAAGAATGCGGGATACTAACAAGTTGACCGTGGCCTTTATAAAGCAACTACCTCTGCCTTCATCTGAAAACTATGGAAAACCGAAAACTGCATAAAAGGAATAAGAATCCAGAAAAACAGGTCGGAACGTTAGCGCTCTTCACACAAACACGATGCTATGCGGAGGTTAGTGTCTTTCAGTTGCACTGTCTTTGATGATGTCTGTGAATCGCCTAGGCACGCCGACACCATATTGATAGTCTTGGCTTTGATTTTAGCTTTCATCTGTTCACATTCTTATCAGCAAGAGTTTGCAGGTACTCCTTTTTCAATTCAACGGCAATTAGGCTTTTGGGAAAATGCATGTAGGCCTAAGTGCAGAAGCGATGTTTACACGTGTATCTTCCAGGAGCTCACATTGTAAAATTAAATGTTACATACAATATTCTTTTCCGTCTGTATGATAAAACGTAATAAGAATAAGCAATCAGAAGTATCTATTTTATCTCTGAATGTGTGCTGTTTGGTTAAGATAGTATCTACGCGCTTTGAACTTCTTTGAACCATCCGTTTGTGTACCAGTGATGACATAGATTTCGTAAGCTACGCTGTAAGTTATAGCTCATGTACTAATCGGTCGCAGCTGCTTCAGAAGGCACATGCGTCCATCTGCTGTGTACGAGCTCACAACGAATCAACGACTCTATCAAGCTTTGTTAATAGCATCTTGCTCTTATTACACTTCAAAATCTGACTTGAAGTGTTCTAGAAAAATACCTGACCCCGACTAGTCAGAAAATCAGTTTTCGATGCTACCTACATTCTTAACATTTCGATGATCAAGAAACTATATCCGAAGGCGCCGTTACTTGTAAAGTGCAATGTTCACCGATTAAAATTCTCCCATTGTTCCCACGTAACTTTCACCTATGATGCCTTGAAATGAGTTTCATGCTCTGTCAACTTTGACAACAGTGGTTAACTTGTGCGCACAACTGTGAAATTTAAAACAAAACTGCGTCAAAATTGCTTCTACTAGAGGTGTCATTAGATCTCAACATCATCCTAATAGTGCAATTAAAAAAGCGGCATGTTGGTTGAGAACACTGGTGACCAACAACCAACCTCAAAACAGAAATGTATGTTAAAACATTCCTAGTTTTATGAAATGTAAACAAAACTTTCTGTAAAAAAATCACTAACTGATAAATGTACATGAAAATGTAAATCACATTATGATTTATACATGTAAGATTAGTTTTATCACATGTAAACAAAATCCGTTCGGTACAAAAGTTAAAAACTGATAATGTATTACAGAAAAAAGTGTATGATGAATATACTTCGAAGAGAGGCAAAAAGCGTCCGAAAATAAATAAAATCCAACGACATTTCCATTGTTGCACCAATTAAATAACATTTATTATTATTTCAACCGGCAACTGCAGAAGAAATAGCCTGCAATGATCACTTACAATAAGTTTAGTTTAGATAAACTCAAATTAAAGAATCAGTTTGTTTCTGTGTTTCAGATGGTAATATATGACACCAATTTATTTGAAATACTGCATCGTAATTCGTAACTAAAATTGCCAATCTTTGAGTTGCTTAAGTTGACTGCCATTACAGTAGGTAATAAAGTAATTACTACCGAGCGGGGTGGTGTAACAGATAGCGCTCTGGCCTCGCATTCGGTAGGACGGCGGTTCGAATCCCCGTACGGGCATCCAGATTTGGGTTTTCCATGGTTTCCCAAATTACTCCAGGCAAATGCCGGGATGCTTCCTTAAAAATGCCATGGCCGAATTCCTTCCCATTCCTTGCCCCCCATCCTTTCCCGTCTCTAAAGACCTCGCTGTTGAGAGACGTAAAACAGTTAAAAAAAAGTTATTACTGTTTGCCGCTGTGCCATGGAAAGAAAGTAACTACCCCCGAGCCTACAAAAAGTCAGAGACTGACATTAAAACATGAACTACGAGGAATTGTCACTCAATAGTAATATGTCGTTCTGATTCCAAATCTGGCTAAAATAAACCGTTTACTCTGCTGAGAAAGAGGAAACTTGGGACACCAAAGAACAGACAGTTGATCGATGAAACTAACTCATCAGTCGCAAGATGACAATCACTTTAAAGTTATCGATTTTAGATTGAAAAGAGGGCGATGCAGCCCTAACCCCTGTCTTGTGAATGAAGCAGGAGTGAGTCACGTAGACGGCCGGTCGATAAGCCACTGCTCCTAGTAAGCCGTGCCAATTCACACTCATTGAGATGTCTCTGAAACAAACAAATTGCAGTAAAAATTTTAAACACTTCAGCGGTTTTGAAATCATATCTGACGGGTTTTCCTTTTTTCTGCGTCTTGTTAATCTCACTTGTTTCGGAGTAAATTAAATAAAACAGTACAGCAGTTACATTACTGTCTGTTCTTCTTCCTTCCACTTCCTGAGATTGCAGGGTAGATTTTTCCCCGGATGCGACGTGTTTTGATTTGGCCGGCTTGTCGCTGAGCTTGACGCCTTCCGGGAAGGAATGTTGTGTTGCCATCTGTATGCGAAATGTGAAAACTACGTTCTGTGTGCACTAAGTGAATTTTTGTATTTTTTTGTATAATGTGTAGTTAATGAGGCGGAGATCACAGAGCAGCCACGCTAGCGGCTACATTACCGCCTACTGAAGTATTAAATTAAAAACAAAATTGACTTTGGCAGCCCAAAACAATCAGTTGTTAGGCTGTAACACCCGAAAGAAATTACCTGTAAGGTATTCCATTCCAGCTAATGTGTTTCAGCTGGTAGAAAATCAAGTGTGTTTTTCAGGTAATTTGGCTGTTGATACCACACAGCCAGCTACAGTGTTGTTTATACAATTCCTTAGCAAGTAAATGTATTTCTCGTATTAGTGTGCTGCACGGCAAGGACGACAGAAGAGGAACACAACACCTAGCTAAGATCACTAATGCTCTTGGCTAGACTCGAATCGGTGAGAATAATAAATTTATACAACATACAGAGGCACATTGCAGAGCGATCCAGTATTCAGGCAGCCGAAGTGACTGATGCTGGCTGTACCGTTATTCCAGATGCAACTGACAATTTTAATGCAGAATTAACATCTGGTTATTCACGCTGCGCATGGCGAAGGATAATAAACAGACACAAAATATGGAAAGTGTACATAACTTGAAGATTATAGACAGGAGGTTAAGCATTCAGAATGAGAAAATATCAGGCATTTCCCGGACAACAATCTGTTGAATTCTGACAGATCACATGACTTACAAAAGATTTCTCCACATTACATGCCTAAACATTTGAGAGTAGATCTAAAGACAGCAGGAGGCAGGTATCAATGTATCCCTCTTTGGAGTCCAGTATATTTGTTTGAAAATAGTTGAGACTAGTTTTTTTTTTCTTTTTTATGGCTTTACACCTCGTCGACGGCTAAGGTCATTAGAGCCGGGATGGGACTGGGGACAAGGAACGGGAAGGAATTCGGCCATGGCCTTTTTTGAAGGAAGCATTCCGGCATTCGCCTGTAGTGATTTGGGGAAACCATGGAAAACCCAAATGTGGATGTCCGGATGAGGATTCGAACCCGCGTCCTCCCGAATGCGAGGCCAGAACGTTAACCGTTCACCCACCACTCTCGGTTTGAGACTAGGAACCGTAGCTCACACAAGAAAAACCGAACAGTCAATCCAGTGGAAATAAGCCAGATCCTGAGCGTGTTCAGATACCAGACGAAACCATCACTACAGCATACCGTGTTAACCTTGTGAAGTAACTGGGAGCATCTATCAGGAAGCTTTTTTGTTAATCACAAATCTCTCATTACCATGAGTGTATGTTTCCGTTGGCACTGCATCCTACCTTTACACACGGTCTGCCTCCCTCAAACTTCCACATATTGCTAAACCTTAAAATGTTTCTAATTAAAACCAATTTCAAGTCATTCTATGACGTCATATGTCACCCTTGAGAAATCCATAGTAGCGTTGGAACGTGTCTGGAGGTGGTATTTGAAGCTGAGTGGTACAGATCTGAAAAACAGACATAAGTTCTAAACGAAGTGCATCAATACCTAGCCACCAACTCATTCAATGGATAATTAGAAATGTCTGACACGTCAAAAAATCGCCTACCATCATGATTCATTCTCTGAAAGTTACTGTATTTGGGTCGCACTGAACAATTGGTAATTGTAAAATTGTACAACGTATTTCGCAGAGCGCCTAAGTATGATTCGGACAAACGGGTTAGATCCCCGACGAAGCCGAAGATTTTTATTCGAAGACAAAAAAAGAGCCAGAGCCTGCGCATGTGCCTCTATCATGGTTACCACAGCCTAACCCGGTAATCCTACCGGGTTTACGGACCTACAGTTTTATGTAGAATCCGAACCATGGAACGTCCTAGTGTACTTGACTTGAACAAAACAAAGCTTTGCCAGAGATGAAGATCAGTTCATAAAGCCGTAAAAATTCCAGCCAAATCGGGGGCCTTCCGTCAGTCAGGCCCTTCTGTCAGGGGCCTTAACCAACTGAGCGACAAGACCGCTGACTATTCGAAGCTGAACGTCCGAAACGCTCCCCAGGCCCACTCAGTCAGCTAACCAACGAGTACCGTGGAGCAAACTCCGCGGGAAGGTAAAGAATGGACGAAGCGTGGCGCTGGCTCCTTCACATCCCTTCTACTGTCTGAAAGGTTGTAATTGGAATGAGGAGCTCTACCCCCGCGAATACTGCGGAAAGCAGCAATAGCCTTTGGAACCTCGTAACCTTTGCTTTATTTATGAACCAGTTCCACACCATACCCGTCGTGCTCTGTTAACCACTTAGCTGTGGCTGGGGCTGTTGCGTGACGAGGACTCGCTAGTGGAAGGCTCGCACACGATACACGCGCATCTGCCGTCCTCGTAACTGCCAAGCCACTTGGGACCCACCTCGTACCCTTTTAGAGTCGCTGGAAGCGTGACACTCGTTTCGCTCACGGCATCCATTAAGCAAAGGAAGCCGACGACATTAGCCGTAGCGGTTAATGTACTGGAGCATGGACATTCTCACAGTAGGACTGCGGTTAGAGTTCAAAGCGGTCATGTTCGTTTCGAACTAAGTGCTTTGTTTGCCATGGTTTCTCACGTTCTCTTTCAATGATATGTTGAATGTTCTACAAAACACTTAGAGGTACGGAATGGTTGGAAATAATGGTTAATTTTTGCAGTGAATTCTTCACGGGAGTCCAGTCGGATAGCGTCATAGAATGACGACGTTTCAACAACCTGCTTGGTTGTTTTCTGATTTCAAGAAGTAATATCTAAAATAGACCTGATGAAGACAACCGAGCAGGTTGTTGAAACGTCGCCATTCTGTGACACTATCGGGCTGGACTCCCGTGAATAATTCACTGCATCTGTACGCCGGGAAAGTCTCCATTCACATATTGTTCATTTTTGTTATTGATAAATTACTTTTTCGTGAAAAAAAAACAAGCTTCAACACGTTTACCAACGGTCACTGCGCCTCACAATTTATCATACAAATAAATATGTAATAAGGAAACTAGTTGGTTCGCCACTGTTATTGGAGCGGCTGGCACTGGAAGTAGGTGTATTTTTCAGTCCCTTTGAGCCAGATTCAACGAGCGGACTCAGTCATTGAACAGGCGATGATAAGAGAGTTACCTTAAAAAAACGACAGCTACCATTAACAGACTACGCCGCTTAGGTGAAGACCAAGCAGTAGATATATCCCCCAAACACTTAGTCACCCTAAGCCTGAAGCCTGCAGAAAGTACTTTCCCCATCAGATAAATTGGAAGTTACTGGCTTCATTACTTTTTTTGTCTCAGTCATTTTAAACACATTACATACAATTACTAATTTTGTAGAGCTTTTCTCAGCAAAACAGCTGTAATTGAACATATAATCAACTGTTTTATAGTATTTGTTACCATGCTGGAAAAAAAGGTTCTAAATACACGATAACAGAATTTTTCCAAATGATTAGATTTATGATTCTAGTTTATTAATTTCTGTTTTAAAGCTAACATCGAATTTATCATCTGACATTTTACAAAAATGACATTCAATTTAATACTTATTTTGGGGACGTGGATTTACAGTACAGAAACAACTTCCATGACAGCTAGCTAACTTCAAGTTGAAATTTACATAGTAGCATAATACAGATTTCAGCAACGGAAGTGCCTTTGACACTGTTCACTGCTCTCATGTGCTTTGAAAATAGACTTTAAACAGCCTTGAATACAGAAAATCGGAACTATGTGCAGATGAGTTGGTGTTTGGTGAACTGTGTGTTTATTATCATCTTTTATACATAGATCCTTTTTGGTTTCTCATTATGTTATGAGCCAAAGTTAAAAAATGTTTTATGGATATTAACGCAGTAAATCACATAAAGGTTACCGGTATATCACTAAACAAACACACACAAAACAAAAGGAAACCCGGAGAGGCAGTGCTAAGTGACAGTTAACTGTAATGCCCGTTCGAGAAAATAGGCCTCTTGCGATCGGGATAGCTGCTTTTGGCAAATATTATTGTGGATTCTACAGTGCCGTTATTATAAAAAAACATTTCGCATTAGACTGAAATGTTTTTTCATAGTCAAAGTTAAAATTATAGGTTGGCCCAGAAAGATCAATTATTTTTTCAAAAAATTATAGTCTTCCAAACCAATAAGTACAAAATTAAATTTTAAAGGAAAAAATGTATCTATAAACACTGAATGATTACAAAACAATATACTGTAGCACGTCTGAAATGATGCATCTCGGTAGTCAAACTACTTACAGAGTTATTCCACAATCATTTCGAGAACGACCTTTTAAAGTTTAATTTGTTTGGGATGTTAAAAGTATTATTTGACAGAAACTTTTTGCAACGATCTAAGATGTAGTTACATGCGTGCACTTTCTAGTTTGTCTGACGACGTATGAGAGTGTACTGTCGTATACAACTTATGTCTGTGCCGTGTCTGACACATTACGTGCTGGACACTCCACATGCTGGTAAATGTGAACGAGGCTTCATTGGTTGCAGAGCGCTTTATACCAGCCACCAAGATTTGATTACCTCTCTGCTATTTTAGTATATGGGAGTACACAAATGATGTAATATGTTCTCCACAACTACCGGACAACAGTGACGAACTGAAAACGAGAATAAATGCAGTCATATAAACAGTATCATTGGACGTGTCGTAAAGAGAATAGGCAGAGTTTGAGAGCCGAGTAGAAATCGTCCTGTTTGCTTTTGGCCGTCATACTGAACATTTATAAATCAATGGGATTCATAACGTTACAAGTGACTGGTCAATCAAGGCCGTAACTTTATTCGTTTTGTAAATACAGCTTTCATAGACGGAAAATTCTTTTGCAATTAACTGGATTTCTTCAATCCTGACACCGTTTCAATACTAAAATGCCGATACAACCAAAATTTTCATTTTAGCCAAGCAACCAAGAATCGTCACAACGTTCCATTGCGAAAATCTAAAGAACCGTGGGAACCTGTGTAGACGAGCGAGAGCGCTCCTAAAGAGTTCAGGAACAGCAGTGTAGACAGCGGTATGTTCAAGACGATTATATTAGTCAAATCAATAATTTGAGATACAATACTACGACTTCAACTGAAGAGGAAATAACTTTATACCTTGCTTAGGAAAAAGTAAATCTAAATAGACAACATTTTACATTACTTTCATTGAAATTTTGACATTAATTAGTTATTTTTGGAGTCGGTGCCAGCTGTCACATCGCGAAGATCTAATTACTTAACTTTTTTTGGCGTTAGAGGCGAAACGGGTAGTACGAACAAAAATTCCCAATATTTTACAGCATGTTGTGAGGCAGATTGTGTTACGGTGGGAGACATCTTAGGGAAACAAATTAATAGTATTTTAATCTGTGGCTTGGCCTTATTGGTCATCCAGGAATATCTCTGGCGCTACAGTGTCAGTTGGTAGGTTGCTTCATGAAGTAAACGATTTACAGAGTATAATATCGGCGTATCATCTGTATGTTTCAGTTTTGTTGAAACATGTTAAGCAGTAACATGATTTTTTAAGTATTATTGTTATTCCTTATTGTTTTTATCTTTTTGTTTTTCTTGCTTTCGCTGGCACCGACTCCAAAAATAACTAATTAATGTCAAAATTTCAATGAAAGTAATGTAAAATGTTGTCTATTTAGATTTACTTTTTCCTAAGCAAGGTATAAAGTTATTTTAAAATTTTTAGTGCTTTTTTTGAAGGCGGTTTTTATGTTTTTTTAAACAATTATTTTATTTTTAAATTTTTAGTGGTATTATACTTCGTTTAGTATTTTAAATATGCCGCAGCAGTTCCCATTTTGCGAACTTCCTGGTAGCTCAGAGATCAAAGCACTTGCTTTCAAAGAAGAATTATGTCTTTATATACCACAACCACTTCCAGAACGGGGTGAATTGGCGTTCTGTTAAGGAATGTCAGGCTATGTTTCGATCTTATCATAACATCTGTTAAAGCTGCTGCTCGATAACCGAAACATGTAACATCTGGGCATTAATACATACCACATACAGAAATCTCTCTGGAATATATCTATTTGCTCCGGCATCACACAAAAAATATAGATTTTTAATTGGTGAAAGCTTGAAATCTGAAGTACATGTTGAGACATTACGACATTATTTTATAAATATTAAGCCATGACTTAAAAATAGCTTAATTGATTTTGACGGAATTTAAAACTGTGGATATTTTGTAAAGAACATTGGAAATTAAAAGGGGTGATGGTAAAGGGGAAGAGGGATTGAGCTTTTGTATACCAAATGTAGACTGCCTTTTCTGATTGATTTAAAGTATACGTGTGTAAATTTCTATTGATATCAGATAAATCTGTAGGTATGTATAAAAAAAACAATTAAGCAACCTAATTTAAACAAAATTGTTCTGTATGTTTTAAAGTATATGTGTGCAAATTTCCTTCAGAATCGGAAAGAAACTGTAGATTAAATGATGGAAAGGAAGGAGCGGTGTTTGGACTCTCGAAACCAAATGTAGACAGTATATTTCTGTTTGTTTTGCAGTATACATGTGCATACTTCCTTCAAAATCAGAAAGAAACGGTAGTTTTGTATAAAGAACAGTAATTAATGGGGTAGAAAGGGGGATAGGGTTTGCATTTTTGTGAAAGTTATGTGGACAGTATTTTTCTTTTTCTATTTGTTTTAAAGTATACACATGCGAAGTTCCACCGATTCGAATCAAAATGTGGGTTTTATATAAATATTAAGGGATGGGGAGCTAGGGTAGTTTTTTTTATTTTTTGGTCAGAGATCTTATCCATAAAAAAATTACATATATATGTGCCAACTTTAATAAAGATCGGTCAAATGGTGTCGACTGTAGCTTTCTAAAAAGAAATTGACAAAAATCGAGGGGTGGAAAAGGGGAGAGGGGTTCATTTTTTGCAAACCAAGAGTTGGCATCATTTTTCTCTTTGTTTTATAGTAAAAATTTGCTAAGTTCTGTCTAAACTGGATAAAAACTGAGGTTGTGTATAAAAATTAAGCAGTTTAATGGGGAGAGGGGGTGGTTTTTAGATCTTTTGGTCAGACACCTTCTTCGTAAAAAAATACATATAAGCATCAACTTTCATGGTAATCGGTCAAACGATTGCGACTGTAGCTTTTTATAAAGAACATTGACAAAAGTTAATGGGGTTGAAGGAGGAAAGGGGTTGAGCATTGGCAAACCAAATATTGACAGGATTTTTCTCTTTGTTTTAAAGTATACATGGGCAAAGTTCAATAAAAATCAGATAAGAAATGTAGATTTCCATAAAATTAAGGGGTGTAAAGGGAGACATGGGGTGGTTTATTTAATTTTTTTTGGTCAGAAACCTTCTCCATGAAAAATTACATGTATATGCCAACCTTAATGGAGACCAGTTAAATGTGTCGACTAGCATTGTATAAAGAACATTGGTAAAAATTTAGGGGGTGGATAGGGGGAGAGGGCTTCAGTTTTTCAAACCAAAAGTTGACAGTATTTTTCTCTTTATTTTTTACTATACATGTCCAAAGTTTCATCGAAATCTGATAAAAAATGTGGGTTTGTATAAAAATTAGGGGTGTAAAGGGGAGAGGGGTGGTTTTTTAATTTATTTTTTGGTCAGTTACTCCATGAAAAATTACATGTATATGCCAACTTTGATGATAATCGGTCAAACGGTGTTGAGTGTAGCTTTTTATGAAGAACATTGACAATAATTAAAGGGGTGGAGAAGGGGGGGTTGAACTTTGGAAGACTAAATATTGACAGGATTTTTCTCTTTGTTTTAAAGTATACATGGGCAAAGTTCAGTAAAAATCAGATAAGAAATGTAGGTTTCTATAAAATTAAGGGGTGTAAATGGGAGAGGGTGGTTTTTTTATTTGATTTTTTTGGTCAGAATCCTTGTCCATGAAAACTACATGTAATTGCCAACTTTAATGGTGATCAGTGAATGGTGTCGACTGTAGCTTTGAATAAAGAAAATTGGCAAAAATTAAGGGGGTGGATAGGGGGAGAGGGGTTCAATTTTTGTAAACCAAAAGTTGACAGTATTTTTCTCTTTATTTTTGGCTATATATGTCCAAAGTTTCATCGAGATCGAATAAAAAATGTGGATTTGTATAAAAATTAGGGGGCGGAGTTGGGCAGAAGGGGGTGGTTTCTGAAAGAAATTCATATGGGACCACTTTGGAGTATACCCTACATGTAATTGCCAACTTAATGGAGATCAGTTAAATGGTGTCGACTGTAGCTTTGAATAAAGAAAATTGGCAAAAATTAAGGGGGTGGATAGGGGGAGAGGGTTCAATTTTTTTAAACCAAAAGTTGACAGTATTTTTGTCTTTATTTTTGGTTATATATGTCCAAAGTTTCATCGAGATCGAATAAAAAATGTGGATTTGTATAAAAATTAGGGGGCGGAGGGTGGTAGGAAGGGGTGGTTTCTCAATGAAATTCATATGAGACCACTTTGGAGTATACCCTACATTTAATTGCCAACTTTAATGGAGATCAGTTAAATGGTGTCGACTGTAGCTTTGAATAAAGAAAATTGGCAAAAATTAAGGGGGTGGATAGGGGGAGAGGGGTTCAATTTTTTTTAAACCAAAAGTTGACAGTATTTTTCTCTTTATTTTTGGCTATATATGTCCAAAGTTTCATCGAGATCGAATAAAAAATGTGGATTTGTATAAAAATTAGGGGGCGGAGGGGGGCAGAAGGGGTGGTTTCTGAAAGAAATTCATATGGGACCACTTTGGAGTATACCCTACATGTAATTGCCAACTTTAATTGAGATCAGTTAAATGGTGTCGACTGTAGCTTTGATTAAAGAAAATTGGCAAAAATTTAGGGGGGTGGATAGGGGGAGAGGGGTTCAATTTTTTTAAACCAAAAGTTGACAGTATTTTTGTCTTTATTTTTGGTTATATATGTCCAAAGTTTCATCGAGATCGAATAAAAAATGTGGATTTGTATAAAATTAGGGGGCGGAGGGTGGTAAGAAGGGGTGGTTTCTCAATGAAATTCATATGAGACCACTTTGGAGTATACCCTACATTTAATTGCCAACTTTAAATGGAGATCAGTTAAATGGTGTCGACTGTAGCTTTGAATAAGAAGAAAATTGGCAAAAAATTAATGGGGTGGATAGGGGGAGAGGGGTTCAATTTTTTTAAACCAAAAGTTGACAGTATTTCTTCTCTTTATTTTTGGCTATATATGTCCAAAGTTTCATCGATGATCGAATAAAAAATGTGGATTTGTATAAAAATTAGGGGGCGGAGGGGGGCAGAAGGGGTGGTTTCTGAAAGAAATTCATATGGGACCACTTTGGAGTATACCCTACATGTAATTGCCAACTTTAATGGAGATCAGTTAAATGGTGTCGACTGTAGCTTTGAATAAAGAAAATTGGCAAAAATTAAGGGGGTGGGATAGGGGGAGAGGGGTTCAATTTTTTTAAACCAAAAGTTGACAGTATTTTTGTCTTTATTTTTGGTTATATATGTCCAAAGTTTCATCGAGATCGAATAAAAAATGTGGATTTGTATAAAATTATGGGGCGGAGGGTGGTAGAAGGGGTGGTTTCTCAATGAAATTCATATGAGACCACTTTGGAGTATACCCTACATTTAATTGCCAACTTTAATGGAGATCAGTTAAATGGTGTCGACTGTAGCTTTGAATAAAGAAAATTGGCAAAAATTAAGGGGGGTGGATAGGGGGAGAGGGGTTCAATTTTTTTAAAACCAAAAGTTGACAGTATTTTTCTCTTTATTTTTGGCTATATATGTCCAAAGTTTCATCCGAGATCGAATAAAAAATGTGGATTTGTATAAAATTAGGGGGCGGTAGGGGGGCAGAAGGGGTGGTTTCTGAAAGAAATTCATATGGGACCACTTTGGAGTATACCCTACATGTAATTGCCAACTTTAATTGAGATCAGTTAAATGGTGTCGACTGTAGCTTTGATTAAAGAAAATTGGCAAAAAATTTAGGGGGGTGGATAGGGGAGAGGGGTTCAATTTTTTTAAACCAAAAGTTGACAGTATTTTTGTCTTTATTTTTGGTTATATATGTCCAAAGTTTCATCGAGATCGAATAAAAAATGTGGATTTGTATAAAAATTAGGGGGCGGAGGGTGGTAGAAGGGGTGGTTTCTCAATGAAATTCATATGAGACCACTTTGGAGTATACCCTACATTTAATTGCCAACTTTAATGGAGATCAGTTAAATGGTGTCGACTGTAGCTTTGAATAAAGAAAATTGGCAAAAATTAAGGGGGTGGATAGGGGGAGAGGGGTTCAATTTTTTAAACCAAAAGTTGACAGTATTTTTCTCTTTATTTTTGGCTATATATGTCCAAAGTTTCATCGAGATCGAATAAAAAATGTGGATTTGTATAAAAATTAGGGGGCGGAGGGGGGGCAGAAGGGGTGGTTTCTGAAAGAAATTCATATGGGACCACTTTGGAGTATACCCTACATGTAATTGCCAACTTTAATGGAGATCAGTTAAATGGTGTCGACTGTAGCTTTGAATAAAGAAAATTGGCAAAAATTAAGGGGGTGGATAGGGGGAGAGGGGTTCAATTTTTTTAAACCAAAAGTTGACAGTATTTTGTCTTTATTTTTGGTTATATATGTCCAAAGTTTCATCGAGATCGAATAAAAAATGTGGATTTGTATAAAAATTAGGGGGCGGAGGGTGGTAGAAGGGGTGGTTTCTCAATGAAATTCATATGAGACCACTTGGAGTATACCCTACATTTAATTGCCAACTTTAATGGAGATCAGTTAAATGGTGTCGACTGTAGCTTTGAATAAAGAAAATTGGCAAAAATTAAGGGGGTGGATAGGGGGGAGAGGGGTTCAATTTTTTTTAAACCAAAAGTTGACAGTATTTTTCTCTTTATTTTTGGCTATATATGTCCAAAGTTTCATCGAGATCGAATAAAAAATGTGGATTTGTATAAAAATTAGGGGGCGGAGGGGGGCAGAAGGGGTGGTTTCTGAAAGAAATTCATATGGGACCACTTTGGAGTATACCCTACATGTAATTGCCAACTTTAATTGAGATCAGTTAAATGGTGTCGACTGTAGCTTTGATTAAAGAAAATTGGCAAAAATTTAGGGGGGTGGATAGGGGGAGAGGGGTTCAATTTTTTTAAACCAAAAGTTGACAGTATTTTTGTCTTTATTTTTGGTTATATATGTCCAAAGTTTCATCGAGATCGAATAAAAAATGTGGATTTGTATAAAAATTAGGGGGCGGAGGGTGGTAGAAGGGGTGGTTTCTCAATGAAATTCATATGAGACCACTTTGGAGTATACCCTACATTTAATTGCCAACTTTAATGGAGATCAGTTAAATGGTGTCGACTGTAGCTTTGAATAAAGAAAATTGGCAAAAATTAAGGGGGTGGATAGGGGGAGAGGGGTTCAATTTTTTTAAACCAAAAGTTGACAGTATTTTTCTCTTTATTTTTGGCTATATATGTCCAAAGTTTCATCGAGATCGAATAAAAAATGTGGATTTGTATAAAAATTAGGGGGCGGAGGGGGGTAGAAGGGGTGATTTGTCAATGAAATTCATATGGGACCACTTTGGAGGTATACCCTATCCACTAAAAAAATTTCATTTAAATCGGTTCAAAATTGTCGAAGATATGGCTGAACATACATACAAAAAAAAAAAAAATACAGACGAATTGAGAACCTCCTCCTTTTTTTGAAGTCGGTTAAAAAGACTGTAATCTTTTAATTGAGTGTACATTTTTCTCAGAATCCTATTAAACGTTCCTAAAAGAAAATTAAAGAAATTATTTATGTACAGTACCTTAAAATAGTAATCATCCTTTTTTTGTAATACAAACAATAACATTATTATATCACGTACGACCGACGCATAGTAACGAATGAATTTTTCGGCTCACGGAGCTAATTAGTGGTGTTTAAGACTCGTTGTTGACGGGTCCTAAAACTCCAAAAACAACTAATCTTCACTAAGCATAAATGCCGCCAAATTTAAGCTCTGTAGCATGTTATTATGAAACGATCTGGATCATCTTAACACTAAGTAAACAAATTTAAATGCCGTACCTGAGAAGATAAAAATTATTTCGTGTGGACGAAAGATTCGCGCATACTTATGAAATCATAAACAAGCTTAATGGGAGTTCGTAAGTGAGGAGCAGAGCAGATTAACAGACGCGTGTGGATCATGTGCAACGCAGTAGCGTCGCGTGGTCTTAATGACCTGGTGACGGGGTTTTTATTAGCTGTGCATTCCGCCCCTATTGTAGCCCCCTTAACGTAACCCGGTAATCCTATCGGGTGTAGGGAACTTACAGTTTAACGTGGAATCTGAACCACGGAAGCATCCTGGCGTACTTCACATTACACGCAAAGATGTGCCAAAGGTGAAGGAAAAATCCCCGCCTAGACAAAAATTCGAACCGCCAACCTTTCGGTTTCCAGCCAGACGCCCAGAGTGCTCAGTGGAACGTACTGACGCAGAAACTGGAGGGTATGTGATAGCGGCGGCAGCCATTGTTTCCACACTTCCGGTGTGCGGTGTCGGGGCAAGGTCTGACCCTGATGGAAGTCTGTGCCACTCGTTTTCATATAGCAGACAAGCTGTCGTGTCCAGCTGAATGTATCAGACAGCGACATGTTCACAATTTTGAATCTGAGTTCTTTCAATAGGCTATGTGATTTAAACCTTTAAGCATTTAGAGCCAAACTGTTTTTAATGTTTGTAATTCCAAGTTGACGATTTAATCATTCGCAACCATAAAACAGGCTGTCTTCGTGGTTGTCAGCGTGCCTTCCTCAAATATTTAAGTGGTCAGCAGTGGATGTATCGAATAAAAGACGGATCACTGGTTGATTACCAAGTAATACCGCAACTTTGCAACTAGGCAACTAAACTACTTAGAGCACTATTCTACAATCATTTTTATTTGTTATTTCATACATCAAATAGCACTACAGTGATATTTATGAATTCTTGTTGTATTAGTTGATCTAAAATCCGATTCACATGGTATCCTTCTCTAAAACCATGTTATCAATCTGGAAATCAGTTTTATCCCTCACAGAAATTCTGAGATGGTTGAATATAAACTTTTTAATTAATTTACCTACCACTGATGTCAAGTTAATCAGTCTGTAATTTTGGACCCTATTTGTCACTCCTTCTTTATGGACCGATACTACACTGGTGCACAAAACTTAAGAACTAGATAGATAAGTTACATAACATATTAACTACTGGGTGGAAACGAATGAAAGTGTGAGAGCCACAGGTCTCTCACATTTACAGAGAAAGCTGGTCTTTACATGGTATGAGGTCGGCGCAACTATAGCGCCAAATGTGTCTGGCGCCGCAACACAAACCAGTTAAACGAACGGATCAAGACGGTGCGTGTCAATCAACGTGTTGTTACGGCGCACTATCATGGTGTAACGTGGCTCGGAAAAAAGTTTGGATGGATTATCGGGAAACTGAAAGAAGCACGAAGTGTGGCGAGTGTAACCAAGGAGCTTGCTATTTCTCACAGCATTGTTTCACGAGCATGGGGAGCGTTCCTAATGCAGCCCGAAGGAGAGCACATGGTCAGCTATAGTCAACTACAGCAGCAGATGATCGCTACATTTTGCAACAGGCAAGAAGGTATCAACTTCAAATAGCGGGTGCGTTTGTAACCACGTTTAAAAGTACTGTAAGGCACGCAATCTAACACTACATAGTACATGGCGACTGTTTGGGTTGGTATCTTGGCCAGACGACGATCACGTTGTGTTCCGCACATCAGCGGCACCGTTTGTGATGGCCCCAAGAGCATCAGGACTGTACCGATGAGGAGTGGAGTCGCGTGCTCTACTCAGATTAGGGCAGATTCAGTCTGAGTAGTGATTATGGACTTTCCCCCATTACTATATGACGTTGGGAAAAGAAATGCACGCAGGAACTTTTGACAGTCCAAGTATTGTGTTGTGAAGAGCATAATGTAGCATGGGCACAGCGACCTCCATACCTATGAAGGCGGTACTCTAACCAGTCAACGTAGGTCTTTTCAGATGTGCATTCGGTCCTGACTGCATTTTTATAGATGATAATGGGCGACCGCAACGTACAGCGCAGGTCGAGGAACTCTTGGAGCGAGGCGATCTTCAGCTAATGGACCGGCCTGCCCGTTCCCAAGACTTAAATCCCACCGAGGACGTTGGGTAGACGTATTACTGCACGTCCACTTATACCAACGACCATCCAACAGTTTTCTACCACGCTGGTGAAAGAATGGAACATCCAACCACAAGACCTCCTTACCAACCTTGCGGCCAGGAGGGGAGCACGTTGCAGAATGCAGAACATGCACAGTTATCCGCGGTGATCACATACTGTAATGCGGGGTTACTTGGGGAAATAATTGTGTAGTTTATTATTATTATTATTATTTGCGGATAAGCCCATTAGGACTACGCAAAGTACTCAGAAGCGTTTGTTCGCTTTCCTTTGTGCCCATATTACCTTCATACGCTTGCTGTGGGCTTCTTTCCTCTCATCTGACCATGTTGTTCCTGATCTTTTCTTTAATCTTTCCTCCCGGTCAACTTGCCACTTGTGAATTTTTGATTTAAATGTGTCTCTGTTTTCGAAATCTTCTGGAACAATTCCTGCTAATTTGAGGTCTTTCTTGATTTCTCCAATCCATTTCATTGTATCCGATATTGATTTACTTCGGTTTTCATAGAATTCAACTATTTGTCTTGTAAGTCTGTTAGGGTTCATTCTTTTGATGTGTCCATAAAATTTTAGTCGGCGTTTTCTAATATCACTGTGAATGTCTGCATACTTGTAGAATTTCCTGATTACTTTTGAGTCTGTACTGGTCTCCTATGAGTCTTGGGCCCAAAATTTTCCTTATAATTTTGCGTTCTTTTTTCTCAATGTTTTCTATATCTTTTTTTCTGTTAAAAATAAGTGTTTCTGATCCATAAAGACATTCAGGTTTAATAACTGTATTGTAATGTCTCAGTTTTGTGTGCTTGGAGATGCATTTTTTGTTGTAGACATTTTGTGTTAGGCGATAAGCTGTTTCCATCTTTTGGCATCTAATTTCATTAGCTTTTGCTTCAGTTCCGTTCTCTTGGATTGTTTCACCGAGATACTTGAAGTATGAGACTCGTTTAATTTTTCCATATTTTGTCTCCATGTATTTTGGCGTTTCTTTATTGCAGGTCATAAATTCTGTTTTCTCGAATGAAATCTGTAGACCCACTTTCTCCGCTACTTCTTTCAAGAGTTCGATCTGTTTTTGGGCTATTGCAATGTCACGGGTTAAGATTGCTAAGTCGTCTGCAAATGCTAGGCAATCTATCTTCAATTTTCCTCTGCCTAATATAATTGGCTGGTCAATTCCAAGGATTGATTTTTGTTTCCGCCATTCCTGTAACACTTTTTCAAGGACGCAGTTGAACAGTAACGGAGAAAGTCCGTCTCCTTGTCTTACTCCTGTTTTAATAATGAAGGGTTCTGATATCTCCCCTAAAAATTTTATTTTGGACTTTGTCTCTGTTAGTGTTTGTTGTATTAAAGCAAGAGTTTTGGGGTCTAAGCCTTGTTCTTTCAATATTTTGAATAATGACTCTCGATCAACTGAGTCATATGCTTTTTTAAAATCTACAAATGTGCAGACTAAACGGTTGCTACAAATTCTTTGATGTTTGAGGATAAGTTTTAGGTTGAGTATTTGTTCTGCGCAAGATCTACCTGGTCTAAATCCTGCTTGATATTCTCCGATCCTTGGTTCTAGTTGTTGTTGAGCCCTATCGAGGAGACACTGGGAGAAAATTTTGTATGGCACTGACTGCAGTGAGATTCCCCTATAATTATTAACACTTGCTCTGTCTCCCTTTTTGTGTAAAGGGTGGATTAACGCATTTTTCCAATCTTCTGGAATTTTTTCTGTTTTCCAAATGTCTTGGATAATTTTTGTGATCTCTTTTATAGTTTTTGATCCTGCTGCTTTTAGAAGCTCTGCAGTGATTCCATCTTCACCAGCTGCTTTGTTGTTTTTGAGTCTTTTGATTTGCCTAACAATTTCATTTTCATCAGGTGGTAATGAATTTGGATTTTGTTCTTTAGGTTCTTGTAGGTGCGAAACGTTGTATTGGTTCGGGACAATTTAGGAGTTTTTCAAAATACTCTGCGAGCACTGTACAGTTTTCTTTATTGTTTAATGCCAGTTGCCCGTTCTCTTTCTTAAAGCAGAGGCTTTGTGGTTGATATCCTGTGAGTTTTCTTTTGAAAGTTCTGTAGAAATTGCGTGTGTTGTTTTTCTGGAAGTCTTTCTCAATTTCAAGCAGTTGCCCATTTTCATATTTCCTTTTGGTTTGTCTGATTAGTTTTGCTGTTTCCTTCCTACTTTTCAGGTATTCTTTGTAGTTGTCATCTGTTTTTCTGTTGTTCCATTTGATGTACATTTGATGTCGTCCTTTGATTGCTTGGTCACATTGCTCGTTCCACCAAGGGTGTTTTCTGCGTTTTTGCTGTGGGATTAGTTTTTGTGCTGTTTCAATCAGTTTGGTTTTGAGTTGTTGCCAATTTTCTGATTTATTTCTGTCCAGTTCTTCTGTAAATGAAGGTTGAATTTTGCCTGCATCGAATTTTGGGATTGGTGGTTTCTTTTTGATGATCCTTTGTGGTCTCAACTTTAATTTAATTCTTGTCAAGTAATGGTCAGAATCTATGTTTGCACCCCTTCTAACTTGGACATTCAAAATTTCTCTGTGGTTTGGATATGAGATGGCTACATGATCGATTTGGAACTCGCCTAAGAGTGAGTTTGGTGCTCGCCATGTCATCTGTTTTGATGGTTTCTTTTTAAAATTTGTTGACATGATTTTTAGATTGAATCTACTGCAGAGTTCAACTAATCTCTGTCCGTTTTGGTTGGTCCATTTGTGAGCTGGGTATTTTCCAATTGTTTTTCTGTATCTTCTTTCTCTTCCTAGTTGTGCGTTAAAGTCCCCTACTAAGATTTTGATGTGGCTTTGTGGGATGTTGTATATCGTTTCTTCTAGTGTTTCCCAGCATTGATCTACCTTTCCACGATCTGTTTTATTATCCTTGTTGATTGGCATGTGAGCATTGATTAGTGTGTATGTTTTGTTTGCACATTTGATGGAGATCGTCATTAGTCTGTTATTTACGGGTTTCACATTCGTTACCGAGTTCAGTATGTTTTTGTTAATCGCAAAAGCTACTCCTAAATGTGGAGTATTTTTCAGGATTCGTTTGTTAGTCTTACTTTTGAAGAGTCTGTAATTGCCAAAGTCCATTGCATTTTCATCTGTTAGTCTTGTTTCTTGAAGTGCTAGTATCAGAATTTTTTGTTTGTCTAGGGTTTCCTGTAGTTCATGTAATTTTCCTGCTCGCAAGAGTGTGTTTATGTTCAGTGTTCCAAAAAAAGTTTTGGTTTTAGGGCGAAGTTGGCCAGAGGTCTCCGATACCCTCTGTTCGCGTGTCATACCTGACGCCCCAGAATCCGAAAGTCTGGTTGTTATTATATTAATAGTAAAATGATTAATTGTGGAAATTTAATTTTAAGAGGTAATGCAAAACTAAAATTGGCAATAATCTCGACACTACAGGATGTGCAGGAAAATTGTCACAATAAGACATTTACTTAAAATCCAAATGGCAATTACATGTCTAGGTGAATTAACCTTTAACTTGAATACATGATCGCACAAAATAACAATGGAACGCCTAGAGGTAGTCCAATTAGCCGTTGAGAAAACAAACAAAATGAAAAAATAATGTTCAAATGATTAATACATGTGAAGGATTGATATACAAATTAATGTACATAATAAATTATGACATCAAACATCGTTATCAATTAATCTGTGACTTTGAAAAATGAAAATAAACTTGGGCGCCATGAATAGAACAAATATACCATTAAATATTGTACGAGAATGTACCAAAAAGATCTTGAAAACCAAAATACTTTTCTAACAACTCGTACCGTTTTGACAGATTACTCCGTTAGCTCAGTAGGATTTTACTTTGAAACTTAGGATAGAAACTTCTCTTTCCCGAGACGCTTACAGGTCGCTATCTAGTTTCATCGAATGCACAAACACTGGAGTTGGTGATGTATCACTTTACCATAGCAGCTGCGCGTGTAGCCGGCGCTGATGGTAGATGGACCGTTGGAATGTGAGAATCTATGTCTCACAAGGCTCGTGTAATGCTCACATCTGATTTACGAACTCTGTCGTTGTGCGAATGTCGCACCGGCATTCAAATCATAATGCAAGTCGGAATGGGTGATAGCTTTAGACTTCAACACCAGAAGTCTACATCAGAATAGAACTGCAGGATCAGAGTCCCACGCCAG
Organism: Vandiemenella viatica; assembly: GCA_031002005.1. NCBI lineage: Eukaryota > Metazoa > Arthropoda > Insecta > Orthoptera > Morabidae > Vandiemenella > Vandiemenella viatica. The sequence goes on from JARYHS010008074.1 coordinate 228,875,106, forward strand.
AGTGAGCTCGTCGCTTTTTCCATCTCTCACGTAATTTTCGGCTTTTCTATGATTGAATGAATAGATTCCCATCCCCTCAGTTTTCTAACACAACCATATAACTTCTGGCTGCATCATTCAGCAGTTGCCAAGCGCCAACAATATTCTTCATAAACCTGTCGTTAGCTTCCTTCTTTGTTACTACTAATTCCTTGTTTAGTTTTTTCAAGTGTTCCCTATTGCCTTGCAATTTCTTAACTGTGTTGTGTTGTATTCTTACTAAGCTCTTTACTTCGTAAGTTCCCTATTATAATATGTTGGTTCCGTACCATACTTTATTTTTTGTATTAGTATGAACATTTCTTCTCCCTTTCTTACTATCTCCTTGAACTGTTCCCACTTCAGATCCACTTCACTTGTGTCATCCTTCCATTTGCTGAAACTTTCCCTGAAGTATCTCCTCAATTCTGAAATTAGCGCCTTTTTATAACTGTACCTAGTACCACCATCAATTCTGGAGACTGGTTTACTGAATCTGCTAATATCGTCAGAACTATTTCATTATCACTTCCAGTTACTTGACAACCAACAAGGTTATCATCGAGATCTATTAAGGTGGCTCCCACGGCCCGTAATTTTCTAGGCCGTGCCAGATCAGCTCGCGCCACAGGCGAACCCTAGCCACCACGTTGCCTAGTGCCTAGTGTAGGCATACAGCAAGAGAGGAGGGATGTGCATTCTACTGCAAACAACACACCACTACAAGGGCCTTTGATGATACCGACTGGGCTACGGATAGAGACGCCATCCCTACCAACAGATAGCTCTCATCCCACAGCCCGTTTTTAAGTACTGGTGTGGGTTGTCTAGTTTTCCGAGCACTGAAGATTTAGCATGTTACCCCATTCATACTACAGCAGGCTAACAAACTTTTATTGGCAGTCATGATATTAATTGCCAGACGACTTTAATGACCTCAGTGTCGGTCAAGAGCAAAGGCTCGAAGTTTCCTTCCACACCAACCAACTACACTATTTCGCTAGACAAAATTATCTTCTATTGAGATATGTTTCTAGTTCCTACTTAGCCTCTGAGGACTGAGCAAGTTTCTTCTTCTTCACCACCTTTTCCCAACACTAGGGGTCGGCTGCCTTTGATGAGTTTTACGCATCATTGGCATCATCAAATGTGGAGCGTGCCCCAGCTGAAACCAAGGATTTTATTATCTTGGTTCTCCGGGTGGAGCATCGTCGATATACTTAAACCTAACGTTTCTGCCATCGTGCTGCGGCCTTCTTCAGAGGACTGCTTTGTCAGATGCCGCTAGTCGTCTGTTCCTGATGACCTGAGACCTATCGTCAGCGCTTTTCAATCTCCTATGCATCCACTGGCTAGATATTTAGCAGAAAAGTTGAAAATTTTTAGGAACTTTTCCTCCACCATCAAAAATTCCTCCCACTTCATTGAAATCATCAGGAACAGACGACTATGAGAAAATAAAATTCTTGTCAGCTTCGACGTCTTGTCGCTTTTTAGCAGTGTGCCAGTAAACGAGGTCATTAATATAATCAGAGAGCGATTAGAATCACTCAACTTGCCACTAGAATGGGCTTAATTAACTGAGTTCTGCCTGAAAATGACCTTCTTTCAGTACAAGAACCACTTCTACCAACAGAAGGAAGGAGCCGCCATCGGAAGCCCACTGTCCCCAGGAGTCGCCGACTTATTTATGGAAGCTTTCGAAGCTAAAGTTATCCATAACGCCTCCTTGAAACCGTCGCTATGGCTGAGATTTGTGGATGACACCTTTGTCATCTGGCCCCATGGAATAGAGTCGCTTCATGTTTTCTTCAATCATTTAAACAGTGCCCATGATAAGATCAAGTTTACTTTGGAGATTGAAATTGTCTACCAGCTCCAGTTCCTGGATGTATTAGTTACAAGAAATGATGACGGCTCCTTGGGCCACCGAGTATACCGAAAACTAACGCATACTAATCGGTATCTCCACGCCGACTCTCACCATCATCCAGCGATCAAATGTGGAATTTTAAAAACATTAACTCTCCGCGCATCAGTGGTGTGTGACTAAGCGAGTATGGCCGCTGAAAAGAGAAATTTAAAAGAGACATTTCTAGCCAATGGCTATCATGTAGCTGCTTGTAATAAAGCCTTGGCATGCCTTGATCGCTCCACTTTGTCTCACGCTGCAGCATCATCGGCGGAGAACTACAAACCACCTGACAAGGCAGTAGCCGTCCTGCCATACGTCCAAGGAGTGACGGATTAGATTGGTCGGCTGCTAAGAAAGAAGAGCATCTGTCCCGTATACCAGGCCCCTAGGAAATTATCCAGCATCCTGACCAGCGTAGCGTTAAAGACAAGAAAGAACATTAGCAAACACCAGGAGTATTGGAAATTCCTTGTAGTTGCGGCAAAGTTTACATTGGGGAAACAGGACGCACCGTTAAGGAGAGGCTCAAAGAGCACATCAGGCATTTGAAAAATAACGACGCAAGGAAGTCTGCTGTAGTTCTACATTCAGCCGATAGTGGCCACTCAATTTTATTTGATAAGACCAGCCTGATAGCCATTGAGAGCAGATGGTGGCCTAGGCGTGTAAAAGAAGCGTTAGAAATACAAAAACGGCCGAACAACATGAATGCCGACAATGGTTTGCAACTTGACCATATTTGGTCATACGTGCTCAGGAAAACCCAAGACGAACGACCCCGTCCTATCGCCTACACCGGGCACTGTGACGTCACCGCGGACGAATAGCGCCCGCCCGCGTTATCTTCCTGCCACTATATAAGGCAACAGCGGCATCTGACAAAGCAGTCCTTTGAAAAAGGCCACAGCACGATGGCAGAAACGTTAGGTTTAAGTATATCGACGCGGCTGCACTCGGAGAACCAAGATAATACATACAGTGACCGCGGAAGGTTTCGTAGTCACCAAGGAGTTTTTACTTAATGCCTGGTCGTACTAACGGATGACCTGAAGTGTTTCCATCTGTCTGCTAAAATTATTTTGCGTGATACGTGTATTTTTTGTTTATGAAACTCGTAGTTTATGAGGCGGATAACTGCAAAAACCGCCTAAAAACTGAAGTCTGGATGCCCGGTACGCGTTGTCCTGGGGTTGTGCCCGGCCCCGTTTCATCTCCCCGATCCACTGTGCGGCGCCTCAGCACTCTAAGCCACATTGGCAAATCAAGGACAGAACAAGTGTCGTAGTATACACGAAATCTCTTCGAATCGGTTAGGTTGTCAATAGTCGGGCCCGCGGATAGTCAACTGTTTGTCACGCTGTCGGGCGCGGCAATCTGGTTTAAATAAGTGAGTGCATGCACTCTGCCGAGCTGCAGATTGCCAATAAAACAGGGCTCGCCGCCGCAGTGACTGATGGACACTGTCAGCCAGCAGAGCTCAAGTAACCATTACATTAGAAAATAACGTTACTGACATAAACATCTATCATTTGTCACAGCATAAAGAGTTCTGTGAATTAAACTGTTGTGCTAAATAGATATGTGTAAGGCAAAAACCAGAAAAAAGAAAGAAATTTTCATGAAACTATTTTTCAGAGAGAATATGTGTTTCGGATGTGTTCAGCAATTACTTTTTTGGTAATATCAGTGTTGATAAATCAGTATTGATATGTTCTGTTCGACGTATGTCACATTTATGGCTTAAAAGGAGGACTTATCTATCGATCAAAGACTACGAAAGTGAACAAAATGGGTTCGGATTAGCAGGAAATTACTGACGGAAATGAAACGAATGTGGCTTAACGGGAGCCAGAGGTGCCTATTCTGTTCATGTAAAAATAATAAAAATTTAAGGAAACTTCATGGGGAAACTACTCAATACATTAACTTTAAACTTTGTTACGCTTTCAATTGCGCGACATTTTATTCGAGGAGCTTTACTTCGGGCAAGATCGCCTTTCCTCGGGTGTACCTCTCGCGATAGAAAATTTCCCGTCCCCGGTAACGGAGGTCACCTTTGCGGATGCGAGTGTTTAGTGCATGACATCAACGGATGCGAATGTTTTGCAGAGGCGGATGTGAAGGTGGAAAAATAAATTTATAATTATGCATATTTTAATATTGTAACAAAAATAAATTTTTAAATTCAAAAAGTATATTTTTTATGACAAATTCTATATTTTTTCATAAGTAAAGTCTATTTCCATATAATACTGACTCACTGATTTATTTTTTGCCTCATCTTTCAACAACAACAAACGTGGAATGATTTCACAAGTGAATTAAATTGTTTACATAATCACACATGCGTCTAAAATACAATCTTTGTCATATGAACTTTGCGGAGTTCGCAGCTCAACTAATTCAAGCGTCAAGCACGAGGCCACGCCACGCCACCCGACTTTCCACCGCTATGGTGGCCCATGCACAGTCCAACTTGTAGGACTTATGATGATCCGATTTTCCGATAAAGGACTCTTGATTTGCCGTGAAAGGCGTTATACGACTACACGTAATACGTGCTGGATGTTGTTCGACTCCCAGATAACCAACTCGGGTCCTTGCCGCCCCACAAACTATGGCGTAAACAACGTTCAGTTCAGTGTTACTCTTGCAAGATCGTAAGGAAAAAAACAAAAACAAACAAACAGGTTGTCTTTAGTTAAGCAACAATGGGCATAATCTCGTATAAAAATAAAAGAATAATATATATTTCAACATAAACAAAACATCCGCTATACATCCACATTAAAAAATGCTGATTCCGTTGCGGATGCGAAGGTAGGATTCTATGCGAATGTTCCGCACTTGCGGATATTGTTACATCCCTAGTCTGTACTAATACATTGTGCCCTTCCTTCAAGTCATGGGTTAGGCGGTGCGGTGCACCGGGGCCCCTACACCCAAGCACAGTTCAGAGGGCCCTTGAGGGGCCCCCTACCAGCAACACAAAGGTCGCCCATCTGGCCTGAGGGCCCAAAATAAATTTTTTTGCACCGGGGCCCTTGTTGACCTAGCTACGCCACTGGTCTATACATCAAACAAATTGTGATTAAAGTAATGATTTAGTCTGGATGTGTATGTGTGAGAGAGAACTCCTTAAAGCTGTATGCATGTGACTACACGGTCAGTATATATTTATAAACCGAGCGTGGTGAGTAGGCGGTTAACGTTCGTGCCTGGCGTTCGGAAGAAAGGGGGTTCGATCCGTAGTCCGACCTTTCAGATTTCTGATTTCCATGGTTTACCGAAATCACTCCATTCGAATACCGGAATGTTTTTGTAAAAGCCCACGGGCGATTTCCTTCCGATTCTTTGCTCTCCCCGTATCCCTCTCGGCTCTAATTACTGCGATATCAACAAGCTGTAAAACACTATATATATGCGTGTGTGTATTGTTGCATATTAAATCCGTCTTCATGTTGATGGTAGTAAGATGATCTAAAATCTAAACCATAGTGATAGCTCGTTGCAGAGATATTGTTGATAGCAGTACTGTGCACTATGTAGCTCTCTGCCCCCTCCACTTATGCAGCTGGCAGGTGGCCGCTCCTGTTATGCGGGCTGCCAGACCACTGCCAACACTTCGCTATTTTTGACTTTCTTTCAAGTCACCGCCGAGCGAGCATCGATCTCAAAGGTAAAGTTGTCTGGTCTATGGGTGGAATTGTGTAAATATTCTACTTTTATCTTCGGCAGAGTTTGCTCGAGAGTTTGGTACTTTTACCTCGTCACAGGGTAGTAAAGTTGAAACTCTCATTAAACCGTTCACAATCAAGACAGGGAATGTAAAATGGGGCTGAGCACAAGTCCTCCCTGACTGCTGTTTTTAGACGGCTTTCCGCAGTCAATAAGGCGAATGCCGGGATTGTCCCCAATCTCTACTTCAAAAACTACGAATTTCACAAAACAAAAAACACACTTATCAAAAACGGAATATATTTACATATTTCGCAGCCAGTTGGCCACACTTACCCATTAGTACGTAGTACGATCTGGCAGTAGGTATAAAATTCTTGGCGGCAGCAAGAGCATACGGCCGTAAAACCAAAGCTACAAATTTGGTTTTACCAACAATGAGTATAACTTACCACAGGCAGCCGATCCTAAAATGTTGGGAAAAAGTGGCGAAAAGAAGAGTCACTTCAGTTAAATTAATAAATACTAGTTATACGAAAATCTAATAATTAATATTGAACTCACTGCGTTAAGAAACAATTTAACAGCCGTCACAACAAAAAGTCACTTTTATTATCTGTGTAATCGAATGTACTTCGATCTTTCGTTTTATTCTTATTACGGATCCAGCATTAAATCGGGTGCTTACACGATGCTTGCAACAAAATCTACACTACGTAATAAAATTATAGAAAAACAGTGTCTGTACATGAAATTTATTTCAAACAGAGTACGCTATTGTTGATTTTTTTGGCCTATCACCGCATCCCGAAAAAACTAATGGTCGAATTTGACGAAACGCCACGTAGGCTGCACATAGGTCCAAGTAGTAGAAAAAACGACCGACAACTTCTCTGATCAACCTAGACGAAGTGGTATAGTAAACAATGTCTTGGGCAATTCTTTATTTGAAAACGAAAAGATTCACAAAGTATATCACCTACCGGAAAACCGATAAAGTATCAATGGTTCAGTTACAACACAGAAGCAACGTCGATACGTTATATCTGAACGTCCACAGTTCAGTGAGAAAGTGCAGGAAACAATTCTAAGAATACTGTAATAGTATTTGACTGCAGCGTCTATTAAAATACATAAATGCCGTCGTTTATAGCACTGTAAATGAGAACCATCTTGCTTTAGCCATTGAGCAGCCACTGGGCAGTGTTATTTGTTGACCGATATGCGACGTGAAGACGTGCAGACAAGCGTGGAACAACGGGATAAAACCTGAGAACTACTGAAAATGTAGTAAACTTCTTACTAGGCGACCAGTTATTAAAAACAGAAGGAATTTTTTATGTTGAAGAATATGTAAGAAGGAAATGAATGGAAGTGGAAACCAGTTAAAAGAAGTAAATGGGGAAGAGATGGAAAAGAATGGACGAAATAGGCATAGACGATAACAAGAGACGCTAAAAGAAAATCAGTTGAAAGATACAGCCATATGAGCTTTAAGAAATTGATTCAGTTAAAAAAAGAAAAATGGATGTGAGTTACCATAAACTAGTGCCACTGCATTATACATGATTGGGACTATATTGAGAAATTATTATATATAAATGATTTATTTACACCTCCTTATGAAAAAATATTATGATTGAAACTTGACACCTTTGTTAAGAGAATTACAAATTCCATTACTTGCAAATATTTGTTCGATCAGTACCGATGAAATTTTTTTATGGCTTTTCCATTCGTCGTGGTCATTAGAGGTGAGAAAGGCGCAAGTAAGGGAGCGTCCATAAACTACGTGGCTTGGTCCAGGGGGGGGGGGAGGGGTTGGCTGGAAGGCTACGCTGGGCTACGTGGGAGGAGGGGGGGGTGTTTCCGAGCCAGGCCACGTAGCTTTCCTTTCATAACATTTTTCACAGTTAAAATAAGGAACAGAACTCACAACAGCATGTGAATATTTATTTCCCTCAGTTAATCATCTCCGTATGTAATTTATGATAGTCTGACGAGAGAAAACAATACAAAATGTCTTCTGGAATCAAAAGGGAAAAAATCTACGTGCTACGTGGGAGGGGGAGGGGGGTTTCACAGGAGACCAAAATGGAGCTACGTGGCTTATGCACGCTCCCTAACGGGAAGCATTTTGGCATTCCCATGGAGTGAACCAATGAAAATTAACTAGGGTACTGACGAAAAGCAAAATAAATTTACGCAAGTTTTGACAAAGAACCGGCCATTGGAGTGAAGATTGAGGAATTTTTCGAAGAAATACTCACACGGGTTGGAGGGGGGAGGGGGAGAGGAGATGCAATTTCCAGTTCTAGGTTTAAGTGTCCATATTTTCGAAACAAAGAATTGGCGAAAGGAGGATTATTTCGCGCAAGAAGTCTAGGAAGCGTTGTTTGGCACTGTACAGTTATTGCTTGAAATATTGATGTGTGCAGAGAGAGGTCAGGGCCGAGGTTAGAAGCAGCTGACGCGAGCACCCCTCAACATCGATCGGCTCCTCCCGAGTCTGGCTGATGCAGCGGACAGTCCACTCACTTAGGTTAACACAACACTTACGGCGGTATTCTAAAAAAATTAACTATCATTAAAAAATATAGGCACTGAGGAATTTTCTGCAAAACGCTCAGAATGCCGGGGATAGATTTAAATTCAGCAAAGAAACGAATGCAGTTGTCAGTAGCACTGAGCTACCATACACTGACAAGTCCCAAACAGAGCTCTCACCGCCATCAGCCAATTTACGAGTATATTGAATTGTATCCTGTTAAAAGATGAATTTTGGGATATCAGTATAGAATATCTTTATTTTGTTAGTTACTATACGCCGGCCGCGTATTTCAGGCGGTAGCGCACCTGACTGCGGCCTGGACGATCGGGGTTCGATCCTCGATAAAGCCGAGGAGTGTTCCTCGAATCTGAACGTCCAAAACGGCTGCTATCTAATAAGTACCGTGAAGGAATCTTCGCGCTGACCCCGTCACATCCATTCTAGTGCCGATGGTTGTAATGGGAATGCGGAACTCTACCTCCGTGAATCCTACCAGAAGCGGCAGGAGCCCTCGGAACCCCGTGACCTTTACCTTTAAAAACTGTTCCTTACTCGGGACAAATCTTCAACAGAGGCAATAGACAAAGAGACACCCAAAGCTTCCTCATCTGCAATAAAAAAGAGAGAGTGTACTCGATAGTGCGTCGCAATATTGTGTTAATTTAATTCAATTTAATTGCAATGGAGCACACGCTCCGGTGACAATTTCCCTAAACACCCATCTCCCGTTTTCCTGCAGGCTAACACATTTGCCCTCTACAAATTTTAACTATAAATTCTTTCGACATTTTTGGTAAATTATTCCAATCCCTGACACCCTTACTTTTAAAAAAAAAAAAAAAAAAAAAAAAAAGAATCTTCCCAAACCCTTGTGCCTGAAATCGAGTGCCAGCTTGTGGCCATGGTCATCTTTTCTCTTCCATGCACTACGTTTCATTCCTACACCAATATCTCTCCATGCCTCATCACCAGTACACGCCTTATACACTCCCATGACCCTCTTCACCCTCCTCCTGTCTTTCTATGAATTCCATTCCAGCTCTATTACCATATCTGTTATTGATTGAATTCTGCGATAATTTCCAGAAACAAATCAAGCAGCCCTTTTTTGCACCCTCTTCAACTCCTGTATTTGATACTCAAAATTTAGGTCCCATACTACACTACCATATTCGAGCAATGGTCTGAACAAAGTTATGTAATCCAATTTCTTTACTTTCCTCGTACATCGCCTCATCACTCTCTCCAACAAGTGTAAAATTTTGAAACCTTTTCCTACCACCTGTCCAATGTGTCCTGCCCAATTAAGCTTGTTACCAAATGTAATGCCAAGATATTTACATTTCAAGTCTTCAACAAGTAATTCTTTCCCCACCTTATAATCATAATCAACCATTAGTTTTTTATTTGTGTATCTAAAAACTGACTCTTCTTTGCATTTATCTTCATCCCATGTTTACCAACCCAACTAGATATCCTCTCCAGATCACCCTTCAGCTGTTTGAAGGCTTCTTTTGATCCTTTTATATAGCATTATATCATCTGCAACCATTCTAATTTCTGATAGTAAACAATCAACACAATTATTCTTTAGAATAATGAATGGCAATTGTACCAATACGCTACCCTGTGGCATTTCCATTTTTACTTCCAGATCTTTTGATACTACATTTCCTACTCTAACTTTCTGTTTTCTACCTTTTAAAAATTCTTCTGCCCAGAAAATCACTTTCTCATCCACTCCAATAGTTTTTACCTTATTTGCTACTATTTATGGCTCCCTCTGTCAAAAGCATGTGACAGATTTAGTGCTGCACTATCAATTTGGCCTCCCTTGTCCATTTCATCTGAACTATCTTGCATATGTCGCACCAACTGAGATTCGCATGAATATCCTTGCCTATGTTTATGTATCACGTGTTTATTTGGTTGTTAAGTATTTTAGTTTTCGAGGCGTAAATAGGAAAAGTCTCACCATTTGTCTAGATTAGTCTGATTTGTGAAACCACCTACGCAATCCAGGCCGCTGGTAGCTAGAGTTGCCATATATATATATATATATATATATATATATATATATATATACTAGCTGACCCGGCAATGCTTCACTATTGCTGAACTTGAGTAAGCACATAGATTAAATGAAAAAATATTCACATATAAATTTTAAACTGCTGTTTCATTCATTTTCAGTTGGAAAGGGTGAGAGGGGATGCGCTTTGGAAAACATATGCAGGCATTATTTTTCTGTTTGTTTCAAAGTATAAGTGTACAAATTCTTATCTAAATCGGATAAAAAATGTGGTTTGCCTAAATTATGGGGTAAAAACGTAATGGGGTTGGAAAGGGGGGAGAGGGGATGAATATTCGGAAACCATACGTAGGCAGTATTTTTCTGTTTGTTTTATAGTATAAGTGTACAAATTCTTATTTAAATCGGATAAAAAAATGTGGTTTGCCTAAATTATGAGGTAAAAACGTAATGAGGTTGGAAATGGGGCGAGGGGATTAATATTCGGAAACCGTATGTAGGCAGTATTTTTATGTTTGTTTTAAAGTATAAGTGTACAAATTCCTATCTAAATCGGATAAAAAATGTGGTTTTGCCTAAATTATGGGGTGTTATGGGGAATAGGGGGTGACTTTTTGGAATTTTTTTTCCACAGGAACCTTCGCAGACGCACACTCGAAAACTCTCCAAAGTTTCATTGAAATCTGGTAAATGGTATAGGAATGCATAGAAGACGAACAAACCCACAAACCCACAAACAAACATTGATTTTTATATATAAGATATACTGTATATATAGCATAGTTTCTAGCTAAAATACAACTTTTTTAAATTAATCTAAACATTTGTTCCCTCCTTAAACACACCACTAAAATACGTTTTTAACCCCATAAATGTCCCGGAAATTATAATCCTGTATCACAAAAAAAACTTTTTTAACCCCAGAAATATCCCGGAACTTATAATTCTGTACCTGGGAACCCTACTGGTAGCCTGAGCCCTGACCGTTTTATACCCTCGTGTTTCCATTACGATAGTACATTATCACGTTCGGACAAATTATTGGCAAACTATCTATTATAAACGCTCGTAAATAATTCGCAAATGCAAAAAAAATTTTAGCTAAAAAAGTATTTTTTTTTTTCAGATTTCATGACGAAAATTGTCTTTGCCTATTCTTCCTTCCGAATGACTGCCAGCTTTCTGTTTAATCACTTGGGTAGTTGCTATCTCCATCCTTTGCGATAGCCGTATCAGACGTTTATTATGTCGTTCAGCGGACCGACTTCTCATTATTCACGACTCAAGGACAAAGGAGCCGGCCTCGGTAGCGTAGGGGCTAGAGTGTTAGCCGGTTCGAGTCCGGCCGAGGGCATGGGTGTTTAGTGTATGTGTTGTGTCATGTCCATCGTGTTGTGTCTAGAACCACTTGGAAAAAATGATACACTGTGAAGCAATGAAATACACTGGATGATTCAAAATACACTTGAGTTGGCTGTATGGCCTAGAAGCCAAAAGCCATTTTAAAAAAAAAAAAAAGGGCAAAGGAAGTGGCTGTGCTTCCGGTTAGGGAAAAAAACTGGGCGATATTGATTAGCTTCGCAGTCTGCACGCACGCAGTCTGTAGTTCCAGAATAGAATATTTTTAAAAAAAAATGGATGTTTCTTGTAGCTTATTCTAACAGATGTTAAATGGATAAACGATACAGTTACGTACATATTAATTTGAATAAGGATGCAACACTGAGTAATAGGTATTTTCCAACAATTTTTTTTTTTTGAAATGCTCGCAGTAGTTTTACTGTTACCTTGAATTAAGGAGAGTTGAAGAACGAAATGTAAAGTTGTTTACTTATTTGTTTGGTATATTCAAAACAAATTCAATTACTTTGAGAAAGAAAAAAAAACTCATACATAACCAAACTTTTTGTGGCGCAAAATCTACTTTAGATATATGATTTTTAAAAAGTCTCTTGACTTCAGAAATAACAATACATATTAAATTTTATATATTTAACAGAACTCACCTGACTGAAACCATAATCAACAGAAGGATTTTATAAATTCTTGGGGACTTAAATATGGGAGGATATCCACCGAATTGATGGGTCATCCGCCCGTACAGCCTTGATTCGGCACCCTATGGCTTCTTTTTATACCCGCCACATCAAAACAAATTGCGTGGCCAACGATTTTTGACACCGGAAGAAGCGGTTTATACATTCAAGAAGCATGTTCTGGAGTTACCTCCATCGGAGTGGAAAAAGTGCTTCGAAAATTGGTTCAAATGCATGCAAAAGTGTATTGATCTTCACGGAGAAACAATAAAACAAATTCCGTTCATAATTTTTTTTTCGTTGCTAGGCCAGAAATATAAATAGCAACCCTCGTATTCACACTTTCTGGATGAATGCGCTCTTAGGAGAAGCGTCGGAGCGAGCGAGGGGAGCAAATAATAAGCTACACCGCAATATTTTCGAGTTGTTTTACTAATCACCATGAAATTTTAAGAATTTTGCTCCAATTAACGTTCACAAAATAATGTTTACTGAGCATCTCAGTTACTCTTCAAGAGCAAGAAGAAGTAATAGTGTGTTTCTATTGATACTCGTTTCGCGGAGATCAAATTAGTCGTCCGTGCACTGACGAAACAAAGCTACACGAAACCGCCGCCACCTTGGGAACTTTTAGCATTCCCGATAGAGTTATGAGATGCTCTCTTCGGTAATATATGACTAATGTATTTTGACTTCGCTTTTGCAAGCTATTGTGCTGGCTTCCGTTAGATTTCTTATTCAACATCATGCAATATTACCGTAACTTATTTTCTACCTGAACACTATTCGTCGATTGAGACCACAGCTCCTGCCGTGGCTTCACCGAGTCAGCATTAATACTGCTCTTGGGTATCCAGAATTGGAGAAACGAACAGAAGATATCAACGCGCCCCGTTCACTTCACGCTGTTATGTTCCGCTTATCCTCCAGAAAAAATTATTGGTGAAAAACTGTGACATAGCGAGTTTAGTCTCGTCAAATATCTGCCGCTGTCGAGAAAAGAGTGGATGTATCTGAACGCTGGTCACATGGCAGATCTAGCAATTTACGACAGGACCACATATCTCACAGTTTGGCGTGTGAAGCAACACGTTCCTAGGAAGAGCTTTAAGGCCCATTCACACTAGCGGTCAGGTCAGGTCAGCTCTGCTCACGATCCAGGATAGCATTCACACCTAGCGGTCAGCTCAGGTCAGGCCAGATCAAGTCTTAGACGAGGCCATTTCATTTCAGTTGCTCATAGTGAACAATGGCGTTTTCTACCCCAACGTCAATTAAATCACAATGATTTTGGATAAAGATCCTAAAAATACGTCGAGATCAAAAAGAGAATGGTTCTGGGTGCATCCACAGTTTCAAGCGCAAACAGATCAAGAGAAAAAAGAATGCTAACTACCGGTTATGCCGTGCGAGACGAGTGGTGGGAAATGCTTTTGATATTTTAGGGCTCAAAAATTTCGAATTTATTTTAGAAAAATTAATTCTGATCCAGGATTAATTGATAACATAATTTTAGCAACATGAATTTTGCACAATTATTTACGGAAGAATAAAATTTCAGGCCATCTATAAAGTGAATTTCAGGAAGAGCGAGAAAAACCCTATTTTACAAATATTCTTTGTTTCTGTGCTAAAGCTGGTACAGAAGCCTTTGATTCAAAAAATAAATTCACAATATTTTTTTAAGTTCTGAAACAGGATCAGTATCTAGGCAGTACCAAAATGTGTAATAATATTTGAATTTATATTAAAGTTTGCCGATTTTATATTAAACAGAAATAACACAGCGTTAAAATATTTATTTTTTATTTATTACTCTTTTTTTATTGCTTACGAGGCTAGTTTTTCAGACGTTCGTCGCCCATTTGATCTGACCTGACCTGACCGTTGCACGTTCACACTAGCGGTCAGCTCAGGTCAGCTCAGGTCATGACCGTTGTTGATCACTGATCAGTGGCGGCGCGATCTTCGGTTTTGACCTGCCTTGCCCTGACCTGAGCGGACTGCGTAGTGTGAATGCTCCCATTGGATTACGTGTATAGCGAGTTTTGACCTGTGCTGAGCTGACCGCTAGTGTGAACGGGCCTGTAAAGGCGGGTCCACATGCTTGCCAAACCTCGTCAAGCCGTCACAAAATGAAACGTGTGGATAGGGCGATTGGCTTGGTTTGATTATGCTTGCTAGCACTTGTGGCTGATCCGATAGAGTGCTGGTTTTTTTTGGCACAAATCAAAGAAAGTGTGCGCCAAACGCTTGCGAAGCGTCCACATGTTTGTGCAGACTTGTATCGTTTGTGCACTGACAGCGGACAGAAATGTGTTCTTGTTTGTTGTGATAGAAGTTCTGCAGGAAAAATGAATAACTGGTCCAACAAGAATATTTTACAAATCCTTAAATGCCAATATTCAAAATCAGCATAGCTCATGTGATAGAATTTATCAAACTGTCCAGATAGATCGTAAAGAAGCTCATTAAATTTTTTGTTCCATAAATTCTCTTAAATGAAAATATAATTGATATAGATATTATAATACTGTTAAAACAGTAATTATTATAGAATTTTAGTTATAAACAATAATTTCATATACTTATATTGAATGAAATGCATACATGAAACTGTAATCATTGTTACATGAACGAGAGTATACTATAACAATTACCTGGTACGGTTTTTATGGATTTTTAACATACGCCATCCATCTTTACAGTTTTAAAAAAAAATTTATGATAATGATAGGCTGTGCCAAAAGTTATGGGCGATCATTGGCTCCCAAAATTTAAGCAAGCGTTTGTGGAGGCTTGGAGTATGCGGGCAAGTGTGTGGACCCGGGGTAACAAACAAACAAAAATTAATTCTTATGATATTCGCTGTACGTTCTATCAGATTGTATAATGGATTGAAGGCTTGGATGAGAAAATGAAAGACAAATAAGAAGACGTAACTAATCATCATCGCATAAAAGATTCATTCTACACTAATTTGATTTCACTTCATCGGCTGATCCTCGAAGTGGGCAATGACAATATTTTCCGCTGAAACATTAAAATCTGCCTGCTGTGAAGAGGCGTCTGGTTATGGATTACTATCACATTTCGCAATAGAGGAGAGTGTTTGAATTAAACATGGTACACTTCCCGCCAATTTGTTTTCCTGACACGGTTATCAAACACGGCTGGTAGTTTGATCACTAAAATTCAGACATGATTGAAGTTACCAGCAGACAGGGATATAATAATAATAACAAAAAATACTAACGTTTTGTAAATACAAAGCTATACTATACCGAGTCGATACGAAGATAGTCAGTATTTGAAAATCACGGTAATTCAGTATTTTTGGCGAATGTTTAAGACAATTTTGCCATCAGTATACTAATTTAGCGCCG
>JARYHS010008074.1:228891721-228912716 GCA_031002005.1 Vandiemenella viatica
GTCTATTGCTGACTGTTGTCTTGTCACCTGCCTGAAACTTTGATAAATGTTGCTTTACTCCAACGGAATGTTTGTTTTTTGAGTTCGTTGCTCACCAATGGAAATGATCATCTTTAGATGAACCGGTATGGGTTTTTTCGAAAAACTACTAAATTGGATTTTTTTTTTTTTTTGATATTTTTACCCGAAAGAAATAGTGTAAGATAAATAAGTCATACCTCACAGATAACATAAAATATAACCTCTGTCATAAAGCAGGCATATGGCATTCATTCTAAATATGAAAATTATTCGAGTAATTATGAATTCCAACTTGAAAAGAAAATTTACACGTACTACCCTTCCGAATTTACTTGGCACCTCGCGCAGTATGCGGCAAAGGGGTAGAGGTGACAATTCGCACGAGCTATACGCTCTTTCTCACGGTTGACTGAAAGTCACACAGTCAAATCACAGCAGGTAGTTTTTAAGTGTCTGGTATAGATAATATTATTATTATTAATTTAATTGCAATGGAGCAAACACTCCAGTGACAATTCCCTGTCATCTAATCACCCCTTTTTTGTTATTATTTTTTATTATCTTACATAATTTGAGTGTCAAATTCCACACCATCTACTTTTGCATTTACAAATTTGAATATCAAATTCCTTTAGCATTTTGGTAGAATATTCACCACTTACTTGCTAATTTGTTCCAATCCCTGACACATATGTGTTAAAGGTAGGTGGAAAAAACATTATGCGATTCCTGGAGGTATTATTGAGGCTTTTTGTAATCTATAGGACTGGAAATGTGCCACAACTCATAAGGGTGGGGACACAAGTAGGATTGAAAACTATCGACCTATATGTTGGAATTTAGCAGTGAGAAAGTTGATGGAGAGTTATATAGTCTGTTCCATTAAGAAAATCTGTGAGGAAAAGAAGACATTTTTATATCAGCTGCATGGATTTAGAGAAAATTATGTAGGTTATGTACAAAATATTACAATTGAAATGGACAAGGAAAGGCAGTTAATATGAAATTGGACCTTTCTAAAGCATTTGACAGAGTTGTCTGTAGAACCGTTGTAACGTTAAAATAATAAGGAAAAACCAAGATGTATCTTTCTGGGTGGAGAACTGTTAAGACGTAGGACACAAAGAGTAAAAGTATGTAATGAAATATAAAGGGATATGGCAGTCAGAATAGTTGTGCCAAAGGGTCGTTTATTAGGACCATAATTCTTCATTATTATAATTAATGGTTCTGTTGTTGATCTAGTCAGGGTTTAGGCTGTTTTGCAGATGACATAATTCTCTATAATGCAGAGGGACATAGACAGTTTATTCCAGTTGATGGGGGGACATGGAATGAAGATAAATGCCAAGAAAAGTCAACAGGCAGTAAAATAAAGGTTTTGTAAGATTGTTCAGTGGAAGGAGAATCACTTGATGAAATGAATAAAATGTAAGAACCCAGGAATATCAGCTGACAGTAAGCTAAACTGGGAAGGTATAATGGGTAAAGGGTTCAGGAAGCTACATCTGCTGGAGAGGATGTACTAAGGAAGGAAGAAATATGGGGTTACAATACTTTGGTCAGGCTCTTGCTAAGTACTGCAGGATGATACAGGCCCACAATTATGAGAATCAAATACTAGAGTTGTAGGGGTGCAAAGGGTGGCAGCTATATTTTTGGAAATTGTGAAAAAGATGCACTCAGTAACTGAGATGACAAAAAAATAGGGTTGGGAGTCATTGAAGTATATGAGTGAACATAGTTGTGAGCATGTAGAAGGCATATACTGGCAACAGGGGCCTGGATAAATATTGGTGAAAGATTTTGTAAAGAGCATGTGGAAGAAAAGAGGACCATGACAATAAATTATCAATAGACTTTAGACATAAGAGAGTAGGAAAGTTTTCATTTATAAGTAGGGAGAAGAAGGAATGGGACAAATTACCTATGGAGCTGATGAACAATGTACCTCAGAATGTGGAGGATGTTAAGGTCAAAATGTGTTAAAAAAAAACTGTAATTTGATACGTATTGAAATTGGACACCAGGGCTTTAGTTCCTTCATGATTAATAATAATAATTTTTTAAAAAATATTTTATTTGTAGGTAGGTGCATGAGAAAGTGGAAGAAATCTTGTAAGTAGGTTATGAACCAAGGAGAAGATGGATGGACGATCTGAAAGAGGAGATAGAGAGAAGGGGATGGAATTGGGAATCTGTTATGCGCAATGAAATTTTGTCTGGGTGGTTAAAATTAAAATACAGGTACAAAGTGTAATTCAACAACAATTACCTAAAAATTTAGGTAAGTAATGAGTGAATCAAACATAATCTCTTTTTACGTTTACATAATAACCATCATAAATAAATCCGAAGTTTCGGCCTATTTTTGGCCGAAACGTTAAATGTAGTCGAAACTAGATTTTTTGGCCGAAACTGGCCAAAACCGAATCTTCGGTCGGACGCTAGTTTGGAGTAGAGGTGGGCAAAGTTATTCACTAAAAAGAGCGGTGTTTATTTGATCACTCTACGAAAAGAACTAGTTCTTTTGAATGCTTCACTAGCTCACTTACTCAGTAATATTTGAGACCTTTTTTTTTTAGGTGTCACCCCTCCAAATCCGGTTACAC
This sequence comes from Vandiemenella viatica, assembly GCA_031002005.1. NCBI lineage: Eukaryota > Metazoa > Arthropoda > Insecta > Orthoptera > Morabidae > Vandiemenella > Vandiemenella viatica. The sequence goes on from JARYHS010008074.1 coordinate 228,894,355, forward strand.
CCCCACTTTTCGATGAAAATACCCCCCTTAAATCGACTTTGATGCAATTAGTAGACTTTTTTTTTTTTTTTTTTAGCTCAACAGTCCACAAAACCCACGTGAACAAGCTCATCTTGATCTTCAGAATTAGCTGACTCACCTAGAAGAACTACCGTTCACTTTTTACTGAGCGACTGCTCACTCGCTCTTTTAAAAGAATTGCTCAAAAGAACTGATTCACTCGCTAACGACCCATCTCTAGTTTGGAGTGACAAGCAGGTTGTGTTTGAACAATATAGTCCTCTCCAATTTCATAGCCAACCCATCTTCCAGAGTAAAGCCCACTTGATTTACTGGTTAGTACTGCCTATTGGCGCCTTCGATGCCTGGTGCTACTAGTGCGTAGAATGCTTGAGCTGGCAGCAAACGTGATAGAGACCTGGAGCGCACAAGGATTTAAACCCCGACCTCCAACTATTGTCCCCCATCGTAGTGGGGCATTTTATGCCAGTGTTGAGCCCTGTCGATTCAAACCCCTTAAGATATGTCCACACCAAAAGGAACACAGAAGAACATGTTGATGTTGCTTGTTTATGAAACTTGTTTCCTCATTTTGCCCAATGTTTCTAAATATTTCTCAATGTTTGCGTCAACAGAAACAAAAGTTCCTTGAAGTTGACTGTTTCCAGAAGTAGCTGTAAAAATGAAAGGAAACAAAGGAACATTGGTAAACATTATCGTGTTTAAAACTGTTATTAGTTTGGTGTGGACAGTTTGTTCCGTGTTGCTGTTACCTCAGTTGTTAAACTCCCACAAAAATGTTCGAGTGGACGAATGAAAATTTAATATATTTAATTTAATCATACAGAAATGCAGAGTGTTTGTGGAATCCATGTGATTCAAACTATAAAGATCGGCCTAAGAAACACGATTTGTGAGTGATGTTAAGTAAAACAACTGGTGGAGACGTAAGTGAAGTAAAACGAAAAGTAAAAAACTTAATGTCACAGTTTTTCAGAGAAAGAAAACAAGATCGGGAACTAAAAAAATCAGATGCTGCAGGAACTTTTGTAATCGGTTTCCTTACAAATATTTGAAATTTTTTGCGGATAAAAATAAAGTGCGTCATTGTTCAGAAAAAGGATTTGGTGATGTACAGGTAAGTTCAAACAAAGTTTTATTATTTCTACAGTAATAGGTGTATCTCTATTTAGTTTTTGCCACAATTTTAACATTATTTACATATCAGTTTGCCACGGAACCATTCCTTCTGGTGACACAAAGTAGCTAGCGAATTCCTGTCGAATAATTTTTGCTTCAGTGGACGAATTACGTGCTCGTTTCTGTAATGCGTTTACGTCTTTTCTCCAAATACCTGGTATTAATTCACAAATATCTTTGTCTTCAGCATCAAATGTACAGGGCGGCGTGTAGAATTCTTTTGGGGAATTGCTACGTCTGAGGAAATTGTGTATACATTTAGCTGCAGTTACAATTTTTTTCTACATTTTCAGGAGAAAGAAGGGATTGTTTTTCTTTATATTCTGTGTCTAGTTGATAGAATTCCCACTACATTTTTTGACATTCTTCTGGCCCTAGAAAGTCGTTAGTTAAATATTTTTCTCAGTGATCCTTTTTCTTGGTGTCCGGGATAAGATTTCAACAGATTAGGAGATAATGCAAAAGCATCATCGCCCAAAAATACATAAAGGCACTGATTCCATTCGACCAGGTGGTAAATTAAGTTGACACTTCATCAGCATCTTTTTGAAACGTGTATTTGCAAATACACCTCCATCTGATCTGCGCTTTTGAGATCCAACGTTCATGTACTGTACATAACCCCGTAATTAGCATTTACTACCACAAAGAGTATTCCACTGAAGAATGATTTATAGTTAAAAAATTCGCTGCCTCTATTGTTTGGTGCTTGTATCATAAAATGCTTTCCGTCCATGGGTCCAACACATTCAAGAAAATTCCAAAGTGTGTAGGATAGATTTGACACTTGCTTTCATTGGTCAGCTTTCGAAGGCACCTGAAATATTTATTTCCTTGAATAAAATCAATAGTAATAATATATAATAACGTAAGGCATATACAATAAAAATAGGTTCTTATTGTTCCAGGACCTGGACACTTTTTCCTATGATGGTACATATGAAACAATAAGAACTGAAATACAAGTAATCATTCTGAAACAAATCTGTAACCTAGAACACATGTCAGAATCTCATTTTGGAACTCCAAACCAAGTAGATAATAAACATTTAATGAACCAGACGCTGGAAACAAATAATGAAGAATCTCCACGCGCCTTCAAAAAAGAGCCGTAGCCTTCAAAACACCGAAACAGAAACAATTCAATTATAATTCACAGGAACAACGACAGGAAGAAGCTTACTTGTTTTTTAAGAACTTGAAGAGATAGTTTCAGTGTTTTTGGCGAACATGTAGCTTGCACAGGAATGTTCACCAGTGTATACACACTATAGACCCCCCTCGTCTTCATTGTCATGTAAACCTTCTCCTGCTTCATTCCCTCCTTCAATTGACATTTGTACCACAAGTGAAGGAATGCCACAAAATTCTCAGCATGCATCTGCCAGTCCACATAATATTAATTACGAAAATATGGCAAATGATTTATTATAATGTTATAATGAAGTGTATTTCAGCATTTTTGCAATTTTCATGTACCATTGGAATTTCTTTTTTTTAGAAAGGAAATACAATTAAAATTACAAAATAATTCATGAATTTGAATCAGTTATTAACAGTTACAATTGAATTTACCTGTATTTGATCTTGAAGAACTGAAATAATAGCATAACGCACTTCTGGTACAATTTTGGATATTTATTGTTTCGAGATCTGAAATAAGTACATCAAAGATGTATACGAATCTCCAGTGGCTAGTATGCTAGTCAGCAGCAAACGTTCCATTGGAGATATTGCGACCCTGTAGTTTGTATTTTGTTTTTGAATAAACTGTTCAGTTTTAGAAAGTAGCCACTATAAATCAGCGCTACTCATGCGAATAAAGTTTTTGATGTTTCCATCCTCAATATGTCCTGATAACAGATTAAAGATTCCATGAGGCGTTCAACTCCGTGTAGATTTCTCTCCAAAAAACTTGGTCTCATCCAGCATTTGCGATTTCTCTTTTTCTTTTGACTCAAAATAATATAAATTGCAGCAGCTGCTGATAAAACATCACTGCCGCATCACATCACCGTATACTTACTGAATTATAATTGCGACGAAGTTTTTATTTCGCACAGAAAAATAAAGATTGTTGCTCTTGGTGTAGACGGTTAACAACCGTAAACTGTTCCGAAATTAGGTTTTCTGGTGTGGACAGAATGTTTCTAAAAGTTGCGATCTGTTTCTGTTTCTAGAAACAGACCGCAACAGTTTAGCAACAAGAAGTTCCTTTGTGTTCCTCTGGTGTGGACGCGCCTTTACTATATTTACTTCTTCTTGCAAGACAGAAAATTTTATCTATATCTCTGAAAATAAACACTTTTGTGACTATTGTTCCTAATATTGAATCCGACCAAGGCGAAGAAGGAAAAAATGGGAAGAAAAAGGTTCTGCTCCTAGGTAGTAGTCATGGGAGAAGTGTAGGTCCTCTTCTGCATGATCAGTTGGCAAGGATATTCATGCGAATCTCAATTGGTGGGATACACGCAAGATATTTCAGATGAAATGGATAAGGGAAGCCAAATTGATATTGTAGCAATAGATCTTTCAAAGCTTTTGACAGAGTGAGCCATAAAATGGTAGTAAATTAGGCAAAAATTATTGGAGTGCATGAAAAAGTGATTTACAGCGTAGAAGAATTTTTAAAAGGTAGAAAGCAGAAATTTGGGGTAGGAAATGTAGTATCAAAAGAAGTAGAAGTAAAATTGGGAGTTCCACAGGGTAGCGTATTGCTATTCATTATTCTAATGAATAATTTTGTTGATTGTTTACTATCAGAAATTAGATTGTATGCAGATGATATAATGTTATATAAAAGGGTCAAACCGGTAGAGGACTGCAAACATATGCAGGGTGATCTGGACAGGATATCTAGTTGCGTTGGTAAACATGGGATGAAGATAAATGCAAAGAAGAGCCAGCTTATTAGTTACACAAAAAAAAACTAAACGATGATTAGAAGGTGGGCTAGTAATTGTTTGTTGAAGACTTTAAATGTAATTATCTTGGCATTACTTTTGATAACAAGCTTAACTGGGCAGGACACATTGGTCCGGTAGTAGGAAATGGTTTAAAAATTCTGCACTTGTTGGAGAGAGTGATGAAAGGATGTGAGTGAGAAGTAAAGGATGTGAGTGAGAAGTAAAGGAATTGAGTTACAAAACTTTGGTCATACCATTGCTTGAATACGGTAGTGTAGTATGGGACCCACATTTTGAGTATCAAATACAGGAATTGGAGAGGGTGCAAAAAAGGGCTGCTTGATTTGTTTCTGGGAATTACCGCAGAAAGCAGTCAGTAACAGATATGATAAAAGATCTGGAATGCGATTCATTGGAAAACAGGAGGATGGTGAAGAGGGTCATGGGAGTGTACAAGTCGTATATTGGTGATGAAGTATGGAAAAATATGGGAGTAAAAATTAAAAGTAATGCATGGATGGGAAAAGATGACCATGACTACAAGCTGGCACTCGATTTCAGGCACAGATTCTCTTTTTTGGGTAAGGGTTTCAGTTATTGTAATAAGTTACCAAGGGAAATGGTGAATAATTATTCCAAAAAAAGTTTTAAAGAATTTAAAGCTAAAATTTGCAGAGGGCAAATATAGGTGGGTGCATGAAAGGGAGAAGATGGGTGTGGAAATTGCCACGGGGGCGTGCGCTCCATCGCAATTTAATTAAATATTTTATTATAATTAGGCACAGACCACTGGGTCACGAGCTTTTTCAAACCAAGAGCAATATTAGGTCAGTTAATAGAGGATATAGGTTCAGCTTGTAGGAGTTTCACCAACGACAATAGAGTAGTGATAGTGGGAGGTGCAGGGAATAGTATTGATAGAAATGCGAGTTATAGTATAGAGAGTGACCTGAGGAAGCACAGCAAACTGCGATGGAATTCATGCAGATTCTGAGTCGCCATGATCGGCCGCAGTTTAAACATGCTGTGAAGCGGGTAAACGTGGAAACAGAGATGGTATTTGAAGGAGGCATTAGTTTTGTTTTGGGGGTTGTGCCTGTGAACACCAGGTGTGGCAGGTGAAGTTTTGCTAGGCATGGCCTACACCTAAATAGAAGGGGGAGGGAGTACTTTCTGAGTTGTTAGCTGTAAGCAAGCCCACTTCCAGTTATGATGGGGTCAGGACTGTGCCTTTTTTAGTTTAGGGACTACTGGTGAGGGGATAAAAATAAGTGATCAAAGGGATATTGATTGTAGATGCACTATGGGAAAAAACACAAATCGTAAAGAAACAAATGACGCTATTGAAATAATAACAAAATTGGGTACAACTGGAAGCACAAAGATTAATGCTGAATAGTACAAAGCTAAAAATAAGGGTGTTATTAGTAAACTGTATATCTATTTGTTTGTCGATAAACTGAGTGTCCAAGGTTCCTGTCCTCACGTTTGGCTACTAGCACCTCTAGGAACGGCAGTTGTCCTTGTTCCTCTGTTTCCATAGTAAAATTAATTTTAGGATGAGCTTTGTTTATATAATCCATGAATTTGACAAGGGCATTTCATCGATGGGGCTACACAACGAAGCTGTCATCAACATAGCGCAGCCACAGACGTTAAAATCTGTAGAGGGCAAATGTAGGTGGGTGCAGGAAAAGGGGAAGATGGGTGTTTAGGGAAATTGGCACCGGAGTGTGTGTGCTCCATTGCAATTAAATTAAATTAAACTGTGGTTTGTGGAGCGCGTTGTCCAACATTTCCGCCTCCACCGCTTCCATATAGATGTTCGTTGGTGTAGAGCGACACGACATCTAACTGATGACGACGGGAACCTTGGACACGCAGCTTATCAACCGATACATACAAATAGATATTTACATGCCGCATCGCACCACCATCCAGCTACAAAAAAAAAGGTGCCCTCACCACCTTTTTGTTACAAGAGCAAATAAAGTATGTTATAAAAGCTTGACGACGGAGTTAGAGCCACTGCAACACACATTCAGGACTAATGGCTACCATAACCTTTGCATCGCATGCAGTCACGACAGGAAGAGAAGCCAATTCAGCATTAAATCAACCCAGCTCTCAGGAACGCAAAGTAGTTGTTCCACCCTATATAAGAGGCACTACTGCCTAGCTTGGAAAGCTATTTAAAAAAGTTGACATGAAATGTGTCTAAAGTGTACACCAAGGTCAGCAACCAGCTCGTCAAGGTTAAGGACAAGCTGCCCCCATTACAAGTTGCGCCGGGGTCTGTGAAATTCCGTGCACCTGTTGCGGGCCGTACAAAGGAGAGATTGTGCGCACTATAAAGGACAGGCTGCGTGAGCATATCCGCAATTATGGATCCAGTAACACCGATAAGTCAACCATTGCACGGTACGCAGCCGAAACTTATCATGCCAAAAATTTCGAAAACACCACCCTGATAATGCGCGAAGATATATGGTGGCCAAGGAGGGTGAAGGAGGTGTTGGAAATTTCTAAACGCCCAGACAACATAAATGAAGACAACGGGCTTAAACTATACGACGCATGGCTCTCACTAGTGAGGACGGAGCAGGTTACGTGTCGTCCCCCACCAGGACGCGACGCGCTCCACCAGGACAACAAAACACGTGACGGTTCAGACACTCTGATTGGCAGGGTAAACCGAACTCTCTAGACGGGTCATAGGCTTTTGCTATATAACAGCACCACACACAGATTGAAGACGCAATTCTGTCCAGAAGAAGACCACAGAAGGATGGTCGAAACGTCGGCTGCACACATCATGACGCAGCGTCATCCGGACAATCAAGAACGAACTGACTCTGGCCGCGGAAGTCTGCTATTATATTATTTTAAGCTTCACACGTCTCATGCAACTTTCTACTTCGATGTAACTGAAGTTATTTTAGCTTTTATTTCTCTTTGTAGTTCAGATAGTAGGCAGAAATGGTATATTTATTGTCCATCCCGTCTAAATATTCACTCTTCACCGGTAATAATCTATATCTATCTATATATATATATAAATGAGAAAGTTTGGATGTATATTTGGATGTACTTATAGAATCAATCACGCCTTAATAACTTAACATATTTAAATTAAATTTGGCATGAAGTCAGTTAATTGTGTGCGAAGTGACATAGGAGAGATGTTATCCCGCAAAAACGCATAGTTCCGTTAGAAATTTCCATTAATATCAATTCGCAAATAACAAAGAGTTTCCTACTTCGTAGACAGCCGTGCAACGTTTACTCTTTGCTTTTTACCTTGTGTTTGTGTTTAGTTTAAAAGCCATAAAACCGATGCACTTGACAAATAATAGTTTGGAAGCAGGAAATATAAATCTGTACTTAACCTTAAATTAAAACTAAAAAGGTAGGTACTGTAAGTGATGTTTTCATTTGCTTACATAAAATAGTATGACATCTCAAGTATTAACATCATAATTTCGTTCGTAATATATGCGTCATAATAAATGTGAAAAATCAGAGCTTGGAAAAAGTAAAATGCTATTAGCCTATACCAGCACGAAGTCGGTTTACTAAAAGTGCAAAATGCCGGTGCCAGAAATGTCGTATTTATAAATATGTAACGGATTCCATTCTATCTCGGTTTAATTTATTTCCTGTTTCTTTTTTGCCACTATACAGTCTCTGTATTACAAATTATTTTTGCCAATCTTTAAAACTTAACTAACCCTTTTTTCACTCATAATTTCCAAGGCCGTGGTCGATAAGTAAATCTTTCCCCTGAAGTGGCAACCTCCGAGGATGTCTTCCACAATTGAAGACGAAACGTCAGGGGAAAGTTTTACTTATCGACCACGGCCTTTCAACCCGAAAATTATGAGTGAAGTTAATACCGGCCGTGAAAGCCTACATTGTATGATCATAAACTTTTTTTTTCAAAATTTTTGGATAAATAGTAGACTATAATTTACGAAACAGTGCTTTTTACTTACTGTCTAATTTATACAAATATCTAATAAATCCTTCACTTAAAATGAATGTATTCAATGGCCTAATGTAGAAACTTATTGTTTCATGAAGCAATATTGGAAGTCGTTTACAACACGATACACCTAATTTACACGGAGCTTATGAAAGCTGCTTATTTATTACTAATAATAACTAAATTCCTTATGCTGTAACAAAAACATTCTCGTCCAGGCAGCATTTCAACTTAACCACTATCTCTGCTAATATTGCCGCTATAAAATCAAACGATTCGAACACACCTCAACACATTAAATGCATTGGAACTGCATTTCGAGTAGTAACAGAATTTTCTATATCAAGATTCCTAAATAGTATAGCATAAACTACCATCACATTTAATTTCATTATAAACCTTACTAAATCACGAGCAGTAACAGTCACTTTATAGCGATGTAAACTTGACCAGGAATATTAATGAAAGTTGTCTTAGATTTGTAGAGAATAATGGACTTTCCGTTGTACACTGTAAGTTACAAGCATTTTAGTATACATTTTTTAATTACGTTACTGCAATAATTGTCATAATGCTGACAACATTGCTCATGCGGATGAATGTTTCAGACGTATTAAGTATTTAATTTACTGCGCTTTTACGAGCGCCACATTTTCAGCGTTATTATTCGTGTTTATTTAGTATCGTGTTCTGAAATAATAAGTCACATTACTGACATGGAATTTAGTGAATGTATTAATGCGCGAGTGATAGAAGCTTTGATTTTCTAGCGGTATTATTAGTGGAGCTTGTGACTTGGTTGAAATGCAGCATGGGCCAAAATGAGAACTGAAACGTTATTAGTTATTTAAGCTTCTTTCATGAGCACCATTTTAGTGACGTCATGTATCGCTTTATAATGATATTGTATCAAAAGATCTATAATAAGCTTGGATGACTTAGCAGAATAAGCGGCATTGCCCGAAGTAAATTTTTGAAATTTATAAATGTTTTATTCAGTTAGTGGAGTGTCAGACAAGCAGAGTGGTGATTTGCCGAAAGACATTCAATTCTGTTTGCAGATTGAGAAACCTATTATGAAGAAATTTATATTCCAGGGCAGAATTAATGGATCGAAACGAATGAACTATATAGTAAACTGATCTACATGCAGTCAACTGTTTCCACAGATAGAGAAACCAATATTAACACTGATCATTATGAATAAAAGAATCAATTGCTACTATAATACCTAAATTTCTGTTCTAAAGCAGAATTAACTGATGGAACCCATTTATCTTCAAAACAAAATCAATATTCAGAGAGCAAATTAAGTTCACTTAAAAAAAAAAAAAAAAAAAAAAAAAAAGGTTTGTAATTTTCAGATATTCAGCGCAAATCAAAATATTCATTTTTAGTTTCGCAATTTTTTAACGACATGAACGTCCTTGGGCCACTTAGATATTTATTTGCTCTTTGAATGTTAGTAATTTTTTGGGTTGTTTAGTCGCTTCATCATATTTTGACGTTTTGAGTTTCCATTAATTAAAACTATATTAATTTTTATTCGCAAATCTTGAAATTAGTAAACGAAAGTCAAATCTTTCAATGAAATGTAAGAAAACTACGGCTGTGAAAATCGCCAAAACCCAGGAACAAATCCTCTAGCAGAGCTGCACAGGGTTGAGCACTTGGCACGTATTGGGGCTTCTGGGGATACTGAATTGACGGAGCAGTCGCAAGTTGGGCGACGACACTAAATTGAACACTTGGTGTCTGGACGATCACACCGGGAAAAACGCGAGCTCGGTGCAAAGAACAAGCGGAATGGCAATCGATCTCAAGAGCTTCTGAAACACCGAATCAAACAAAAAGACGGCAACAACAATACGCCGCATATTTGGCATTGCAACGAGTTGCTGAAACACCTGAACAAACGCGAACTCATTACTAATATTTTCCCGAGCATTCAACTAAATATTATCATTGACGAAAACTGGTTATGTTAGAGGACAATATGTGACCCGAAAAACGATTCAGGAGCTAAAAAAAAAAATATTAGAGGAAATAGTCGGGGAAGTGACAACACACTCTTCCATCAATACAATAATGTTAACTGACGAAGCTGCTACCTACCCCGTCGAGTTTTTAAACTCCTTCCATTTGCTGGGCTATCGTCCCACAAACTCGAACATAAGGGTGGCACTCGAGTTCTACTGATGCGTAATCTCGACTCTCCTCCCCCCCCCCCCCCAAGGTACTGCAATGGCACCAGATTACGCATCACAGAACTAGGAAAAAACATTGTGATGGCGACAATTCTTACCGGTACATCTAATGGGGAAGCCGTTATTCGTCCGCGTATCCCAATTATTCCCAGTAATATTCCCTTTCAATTTAAAACATTACAGGTCCCATTAAAAATTGCATTTTCAATGACAGTTAATAAATCGCAGGGTCAAACGTTGAAATTGGTGGGAATACACATGGATACTCCCTGCTTTTCCCTTAGTCAACTATATGTTGCCTGTTCGCGGGTATCGAGTGCAAAAAATTTACATGTTTTTTTTTTCAGAAAATAACAAGTCCTACAATATTGTATATACCGATGTATTAAACTGAAAATATTCCTAACATAAAGAATATTTTTATTGTTTTAAAAGTTCGATGAAGTTGTTTGGAACAAATAAATTTTTGTTATTTTATTGCAATATTTATTACTACTATAACAAATAAAAATAGATCTAAAATAAATTGTATGGTGGTATTGATCTGGTGGCAAGGCTTCTTTACGTCTGCGCAATCAGCCCCTTTTCGTAGCCGCTTAACCTAACGCAGTAATCCTACTGGGCATAGAGGACCTACAGTTCAACGTGGAATCAGAACCACGTGAGCATTCTGGCATACTTCACATCACACATCAAGCTGTGCCAGAGGTAAAGGTCGAGCTAAGGACCTATGAAAATCCTCTCCGACACTGGGATTCAAGCTGGGGACTTTTCCATCTCCAGCTGGACGCCCTAACCACTGAGCGACCAGACCGCTCAAGACAATCTTATATTACAACACTCTTCCACGCGGAAGAAGTCCCGTTGTCACAGTTTACAGTCTTTAAAAAAAGAATTTGATGCACTTTCTTTGGCAACTTTGGAGAATATTATAGAAGGTTTGGCCTGGTGCTCTATCAGCATTATGAATGGTTACAAAAATTTTCAAAGGGACTGAAGTCGACAATCATTTCAGCTCATCCCCTCCACGTCTTCTCCAGAAAATATATTTTTTGTTATTATTAAGGATTTGCGACTTGACGTCATATCAGAGGTGAGGGGATTGGAGGCAAGAAATAGGAAGGAATATGTCCAAGACCTTTTGAAGAATTAATCCTGGCATTTTCCTGGAGTAATTTGAGTATTCTAAATGGGCAGTTAGGGGATATAACCCACTTCATCTGGAAAGAAAAGCCCAAACATTAAGCGCACCTACCAGGCTCGATTTATCCACTACGATAGCCTTTGTGCGAGTCCATAATAGTATCCACAGCTAGGGTGGGGACAATACAAAGGAAGTTTGTAAGATCCGTTCAAAATTTAATAGACGACTCCAGAATACGTATCTAGGTTACTTTTAGTTGTGAAAAACTCGATTAGGATCGTACACCGTGTATTAGTCAGATAGATGAATTACTTCGTGTATGGCATTGATCTGAACAGATCAATTTCAGAGATTGTGAAAAATGGAAGAGCACTAATTTAGTGTAGAATAATCATTACTTTTTGAATGTCCAAACGACTCAGCAAACTAAACATAAGCTTGATAACAATTGTGCCTGGTGTCCACCTTCTATTAACACGTTTTACAATTGAATTAGTTTCTTTAGAAGTAATCACGTGAGCACAGCACACCCCACTAATTTAAAAGTTAATAGAAAAATCCACGATATAATAATGGATGATAGAAGAAAAAATATCTGTGAAGTCTATCAGTATCTTAAATAACAAGTAAGTAATATTTTGCGTGAATATTTAGAAAAGAGAAAGTTATCTGCGAGATGTCGCCACATTTCCTCAAATATTATCAAAATTTCAAATGAGTGAGCTGGTGCAAGGACAATTTCAGTCTGTTTCAACGGACTCAAGAGAAATTTTTTGGTCAATTCGTAACACTGTACGATACTATTTTTATTTGCTACAAGCCTGCAGCGAGAAAACACTGCGCTACAAAAAGAGAAAACTGTTCCTTCATCAGGAAAGGTTGTGACCAGTATCTACTGAATTGGTCTAGGTGTAATGATCATAGATTGTTTGTAGAAGGGTAAAAACAATTTCCAAGTTCATTTTCTGAATAGTTTAATTAATGGAATAAGTGAAAAACGACCACCTATAGCGAAATAGATGATACTTTTTACCGATGGCAACGAGCAACCTAATGATCTGTTATTACGACCGTCAAACTTTTACAATGACGCTACGAATTTCTTCTGCATCTCCAGAATTTTCCAAATCTGTCTCCCTTCTATTATTATTTGGCGAAATCATGCTAAAAAATGTTTATCCCAAAAAAACGTTGGTTTTCATTTTTTCTCGGTCTTAGCTATGTATAAGCGCCAATTCTCAGAAAAAAATCTCAAACTGCAGGCATCAATCGTCACCTCCTTTACACATTTAAGAGCTCAAAGTGTATGTTTCCGCCATTAAATTTGTTAGTGATGTACTAATTGTCATCACCGAGCGTGGTGGCTGAGCGGTAATGCTCTGGTCATGGATTCTGGAAAACGCAGGTTCGAATCCGTTTTCGACCATTCAGATCGGTTTTCCATGGCCTCCAGAATTCATACCAGGCGAATGCCGAGATGGTTCCTTCAAAAGTCCTTGGTTTAATTCCTTCCTGTTCCTTGTACGCAGTCCTTTCCCTGCTCTAATAACCTCTACGACCACGAGGCAAAAAAAAAAAAAAAAAAAAAAATCGAACATTTAAATACGAATGCTAATGACAAAACGTTATAACTGTTCCGTAAAAGTTAAGAGTCCAGAATTTTACATGAACATCTGACAGCGAACATGGATGAGACAAACATAAACATGGTCCTGCTGCCATAGTCTCCTTGAAGAGTATAGGGAGCCCTAACTAACACATTGATTCTTCCACGTAACATCGCATACGCAAGTTTTTTCAAGCGGAAGTGCAAAGTACGAGTGAAGTAACCTTATCGAATAAAACCCATCTAAATCGGGATTTGAACCAAAGACTTTTCGATTACCAGTCAGAAACTTTATAGCCATACTGCTCTTAGAATTGATGTTTTGTTGTCGGCTTAAGATAATGTCACTAGTAACACAAAATTATATCTTTCTAAAAACAAAAACAAAAAAAATGTGTACTTATTACTTATTCTATACTAGCCATTTAGCCATTGACAGCAACTTTGTGCACGGAGGCTATTAATATTATGCCGATCGTATCATATTTAAAACAACACCAATGGGAGAGAGAGAAGAAAGGTAACCTCTTCCTCCCACTAATACAATACCGTTCGTACGGTGAAATTCGACCAGTAATTATTGCATGAACCGCATTCAAGTAAAAATGGATACTGACATGTGGATGCGTCTACGAGTATCTTAAATTTCTCAACATTTCTGTTTACCTCGGGGGAAAAAAAACCTTGTTTTGTCCCGAGTCTAGAGGACATACATTATCCAAAACCTGATGAAAATTCGATCAGTAGTTTTTTTGGGAATCCCGCACATCGCAAAAATTGATGGTACTTTGTTTACACTTTTATCCTGAATTTATCAGCTTTCCGACTTTGTATTAAGTTGAAACATATCTTATCTAACCCCCTGTACCAGGGGCTGTACATTATTCAAAACCCAATCAAAAACCGACAAGTTGTTTTTATGTGAATCCCGTTTATCCAAATAGATAGGCATATAAAACTTTAAAAATACTTAAGTCGTTAATTCATTAACAATGCCCCAAAACCCCCTTTTTATACAAAAATGTTTTAAATGCACAGAATTTCACCCGATTACAGTCTTATTACATATATAACTACTCTATTATCGCGGTCAGTCCAACACGTTACGTCAGCATGCTTGCGATAAGAAGGTGAGTGGATTGAGTGTCACTTAGAGGTGACGGTCGATCAGTAGTTCTAGTTGTGACTCCCTGTAGCAAAGAAAACAGATGCCAAATAAGATCATACTGAACTGTCATTCCTATCATTTCATCTGGTAGATTAAGAGACGTATCCCCGCAAACAGCGGAAGAACGGTAACATTTGGAGGGCTTCGGGTTTTTACCACTTTGGCCATATAGGTCTGGGATTTACGACTTTCCACAAAGCATTCAAGGTTAATGCCTCATCGTTTCATTATTATTTTATTATTAAACATTACTGTCGATCTGTTTCGCATTCATTGTCAATCCATGGATGACCATGGAACTCAAGGAAATAATGTTATTGGAATTAACCAACACACACACAAAAAAAAAAAAGATTAGAGTTTTCTGTGACAGGTGGAACGGCCACCAGAGTACATTAGTGTTGATCGCGTTTGGTATTGTTGCTAGGGCAGGTGTGGAATATAAGGGGCGTGAACAGCGTCAGATGTTGAGTGATCACTGTAAAGGACACTCAGATGCTGCGTACTCGTGTGAAACAGTATTATAAACACCTGACGGAGTCTGAAATTTTTTTTTTTTTTACACTTTACGCCTCGTCGACGTTGAGGTCAATAGAGGCGGGATGGGACTGGGGAACAAGGAAGGGGAAGGAATTCGGCCATGGCCTTTTGAAGGAAGCATCCCGGCACTCGCCTGAAGTGATTTGGGGAAACCATGGAAAACCCAAATCAGGATGCCCGGACGGGGATTTGAACCGGCGTCCACCCGAATGCTCGGTCAGAACGTTAACAGTTCTCCTACCACGTTCGATCCGGAGTCTGAAAGCAGCCTCATTAGTTATTGTGGTCTCTACTATGGCGGCTGGTCGAATCGTGCAATATTCAGATTTGTGGAGCATTCGTATGTGTCAGTGGCCCGATGTTGGACTCCATAGGAACGTGAGGGCAGGCATACTCGTCGTCAAGGTTCCCGTCGATCGTGCCTGACCTCCAAAAGGGAAAATCGCCGTATTGTGCACCATGCACAGCGTAACCCATTCACATCTGCGCATGCCATCCAAAAACAAGTAAGGAACTCCTTTCAACATTCTGTGTCATCCCGCACCATTGGTGGAAATTAGCAGCAGCCGAACTACGGAATTACCATCACATGCATACGCTGCCGTGAACCATCGGCTTCATTCTGAATTGTGCCGTAACCAGGAAGAAAGGACTGTTGATTGATGGCGTCGCATTGTGTTCTGCACTACCTCGAATAGCCATTATAGTGACCCTGCCAGCTGACTGATAAGGCAGACAGGGTAAACTTCCACTGGAGCGGTGGATAAGGGCCGAAAGAAGAACTGGGACTTGGTTCTGATCTGAATATTCGTCGTCGGTCCCTACTGCAACCTCACTGGTTATTTTGCTCAGTACATTCAGATATTGAGATGGGAATAGAGGTTAAATTACTGTAAACGGCAGTTGAATATTTACACATTTATTTACATGAGCAATGACCGATGGCATACGTGAATATCTCCAATGTGTAATTGTCTTTATAACAAAATTGTTATGCGTTCACTGGATCATCACAGGGCCAAAGACAAAGGCGAGCATGTAACTTATGGGCGCCTCGCAGCGCAAACTAATTGGAATATTGACAATACCTCTACAAGATTATGCCCACATGAATATGACCAAAGGCTTGATCCTCTAACTGTCCACAACCAGTTATCGCAGTAGAGCCCACCTTAGTATGAGACGCCAGGGATCATCTTCTTCTCTGCAACCGCCTCGTCAGCGCCGACGCCTCCCGGCGCCTGTGTCGGTGTGTTACGTTGTACACTTCTGGAGAGAGACAGACAGCTGCTCCCAGGATTTAAATAGAACATCGCCTTCCTATTCCCACTGTGTGGAGAGGGCAATACTCTTCGCTAACCTGCTGTATGAAGTCACATGTCCAGCTTGCAGTAATGACAAGCACTTGGCAACTGGCGAATTAGGATTGGCGTGCTACTTCTCAGGTCATAGCTCCTATTGCTTAACTATTTCATGTTCGCCCGCCCTGGATACTGTCTTGGAAATTAATATGAAATATTTAGACAAGTGATCGACCTAGATCACTACATCATCGTAGGCAAGTATGGCGGTGACCTCAGGAGAAGTTCCAATCTTCCAATGTTTTTGACTCCTGGAGTCATGGTATGGGGAGGAATAGAACATGTGTGGTACCAGCTCAGACGTCAACTACGTCCCAATGCCAGTATCCAGGATATCTAGGACAAGTTACAATAGTTGTGGGCAAGCTTATTTCAGAAGAGGATACAACGGCTTTATAACACCCTTCCTAACCGAATCAGTGCATACATCCAGGCCAAATGGGGTGCAAAATGGGCTCATACTGCCAAGGTATTTATAAATCTTACTCAATTTTTGTAATCACTAAAATAATATCACATACTCTTTCAACACGTGAAGATTAATTTCGTTTGTTCCTCCTCTTCTGGGTGTTTCCAGACAATTAATTTAGCAAGAATCAATAGGTCATGGGTCACCAAACTATACAATGGCGAGGCATTAGGTAATTAACACTGTTTTTTCATGTACACTATATAAGGAAACCTAGACAAATAAAAAAATGACTATCTAGGTAAGGCGAACGAAAGAGAACACGTAGGGCAATTAAGATAGGAACATTACATGTTAGAGGTCTAGGTAGGAAAGAGGAACTCAAGAGAGAGTCGAAAAGAAAGAATATAGATACAGCCATCGATAGCAGAAATCAAAAAGAAATTAAAAGGAACAAGAGCCCAAGAAGGGGTACCTCAAAACTGAAGAGCTGCTAGTGAAATAACAATATTATGTGTATATAACCAAATAGTAACCAAAACTAACTAGATATATGTATGTACCAGCCAGATTAAAAATTGACAGAGAGTAAGATAATGGGGGGGGGGGGGGGGGTAAGGGTTTGGGAGAGACTGTATTAACCTTTTCCATCCAAATGTCAAACTCTCCTTCACGTGGTGCACCCTGTTTGCACGGACGAGGCTCTGGCGACTGAAAGATTCCCGCTATAAGAAGTCAGCCACTTCTTGCCAACAGCCTCCGAAGGAGGGCGGAAGAGTGGGGATCGGCCCAGGGCACCCTGTTGCCCTTGGAGTTGGAAACGGTCCTTAAAGGCAGGTGAATCAGAAATGTTCAATGGCATGGGGATGCAGAAGGCAACGGGAAACTACTGCATTAAAGACCCAAAGGGTATCCCAAGGACATGTTATCCTCTCAAATTACATATATCATGATAGCTTCTTCCTGGGTAAAATATTCTGGTGGTAAAATAGTCCCCCAATCGGATCTCCGGAATGAGGAGTCATCAGAATGTACAGAAACATTCTGCGAATTGGAGCGTGGAGTGTTAGAAGTCTGAATAGGGCAGGTATGTTAGAAAACTTAAAAATGGAGATGGAAATACTTAAGTTAGATGTTATTGGGATTAGTGAGATTAAATGGAAATACGCACAGGATTTCTGGTCTGGGTAACACAGGATAATTAGCAGAACAAGCTGGCAATAGAGTCACTGTGTGTAGAATATGTAATGAATAAGAGAAGTAGGGATACGGGTGAGTTATTATGAACAGACAACAGTATAGTGACAGGATTATTTTGATGATGTTAGAAACTAAGCCCGCCCCCAACCACGTTAGTACAAGTGTATACGCCAACGTCACAGGAAGATGATGAAGAAATAGATAAAAAATAAGCTGAAATTGAAAAATTAATCCAATATTTGAAGGGGGAAGAAATCTAATAATCATGGGTGATTGGAATGCAATAATGGGAGAAGGAAAAGTGGAGAAAGTTTTGGACTAGGAGAAAGAATGAGCGAGGAAGCAGGTAGTTATTTTTGTGAAAGATATAAGTTAGTTGCGGCTAACACACTGTTTAAGAACCATGCAAGACGGAGATACACCGGAAACGTCCAGGAAATACAGGAAGATATCAGCTAGATTATATCATGGTCAAACAGAGATTCAGGAATCAATTTGTAGACAGTGAAGCGCACCAAGGGTTAGACACAGAATCTGACCATATTTAGATAGTAATGATGTGCAGGCTTAAATTCAAGTGATTAAGGAAGCAATCTAAGCAGAATAGATTGAAGTGCATAAACTGAAACAATCTAA